>BPLQ01006954.1:0-440643 GCA_021605075.1 Caerostris darwini
AGGAAATATTTTATAAATGTCCGTTATTTTATCCAAAATATAAATAGAGATTATTAAAAATAATTTGCTTTTCAACATCTTCAAAATATATTATCAGTTCTATTTCAAATTATTGAGATAAAAAATGCGAACTCTAAATGTGTCATATAATATTAATATAGTTTGCTTGATAAAAACATATCGAGTTATTTACTTTTCTAAATAAATAGAATTTTTGTTCAAAAAAAAATATATACGTATAAAATTCTTCAACAACCTCAAGGCAAATGGATTTTGTTACAAAGATACAAATTCTGATTTTAGTATGTAAACTTCTACTGCTATTGGAATAAATGTATCCAAATGAAAAAGTTATTTTGTTCATTTGCGTTATGAATAAATTGTTTCACAAAAATATTTTTATAACATATCACATATATATATATATAAATTTACGGCACAAATCACATCTCAACCGATACTGAATGTCATAAATATGGATTTAACCATCTAAATATGATGAAACTTTTATAGTTATCAAGATATTTCACGAAGAATTTATTTTTGTATAATTCAAATTTTTTTACATTAATATGAGAATAAATTATTAAATATTTTTTTTTTTTTTTTACATTAATATGAGAATAAATTATTATAGCCAACGGCCGTACCATGCTGAATATACCGGTTCTCGTTAGATCACCGAAGTCAAGCATCATTGGGCGCGGTCAGTACTTGGGTGGGTGACCACCTGGGAACACCGCGTGCCGTTGGCAAATTTGGGGACCTGAATGGCCGAGTGTCTAGCGCTCTGGCGCTCGGTGCCCAGGTTTCGGTTCGAATCCCGGCGGTGCCATGGATGTTTGTAGTGGTTCGGAATCCACTTAAGCCGTAGGTCCCGGTCTTCTATGACTGTAAGAGCGTCACGGAGCAAAAGTCAGGCTTCTACCTACGGGTGCTCCATCACAACAGAAGCTGCTTCCTTCCCCTTCAATCATGAGTCCATATGGGCTCGTGGGCTTGGCCAGCCAAGTGGGATAAGAAACAACAACAACAACAACAACAACAACATAAATTATTATTAATGATTATTAAATAATGCTTCTTAATTAAATTAGTTAAAAATCTAAAAATGATATATAAACTCATATACTATTTATATGAGTTTGACATATGATACTATTTATACGTTGGTACTATTCATACATATGATACTATTTATATGTTTCTACTATTCATACAAGATGCATCATTGAAATGCGACATAAAAAGTTATATTTCATGTACTTCATAGAATATTTCTGCGTTGACTATTTGTTAAAGTACATACTAAATATAAAATTAAATTATTGTTATCTGTTATTATTTTTTTCTTAAATTAAAAGCAGTTAAATCACAATAAAATACATTAGTCTGTGTTTGTACTACATAAGATGGACTATAAAAATGTACAAAAAAATTAAGAAGGTAGACGTAAAACATTTGGGGTAAAACTGTGTTGATAATCCCATTGCATTTCAAGAGTGATTACTGCAGATAATTTGAAATTTAATTGTATAGACCAGGTGTTAACTTATACTATTCAAGAGCAAAGTTTCTTTATAGAACAAGATAAGGGACCAGATCTCGTATTTTTTTTTTAAAGATGGTAAGGATTGCTTCTACCTAAGTGAACCAAACAATTAAGTACATCTAAACACATTTATTTAAATTTTCTATTTCACCAATAATGTATATGGTAGATATTGCACAATTATTAATGGATTTTATTTGTATCTTTCTCTCTTTCGACCATAATACTATTTCCAAAGGGAAAGCTGGCCAAGTTACACCTTACGTTTAGTCTCACATGTGCTTGGGTAGGAATGGGACCATAATTAAAGAAAAAAAAAGAAAAATTAGTAGTCTTGATCCTGAAATAATGCAACATAAAAAACTTTGATAAGTTCTTTTTTTAGTTAGTTGAAAAATGTATTAGAAAATAAATATAACATATTCCAAACAGTAAAATAAAAAGTAATATTTTACAGTAATATTTTTATTTATACTATTATTACTTCGAAGTAATTAATCCTCTTTTTAACAAATGTTTGATAAAAAATGTTCTCTTATTAAAAAAATTTCTTTATAAACAATTATATATTATATACTTCCCTTCTTCCTTCCTTCCTTCCATAAGGGATACTATAAAAACAACAATCAAATGTTAAAAATATGATTTTCTTATATTTGATAATGATAAAGTACTTACAAAAAAAATGTAAGCAAATCATATTTTTCTACGTGTATTTATGTCTATTAGAAAATTAATTTATAACAACTAATTTAAATTTAATTTCCATTCATTTATTTACATATTATTGTAAAAATATCTTTAAATGATAATGAATGGTTAAAAATTAATTTTAAAAATAATAACCCCTTTAGTTATGCTATTACATAACTAAAAGTGTTTTTAATAGTTCTCATTTTAGGATTTATAATCATAACATTTTTCGAACATGACAAAAAATAAAAATAAATTATTTTTAAACATATTTATTTTATTTCCAAAGCAGTGACACTGTTTACGAGATAAAATTCCGTTTTCAATTAACTAATAAACAGATACTCGTCCCTTTGTAAAAATTAATTAACGCCTATTAATTTCATTTCCAATCGTAAAACCCAAACCAAAGCGAAACAACTGAATATCTTAATAATTGCATTAACACAAACTCCCGCTACTAAATTAAATTTTCAACTCTTCTATCTCCCAACTCCAGTCACTGGGATTAACAAACCAGCAGAAGCCTTGAATGAAATTAGGGATACCAAAAAGCAAATATTAAAAACGACTTGCACGAGAAATTAAAACCAAACTTCACATAAATTCCTCTTCTTCTTATCTGGTGCTATTTCCATGAGATATGTTGTTAATGAACTACTTAAGAAAAGCGAGTTATGAGGCCATATTATTCATTAAACCAGATATCGGAGCAGCCAGTTTTCCAAAGTAATCGAATAAAACATCGTATTACAACAATTTCTCTATAAATAATTATATAATTTCCAATAGAATAATCAAATGCAAAACATAAGGATTATTTTTTATTTGATATTAATGAGGTATTTAACATAAAAGATGTAGGCAAATTATATTATCTTTCTGTACTTGTATTTATGCCGATTAGAAAAATAATTTATAAAAAATTAATGAATGGTTAAAAATTAATTAATTATTATTAAAAATAAATAATCCTTTTAGTTCTGTTATTGCTTAACTAAACGTTTTTTCAGTAGTTCTGTCTGAAAAGTAATTTATAAAAACTAATTTAAAAAGGAATTATTGTTGTAAAAAATTAATGATTGTTTAAAAAATAAAAGTATGGTTAAAAAATAAAGGAATGGTTAAAAATCAATTAATTAATATTAAAAATAAATAATTCCTTTAGTTATGCTATTGCATACTAAAAGGTTTTTTACTAATGCTCATTTTACAATTTAAAATCACAAAAGAAAATAATTCGAATATAAAAGTTAGAAAATGAACTTTCAAACCTGATAAAAAATAAAAAGTTATTTTTAAACATATTTATCTTACTCCTAAAGAAATAACACTATATATGATATAAAATTCCTTTTCAATTAACTAACAAACTGATACTAGTCCTTTTGTAAAATTAATTAACACCGATTAATTTCATTTCCAATCCTAAAACCCAAACCAAAGCGAAACAGTCCTAATAAGTGCATTAACACAAACTCCGCTACTAAATTAAATTTTCAAACCTTCTATCTCCCAACTCCAGTCACTGGGATTAACAAACCAGCAGAAGCCTTAAATGAAATTAAGGATGCCAAAAAGCAAATATTAAAAACGACTTGCACGAGAAATTAAAACCAAACTTCATATAAATTCCTCTTCTTCTTATCTGGTGCTATTCCATGAGATATGCTGTTAATGAACTACTTAAGAAAAGCGAGTTATGAGGCCATATTATTCATTAAACCAGATATCGGAGCAGCCGGTTCTTCCCCAGTAAACGAATAAACAAGACGAGATAGTTGACAATAAACTCATATAATGGAGATTAAGATGGAAGGAGGGAATGTTTTTGGCACAAGTAATTTAATCAGTTTCCCTCCCTCCCTGCCCTATCTTCTTCTTTGCTCCTAAATGCTGATTTAGTTCTTTCTTATAATCTCGTCTGCGATTAGTTCGATAAAACGATTAAGCTTTTAATAAGTCAACATACTTAGGAAAAGCCATTCGTTTTAATTGCTATTTCGGGTGGCATACTGCTCCAAGACTTGTTGGGTTTAAATTTAGGAAAAATGTTTTTACGATGATACTTTCAGGAAGAATTGACCATAAAAACTTTATTCTTATCTAAAGTATTAATTAATTTTTTTATAAAATAAAATAAATAAATAATTGTATATCTCATTAATTTAAAAAAAAATATGGAATGGTCCTGATAATGATGTAAAAACATTTGTTGATTATTATTTAAATTTTAATGAAATAAAGAAAAATTATATTGCCTCGTTTCCTAATCTTAGCTTAAAATGTTGCAACTACTATTTTTAATTCTTTATTTGCTTTGTATTTCTCTAATTTTTTTTAAACTATAAAAGGCATAAACTGTTAAAAGGAATTCGGGCTTTACTAATACATAAGTTGGGCCTGATGGTCGAGTGAGTAGAGCTTTGGGGCTCGGTGCCATGGATGTTTGTAGTAGTCCGAAATCTACTTTAAACCATAAGTCCCTGTCTTACGTGACTATTGAGTATTGAGCGTAGGGCTATTACAACACCACACCACATCACTGTGCGTAGAGCTGAGTTGCCCCTTTAAAGTTTTGAAATGATGTGGGTGAGAAGAAGTCTGATTGGGCTCTGTGACGCTCTGCGGCTTAAAGTTGATTCCGAACCACTAACAAACATCCATGGCACAGCCGGGACTTGAACCCGAAACCTGTGGTACCGAGCGCCAGAAAGTTAGCCTCTCCGCCATCAGGATTATGACCTCTCGGACATAAAATGATCTTGCATCGGTCGATTGCCTGGCCAATAGCCTGATGGCCGAGTGACTGGCATTCGGTGCCACAGGTTACGGGTTCGTGACCTGGCGCTGCCGTAGACGCCTGTTGTGGTTCGGATTCCACTTTAAACCATAGGTCCCGATCTAATAAAACTATAGAACGTTTAATGTAGGGCTGACAACCCTAATCGTAAAAAAAAAAAAACATCTCCTGTCCTCGAAATTGCCAGAAGGCAGACGGCCTTGGTCTATCATGGGTCTGAAGAAAGGAAAAGAAGAATATATAATCTTATTTAAACTCTGATTGTAATGACCTAAAACGTCAAAGGAAGAATTTAAAAAATATATTTTTTTAAATTTGAGTACGTGATTTTTTTTATATCAAAAAATAATTTTTTTTAAATTTTATGAATGATATATAATGATTTTTAATTTTTAAAATATTTTATGAATGCTTTATTTGTTGCATAAATAAATTATTATTTAAAACAGATCTGTTTTTAGAAATTGAAAAATGTTTTATATGAAAAAAAGTCTGATGCTTTTAATTTGCTGAAAATGTTAGGTTGAGTTTTTAAATATTATTTTTTTTGTATATTGTAAATTATTATTTAGTATTTTTATTATTTATAATATTAATTTTTGTATTATGACAAACGTTCGCTAAACATGAGAATAAATAAATCCTTAATGTAATCTCCAATCCTTCCTGTAAATTAATATAACCATTGATTAAGTTTTGTTGAATTATTTTAAAAATTAAAATATGCCGTTTTAGAGATTTTGCTGTTTTGTTACAAGAACATCATTAATCATTTGCCCAAACAAAAGGCAGCTAAATATATATAGTATATGAAAATAAGCAGATTCATAAAATTAGCATAAAATTAAAATGATTAATATGGGTAATAGATTCCTAAAATCCAACACATTATAAAAAATTAATTTACGTAGATAAATAACCAATACTGAAGAAAAAAATTAAATAAATTTACAAAATTCTATATATATATGATTATTTATGCTGTAATTAACGATTTAAAGAATTTTCATTTAGTGCATTATTTGGGTGCAACAACAAAAAATAAATAAATAAAAAATTTCATCGAAATTTGTGAATGCAACTGTAAGTTATTTTTTGTAAGCAAATAAATCTGAAACTTTCCCATTCATCATTTAAAATGTTATAGTCATTCAATTATTCTAGTCTTTTCATCTGTATTTTGTTAGAAACTTTATCACTTCTTTTTTTAAAAATTAATTTGTATTTGAATTTTTTCCAATATATTCATTTAACAATCTCACATATATAAAGCCCGACTCGTGGCTCAGTAACAACGCGGGCCGCTGATGAGCATTAGGGCGGAGGTCCAATCCCCTGACGGCTTTGTTGTAGACACTGCTTCAAAGAACGGTGGAGATTTGATGACGCTTGTGATGTTCACAACATGTTGCCTCATTAATCGGACTACCTGGTGATAGTTTTTCTTGTTTACTCCCATACAATACCCAAATGCGAGGTAGTTCTCCCCGGAAGGCCCTGCCCTCCTTTTTCAGCGACACGGAGCCAAGTTAGACTTCTACCAACGGGTGCTCTATCACAACAGATGCTGTCCCCCTTTTATCCTTCCATGAGACCACACATTCTTGGACTTGGTCTAGATGTTGTTGTCTACCAAGTGGAATAAGGAAAAACATATTAAAATGCTTATTTTGACAATATAGTAAATAATAAAGTCTTGTTTATCATACTTATATAACAACTGTTCATATTTGCCATATAACGAGAACCGAATAATCTTGAGTCTAATGCAAAAAAAAAAAAAAAAAAAAAAAAAAAAGAATTTTGATAATTTTGATGATTGAAAATTGTGTTTGCTGGAACTATGAAAGAAATTCACCAAAAGAAACTGAATTAAATGTCAAAAATAAAATATTTTACTGTAAAAATACTAGTAATTTCAGAATTATTCATCTAATTAAATTAAGTGGAATTTACTAAAAGGTACTATTTACTGTTCGGTAGATTCCTTTAAGGAACAAAACATTTGTGCTATTTTAGAATTACTTAAAATTCAAACAATAACTATACTTCCATTTCAGACAACCTATTACAATCAAATTCAGAAAATCTAATACATCCAGACGGTATTAGATTTCGACTAGTTTTACTCCCTTTTTACTGGTTAACCATGAAAAATGACCATCATTAGAAAATTGGACTGAAAATAATGAAATGAAATACGCGTATTTCTCACATTACACATTAGTAGTTCTTCCAAGAATAGCAAAATCGCACGTAACTTCGTTAATGAAATTAGAGCTGCACACACACAAGAGAACTGCTGAATGACCACCTAATAACATCGATCACTAATTGAGAGAGCAGCCGAAACCCGAAACATTAAACGCTGCCTCCTCGTTCTTTCTATTCTTTGCTGTGAAAGAGGATTCCATGCAGAACAACTTGTTGGAATGGTTCCAGGTATTCCGATGAAATGACAAGCTTCCAGTTGACAGCCATTCCTGGTCATGGTGTTAGTAGAATCATTTATCTGTATAATTCGACCCATTTAAGATTCAGCAATGTTATCATTTAGCATAGAGAAGGATTAGAATTAGAGTCTTCATTTTGTAGTGTAGATGGTGGTATGCGCTATAAACACTTATCTAAAAAAGTGGAAGAATATATGGTGATTGTGACAGATTACCTAAAAACAATAAGAAACACCCCCTTGATTTTGTAGGGTGCTGTAACGTCATGGCCTATACTAGACTTGTAACGGCTTCAAGAAGAGGGACACTTTCAGGATATATATATATATATATATAACTCTATGTAAAAATTATGATTTACATAAAAAAATGAAAATTAAAGGTAACAATAGATTCGAAAGTGCTGTTCATTCAAAGGATGGAGATTTTCAGTGTTCTCAAGTCTGCTGCAAATCTATTTCACCAGGTCTGCAGCAAATCTTAATTATCATACAGCGTGATACACAAAAACACAAGGAGCTCATTTTGAAAACAGGCGGAACCTCCGACCTGTTCAGTCACTTTCAGAAAGAGAATAAAAAAATACTCTTCTTATCGATTCGCCACAGAACTCCCCTTCTCCAAAAGCATCACTTGAAGAAAATCCGCCAAGACGGGAGGGGTCAGCTTCCCTCATTTCTCATTGGAGTAGACTCTTTCTCAGCTCATGGTCTATCGCCAATCACGATGTAACAACTCCTACTGTAGTCCATATTCCATCTGTAATTGTTTCGACCTATGAAAGTCGAACAGACAATCGCTAATTTCATGAGGTCTCATTGTCCATGATACTGAATATCTGCTATCAAATCTGAGTGACAGGCTGTTCTCATTAGTACAAAACACTAATTGCATGCAATATAACTATCCACAACACTGCTTATTTGCTGACAAAATTGAGTGACAGGTTGTTATTATGTACTTGTTAAAGAATATGCACTACTCTCTCCTGGATAAACTGTCCTGCTAAAACTCTTCTCGTGGATAAAATACTACAGTACGAATACGAAAGTGAATGGGGGTAAGATGCCCATGAAAGTCCTGCTGGAAGATATCAAAATTCATTAATTTTTACTCCCTTATGCGATATAGTACAAAATACCTTTTGACTGTGAGCAATGGACAGCGCTGAAATGTAGGATACGAATATTAGAAGTAAAAACGGGACAGTTGCTCGTAAAAATTCCGCTGGCATTTATTCATTTTTCTGTCTTGTAAGAATAGTACAGAAAACTTACTAGCTGTGAACAAAAGACAATGCTCGATCTGCAACAACTTAAGTCAGTACTGGTTATCAAGAAATATTATTTCATGTCCCAGCGTATTTCATCTGTAATTCTGTTACAATGAATAAAGAAAAATCGTATTTATTTTGCTTATTGAGAGCATCTTCAATTCAAAGGATTTAAACTTTTTAGTTTAATTCGATACCGCAATTCGATTCTGAAATGTTTGTTAAATTGTGAGGTGAAAACATAAGAAGAAAAAAAATAAGGAAGGGAAATGTCAAACAAATTATGTCAAACAAAAAATTAAAAGGGTCACAGAGATGGATTTTGGTTCAAATATGGAAGATAACTTAAATTTGATCATGGTTAATCGTGATTGCTGGAAAGATGAAAAAAATTCTTGAAAAAAAAAGTGAACTAAATTTTATCAAGAAGACAATAATAATAATAATAATAATAATAATAATAATAAATACCAGAAACTCAAGAATTATTAAAATTAATATGTGATGCTTTATCTGAATTATCTAATATTTCCTGACTTTTTTATCTCTTTGAATTGCAGAAAAATTTTTCATATTTATAAAATTAGAGCTAAAGCTTGATGAGAATGCGCTTGCTAATATAGCAAAAGGATTGTCCACAAAACAAATCCTTTGAGATTGGAAAACAAGAGACAACGATCATAATGGTAATAAAAATAAATAAAATTCCAACTATGATAAATAACTAAACGTACATTTCCATTAGTCAACTACAGAATGATTAAACTGCTTTTACGAAAATCAAAATGCTTACTAGATATTTTATTTATAATATATTATATTTCGTACATTTCAAAGGACAGCAGCGTTGATCTAAGTTATTAGCCATAAAATAGCAGCTATGTAGCAGATTCAATGGTAACCATTGTGAATTGCTGTATGGGGACTGATAAACTGTAATTGTATAATTTTGATGTGACATTCCCAGGGATAGCGTGTGGATGCTGCGCACATTCCTCCTCTAGGCCAATAGAAGGATATTCCAATCTAAGGAATTATTATGCCCACCCCCGACATAGTCAAAAGAGTTTTCGGTTAGATTTCACTTGTAAGGTTTTGAACCTAATTACCTAAGTTTGGAAACGTAATGCGCTTATGCTAGGTTGATCCAATCTTTACTTAAATAACAAATATTTAAGAGTAAACAATATTGATTGCTTGCTATTTATACAGGAAAAACTAGCAGAATTTCTGACTTTCTACAGGTAAACTGAATTCATTATCAGAAGTTTGCTTTTTTTATGATATATACTAAAAGGAGATACCCATAAAAGAAAGTCGTGATACACGAAACCACAAGGGGTTCACTTAGAAAACAGGCTGAAACTCTGGCCTGTTCAGTCAATTCAGAGAAAAAGATAACACTTTTTGTCGAGTAGTCGCAGAACAATGTTTCTTCTTCTCCAAAAACCTCCTTTTGAGAAAATCCGTCCAGGAGGGGATCAGCTTCCTTCACTTCTCATTGGAGTCGATACGTCTTCAGCCCATAGTCTATTACCAATCCTAATACAGCAACTCATCACGTAGTCCATATCCTGTCTGTAATTGTTTCGACCTGTGAAGGTTGAATCGACAATCTCTAATTTCATGAGGTCTCATTATCCATGACATTGATTATCTGTTGTCATATTTGAGTGACAGGTTGTTCTCATTAGTACAAAACACTAATTGCATGTAGTATAACTATACACAGCACTGCTTAACTGCTGTAAAATTTGAGTGACAGGTTGTTATCATATACTTGTTAAAGAATATACCTTTCTCTCCCCTAGGAAAGAAATGCTACTACTCTTCTCGTGGGAGAAAATGCTACAAAATCAGTTTATTTCTCATATTTACTATTTATTTCTTATTATTTGAAATTGGATTTCCACAATTAAAATTATAAGGTTCATGAAACGACAAGTAAAATATACTTGTTTTCATTGTTGTTAATGGATTAAATCTTTTAGAATTCTTCGAAAGAGTTTTTATGAAAATTTGTCATAATTGTGTAAATTAATTTTGAAAGAAATAAGAATATAGGAATTAAAAAATAGTATCATAATACATTTATAGATTTTTAAAGCAAACAATAGTTTTCTCATATTTTTAAAATTTAATTTTTTTTTAAAATTATGTGTTTCGATTGGAAATAATTTTTAATAAGAATTTCAATAGATTTTGTGGTTCAAAATGGATTCCCTTCTTACTTTCTTAGCATATACCATACTTTTGATAGTTCATCTATCATTGATAGGGCACGTACTATTACTGGCTGCGAACATTAATAATAATTACGACTATGCTATTGACTTGTGAGCACAGGAAATGCTCTTTCTAAAATGGGCAGTAATAATTTAATGAAATAATCAGGTGTAGCCAATACGGAAAGGAAAATTGTTGTGCTTTTCATTCTAGAGACAGTGTTCTGTTTTTCTCTTTGCCAATGAAGTATTTTGATTAAAAAAGTAAACTTGTTTGAATTAAGTTTATTAAATAAGTAATCAAAATTATTTTTAAGATTTCTAGAAATCACTTATCTATATTCAAGATTTTTCAGTGTTTGCTATTGAAAATAAAAATACAGAATGTAAACATTAAAAATTAAACATAATGAGTAATTAATTTTTAGAATTTATTAAGTTATTCATTATTAATTTTTGGTAATTATTTATTGTTTTAAATAATATAAATCTAAGCTTTTCAAAAAACATTTAGAGGATTATTAAAAAAATAATTAACTAAATTATAAAATTTTGAAGTTAGCAAATTGTTTAATTATTAATAATTAAATTCATTTTTTAATACAAAAAATAAAATTAATTTTAAAAGCATTTAATCTTTATAAATACACGTATACCATTTACTATATTCAGATTAAATTTAAAATAAATATTTGATTAGAATTAACATTTTAGATTCTTCAAAATAAAATATAAATGCCTCAGATTTCATGTAAAAAGAAATGAATTTTTGTTTACATTCTACTCTTAACATATTTCAGAAAATTAGATTAAATTATTATAAAATTAAATATAAAATATTATATTTATAAAATATTATATTTAGAAAAATCAAATTTACACAATTATAAGAATAAACTATAATCTACATTTATTTGCTACCATACTAAATGAAATCCAATAAATATAAATCATTGATTATTACATCAATTCAAATAAAAATTGAAAATTTTGATCCTATAAGTATATCTGAAATGATACATTTATTACTCTAACAATATTACAATTGTTACAAAAAGTAGAACAAAGTAATAAAATGTTGCATTTACACGAATATAAAAATGTCATTTTGTCATTTTAATGGGTTCCATTATTTAAGATATGATCAAGTTAAAATTAAAAGAAAAAAAAGCCAAACCGACTTTTATTCATTCCTTTTTTTTAACTGGAAAAATGTCCAAAGTTTTACAAGTATATTGGAATATGTTTCAAGAAAAACCAAAAGTTCAACGTCTTGCATGTAATAAAGGGAAAGAAAAGTAATATTTTGATTTTGTAGAGCCCGCCATTTTTTTTGTTCTTTCGAATCTGTCAAAAGCTTTCTTCTTTACGGTCAATTGGATTGGCAACAGCAGTGCACGCACATCACGCGAATTCCCGTCTCACGCGAGATTTGATGGATAGGCATAATTTCAATGTCATACAGTAACTTTTTTTGTTCTTTCTACCTTCTTTTTTAATAAAATGGCAGCGCCGATGTAGGAAAGATGTCTTCCTGCCTGTCTAGAGCTCAGTTTTTAATCGTTATCAATATTGGCCGTGTAATAGCTTTGTTCGCAGGCATCGATCTTGGTAGTGATTACTGGTGACGGGTTTCAAAAAGTGTGGCTTCAAATCTCTTAGAGGAATAATAGGATATAACGTTCCATGGCGGTAATAAAATTTTTTTACATGGATTGATGTTCCCCGTTTTTTTTTTTTTAAACGCTCTTTTGTTATTTCATATTTAGAAAATTCCACATGAAGAGGATGGATTTCTTTTCCTTCCATGCAACGCTTTTAAATTTTTTGTTGTTGTCAAAATCACCTTTTTATATTTTAACTTTATTTAAAGACCTTTTTATGTCTTAATTTTATTTAAACACATTTTACATACATTATTTAACGCGTGAAAATGTTCTACGTTAAATAATATCTCATGAAATTTATAATCCGATTTACATATAAATTTATTTTTTTAAATTAAATTATAAACAATGATATATATGATATTAAAATAACAAGATAATATGTTATAATATGATTATAAGTATGATAAGTAATGATAATAAGATAAGTGTGATTATAAGTAAGGATATATATGATTATAAGTATTTAGAAATGAAAACAGAATTTATTATATACTCGTATATTCTGTTCTCAGTTTTAAATACTTAGGATCAGAAAAATCAGATATTATCAAAATAATATCTTTCCTGATATAAAAACAGAATTGCATCTACCAATAAGGCCTTTTTTGGGTTAAGAAACCTGTTTAAATCACAGTTCTTATGCAGATAAATTAAATTCTTGCTATATGAAACCCTTATTAGACCTATTTTGGTCTATGGCTCTGAAACATGAACTTTGGGAAGATTTGATGAGGTCCATTTGAGCGGACGATTTTAAGGGGTATTCTTGGAGGTGTTAGGGAAAGTGATTGTTGGAGAAGACAGTGCAACGCAGAAATTTCTAAATACTATAAAGACCCAGATATTACAAAGTTTATTAAGATCAATAGATTAAACTGGGCTGCTCATGTATTTAGAATGAATAATTTAAACTCTGTAAAAAGGATCGTTTTGGCAAAGCCACAGGGACAAAAAGGAAGAGGACGAGCCACGTTGTGATGGCTAGATGCAGTTGAAAAAGAATTTGCTGTACTAGGGGTTAAGAATTGGAGGACCATTGTCACCCAGATGGATGCATGGAAATCTCTTCAAAGGAAAGCCTTGGCCCACTCTGAGCTGTCTTGTAAATGATGATAATGATATATATGCATATATAATTTTTTTGGTAATGTAATTGTCAAATTTTCATAGATAATGTATTATTGTCAAGGTTTTTGTAGAAAAGGATGAAAAAGAATTTACAATAGAACTCATACAGAAAAATACATTCATTTTTATTCTCTATAAATTTTGTAGATTTATTTTAATGGGTGTTCTTGTTGTAAAGATTTTCAAATTGTTCATTCTAGAATAAATATTGATTTTAAGTTGTTCTTTTAAAAATTGATAGAATAGACTGTTTTAACTAGTTTGAAAAATAAAGCGGAAATAAGTCTATTATTTAAATAATTTTAAATATTTCCATTCCAAAGATTAATAGAAATGAAATAGGGTTTAAAATCAGTTTATAAATTCAATAAGAGCAAAGGAAGAAAATTAACTTTATTTCAACAGCTTTTTTCAACGAATTGAAAATAAATCCTATTCTTTTCTAGGAAATAACTTTTATTTTAAGAGCAATAATATTGCCAGAATCTAAATCCGAAATTTAATTTCAAATCGTTTGAATATTCATATAATCTCTTAAGCTGGTTTAGCAAGAACAACTGACGTGCAAAATACCAAACGATTTTGTTTATTCCACCGAACATTCGAAAAGAAAACAATTTTTAATTTCGTGTTTATTTATGTTTCAGTGTATTATTTGTTTTACATGCACGAAATAAAAATTGGAAGCATCCAATACCAAGAGATATCAACAAGACAGTATTTACTTTTGTACTTATGTGCCGTTGATGTAAATACAGAAAGGGTAAGTTAATTAAATATTAAACTATATTTGTTTTACAAGTCAAAAAATATTCTATAAGTCTCGAGGTTGAGATTGGCTATCAAAACCTCTGAATAAATATTTTTAAAAAGATTAAACTGTGCTAATATTTATGAAAGAATGATAGGTAAATACTACTTTAAGAACATTTCAGATGTGTTATAATTATTTCAGATTTATTTTAAAATTAGCTTTGATAACTCATTTTAAGTTAATATTATTCTTTAAAAAAGACATAGAATAAAACAGATTTAGTCTGAAGATTTATTGGTATTCGAGGAATGCATGAATATTTAAATTGTTTGAAATTAAAAAAAAGTTAATTTGCATACTGCAAAAACAATGATTGCAGGAAAATAACGAAATCTAAATTTCTTTAAAAAATGTTTTGAATAAATTTTAATTTCTATTGTATTAATTTAGTTTTCGTAAAAGCAAAAACAATTAGTTGGGAAGAATAAAGATTAATTTAAAACTAAACAATTTCAAAAGACTTTTAGTAAATAATAAGTAATATTCAAATTTTAATTTATTTTATATGACCAAAGAATTGTAAAAACAGTAACGTTAAAAATAAATTTCAATATTAAAAAAAAAGTGTATTTACGTTTGTGACTGGTGAAGATTTATTTCTCTGAATTAAATATACTTAAAATTAAAAAAGAAAAGCACATTTAATCTTATTCAGTGAGTTTATTATTATTATTTTTTCTTCTGTTTTTAAATACCGAAGATTAAAAAAGGTATGCAGAGAAAAAGGATCTGATTTCCCTTAGAAGAACAGAAGCTTTTTATAATTTTGTTTTTATTGTTTCCTAATGAAATTCGCAGCTTTAAAGCAAATTTTTAAATTCTTTTTCAACATTTTAGTTTTTGAATTATTTTTTTAATTTATACGTATTTATTTCTAAAGTTTTCCCATTTTTTTAAAAGGATTTAAAAATAATCTTAAAAGGAATTTTAAAAATTAAAAGCAAAATACACTAAACTGCTTTGTTTTTTGCAGAAATTATAAATTCGTTTAAACGTATCAAAATTAAATTCACTTAAAAAGAATCAGATTTATGAATCTTTATTGATTTCTTTTTATTTAAAAATTTAATGATTTTTATAGTGATTTATAACACTTACTTTTAAAAAAATGACTCATTATACTGTTAGCTAATAATTTTATTGTACCTTCCAAGTGAAAGTAAATTAATTATTTCCGTTATTTCATATTAGAAAATAATTCTTTTTATATCAATTTACATTATTACATCTTTTATATAACTGTGTCTTAGTTAAACATTTTTCTTTTTACTAATTTTTAAAATCTAAGTATCAGATTTCAAAATACGAAGAAAATATAATCCGTTATTTTCTTTAAAAAATATTTTATTAATTTAAATAAGAATAAATATAAAACTGTCTACATTCATTAAAATTCATTTATATTTCTTTTTTAAATTACGTAGTAAAAATAAGTCGACCTTAATTTAATAAATTGCAGAAATATTTTAAATTTTTATACAGTAATTCTCGAAAAATATTTTCGATAAGTTATAAACTTAAGCGAATTAATCTCGAATGGGAAATATAATATATTGCATTACATAATCCAAGTATGCGAAATTTTAATTATATGTTTCTAAATAAAAACACAGTGTTTCGCAAAACTTTACGTATATAATGGATTCTCTTAATAAATCCAAGACACTAAATAAAAATAATTCAAAATTAAAAAAGATTTCAATCATAATAATAATTTATAGAGCATAATAAAAGATAATTTTAAAATTAAAAAAAAAAAAATATATTTTTAAGATCAAATAAATCTCGTATATGTTTTAGTATAGTGTAGAATCTGTCTGCTTTACATTGAATTTCGACTACAATTAAAAAATATTTTTTTCCAAAACAGTTTGCAATATTAAATAAATAACATCGTCTGATTAGAATACTCAGTTGTTGTTTTTTATCTAATATTTATTTACGTTATGAGAATATCTCCATAGCTAGATCAATCAAGTATACATTGTTCAAAATTCGTAAATTAATTATTAATTTTAGTTAGAAAAAGTTTATGATATTTCTAGAAATCATTTAGTTAGTTTAAGTGTTTTTCAAAAAACGAGGAGGCTCAATGGCGCTTTTTAAATTCAGCATCTTGCCTCGTTTGTCGGACTACCTGGTTTGAGTTTTCCAACGTTTCTCCCATAAAATACGTAAATGCGGGTTAGTTCCTCTCAAAAGTCCTCCCGGAAGGCAATGCCCTCCTTCTTCAGCTCACTGAACCAAGTCAGACTTCTATTTAAGGGCGCTCCATCACTACAGAAGCTGCCTCCTCCTTCCATAAACACACACAGGTTCTTGGAAATGGTCTAGATGTTGCTATCTACCAAGTAGATAAAAAAAAATACTTTTATAAATCACAAATGTTATAAAAACCATAGGATAATCAGAAAATCAAGATGAAGAGGAGGTAGGGCAACAAAGTTAATTTTTTGAAATGCAGGGAATCCTCATGCGAAAAATAAACTCAAATACAAGATTATCAATTAAAAAAACATGGAACAAAATTTTAATAAAGTTATAGGACACATATAAATTTAAAAGCAACTCAAAGAATAATACGATTAATTATATATCGTTGCCGAGTGACAAGGAATAAATTTTCCAGAAAATGAAAACTGTTTTTACATTATTTTATTTGTTAATGAAATCAGATGTAATAAATTTCGAACTACTAGTTGCGTAATGGCTTAGAGAAAATCCAAACAAGAATTTTTAAAAAGGAAAAACTTCATTCATTAAACATGAGATGGCGAAGTATGCCGTTCTCTGAAGTAGATAGGTTAGAATTTGTTGATGGCATCATATATTAGTAAAAGTATATTGAAATCGTAAACTAATTTTTAAAATCAACAGAAAATCTTGATTTACAGAATGTCTTCAATTTCTAACAGGATAATTATCATAAGAATATCGCCTTGAATATTACATTATCGTTATAATTTTAAAGATCATTGAAATGCCAATGGGACATTAGATTTAAACCCAATGGGACAGATTTAACCAGAATTTAAAAATCGAATATGGAAACATAACATTTCCTCAGAGCTACAGCTAAAATCTGAAATTAATAAAATTTGAAAAAAAAAAAACACATGCTTACAACTATGAGGAAATAAAATATAATTTTAAATATTAAATAGAATATAACGAAGTAAACAGACAAATATTAAAGTGAAATATTTTTTTAAAGTTCACAAAAATGCAAAATAAATAAATAAATATTAAAAATAAATATATAAAAAAATTTAAAAAATACATAAATAAATAAATAAATGAAAAATAAAAAATTAAACACCTGGAACCGCATAGGAATCTATCCGAAAATGTTGTTTCGGTGTTCGGTACTTTTTGTTGGCATACTTGTGCTTTCATTTTTATTTAAAGAAAATGTGTCAATACTTAAAAAAAAATTTCGGTTTTATTCAGAATCAATAAAAACGATTGTACTTTATATTCTAATTCATTTCAAATTTACAATGTCTTTTCTACTAATTTTTTAAGTACACGAAAAATTTTGGAGACACTGTATATGAGACGTTTGGCTCTTTACGGTAATTTTTTTTGCACTCTTTAGGCTAATTAGACCGGGACCTACAGTTCAATGAAGATTCCAAGTCACTAACAAACACCCAAGCCACAACCAAGATTTCGTTACCTGAAGCCCGTGTAACTAAAGGCCAGAGCGTTAGCCAATTGGCCATCAGGCTGCACTGCAAATGTAAAACCTTTTTTTAAGGAACAGTGTCTAAATATTATACTGCTTGTAAATACAAATAATTAAAAAGGTTATACTTTTTTAAATATGTAATAAACGATTCTGATACACATGATAAAATTTGCAAATCCTTTTGATCAAAATGATACAAAACGATTTATTAAATTTTATTCAAATTAAAACTTTCTGGTGTATCATGTTTGGAGCTTTTCATGTCAAAATTCCTCACAGAGTATTTTAAATCTTTTTTTTTTTTTTTTTTTTTTTTTTTTTTTTTTTATTCAAAAAGGGTTTCGGGTTTTACTAAGTAAAGCTAGAACACCCACTTAGAGATTATTGACTTATGCAAGGGTTTCAAAAGACAACAGCTCAATATTTATGTGCCATAAAGGTGAAAATCTGAGTAGCTTACCATTTCAATGTGAGTTATTTACACACGTTGAATCATTCAATATCGAGTCTCTTCATTTCTGGAATTAGTGATTGTAATGCACTTCGCCCACACGAAAATCCAATCATCAAAGATTTTCAAATTAGCGAGTGGGCTATTTCTGGGCTATAAATGTGGGTGTTCATTTTAAATTACTAATTACTTTAATTACTTAAGAATTTATGAATGAAATCTAAATAACTATATATGCGACACTTTACTTGAATAAACAAGCAATGTATTACTCTAAACCAATATTTAATTTAATATTTCTTAAACCCATTAAGGTTCAAATCCTTTTCCGCTTGAAGTACATTAATAAAATTTAATTAAATTAATAAGAGTGCGATTAAAATTAAACTCTTATGAGTCTGATTAAAGTGAAAGAGTGGAAATAGAAAAAAAATATTTTTTTGTTTGCGAGTTACAAAATATTGTAAAATACAGCGGCAGTCCAAAATGATTATTTTTCCGATATATGAAATGTTTAAAGCTATGTTATTTATAGGCACATTACATTTTTATATGTAATTATAGTTTAGTAGAATAAAAGCGTAATTTAATAAAATTTTTGGATTGGTACTGTTAACAATTACAAGTAAAGAAAACAAGTTCTGCAAAGTTTTTAGAATGAATAACCAATTGTTATAAAAATTATCATGGGCGATCAAATAAATTTTTTTACAGTCATCATCATCAATAGCACAACAACCCAAGATGAGCCAAGACTTTCCCTTGAAGAGATTTCCGTACATTCTTCTGGGTGATAATGGTCTCCAATTCTTAACCTTTAGTACAACAAAATCTTTTTCAACTGCGTCTATTCATTGCAGCTTGGGTCGTCCTCTTCCTCTTTGTCCCTAAGTCTTTGCTAAACGAGCCTTTTTACAGGGTTTAAATTATTCATTCTAAATATATGAGGAGCCCAGTTTAATCTATTGATCTTAATAAATTTTATATTATCTGGGTCTTTATAGCATTGATAAATTTCTGCGTTGCACCGTCTTCTCCAAAAATAACTTTCCCTAACACCTCCAAGAATAGCCATTTAAAACCTTCCGCTTAAATATATCCAAATGGGCCACATCAGACCTTGCCAAAGTCCATGTTTCAGAGCCATAGACCAAAATAGGTCTAATAAGGGTTTCATATAACAAGAATTTAGTTTTTCTGCTTATAAACTGTGATTTAAACAAAATTTTTAAACCGAAAAAAGGTTTTATTGGCAGACACAATTCTGTTTTTAATTTTTTTTTTTTTTTTTTACCGTAATCAGGAATGTTTACTCTAAGCCACATAGTAAAAAAGATTTTTAAAAAATTATCGCAAAAAAGAATTTTAATCAATGTTGCTTTTTCGCAATGTTTATATTACATTTTATATATAACATTCTTATTACATTTTATATATAACATTTTTATTACATTTTATATATCACATTTATATTACATTTTTATAATACGATTTATATTAAATAGTTTTTTAATATCAATAAAAAATATTAGAATTAATAAAAAAGGTTTAAAAAATTATCACAAAAAAGAAATTTAATCAACGTTGCTTTTTCGCAATGTCTATATTACCTGACGTTAAATAAAAATTCTGTAATTATTGCATTCTGTATGTTAAAATTTGAAGCTAGAAAGATCACCAAGAATCGCAAATCACATCCACAGGCAAATGGCGGACGCAGAAAACAACAACAAAATGGCGCGTTCAATCATACCGTACCTGGAACTCATTTTCTGTACAATAATCCAAACACAAAGCCTCGCTGTGCTCTTCCCATTTTTCCGCCCGAAATGACTAGAAATTAATCCCCCAATTAATCAAAAGAGACGAACAGTAACTAATAATGAGCTCGGTTGGACTTAATGAGCCCGATCCTCATACAGAAACTCGCGTGGCCCTGCCAGAATTGATTTCGAATTTTGTTGGTATGTGCCCGCGAATTATTCAATCATAACATGGATTTCAAAATGCGGTGCTCTATTGTTAAATAACACCCCACCTTTTAATGACCTCCCTTTTCAGATTTCGTAAGGATTTCGTTGCGGTAAAAGTCGATAAAGTTGGCTTGTACACTGCAGCGGTAACGGATATTAATTCCGATAAGTTGTTGCGTTGCAAGATCCCGGCCGTGTTTATGTTGTGTGCGCGGACATTATCTGTGGATTGTCGAGTTGCCACTGCTGAAATCGATTAATTAAGCGCACGATGAGAGAGCGTAAATAATTGTGATTTGGATTGCGGGTAATCGATGGCGTGCAAAGTTATTGATGACTTTTGGGGATACAATCTGCTTCAATGTCGTAAATGGCTCACTTTTATTTGTAGACTTTTCTATACCGAACGGAAAGATAGATTTTAATCACAATTTTGGTTTATATATGTGTAATATTCTAAGGAAACGTATTCTTTGTTAATGTTATTTTTAACATATTAAAATACTATTTCTTTTGTTGATTTCAATGATTTACTAACGTAGTCAAGGCTTCTTTCTTCTAACTTGGTTTTGAAACATACTCTTATCTGATTTGTTATATTTTTGTAACACAAATTATTATTATATTATTTTTTATATTTTCTTCTTATTATTATTTTCTTTATTTATTTTCAATAATGATCTTTACGTAGGGCCTGATGACCGAGTGACTAGCTCTCTGGAGTTCACTATCATAGGTTTTGGGATCTAGTTCCGGAGGTGCCATGGATGTTTGTTGTGATTCGGAATCCGCTATAAATCGTCTAATATGACTGCAGAGTGTTGGGCGTAGGACTGACAATATTGCAAAGAAAGGTAACTACTTTACCTACAAAGAAAGGTAACTACTTTACTTACAAAGAAAGGTAACTACATTTACTTAAAACGGTAACTTTTTTGGAAAGAAATGTAACTACTATTACAAACTACCCTTAAAAGAAAACATCTCCTGTCTTGAAATCTGTCAATAGGTAGACGGCCTTTACCCACTATGAGGCTGCTGCGCCAATGAAGAAGAAGAAAAATTCTTTATTAATGTTCAGAAAAAAACTGTGAAATTCTCAATAACCTGGGATATATGAAACTATTCACAAAGTTTTAATTCCACTAAATTTTTTTAATGTATAGTCTTTTTATATGTATACATAAAATTAAATAAAAATAATTATTTTAAGCAAAATATTATTCAAAAAATTTAAATGAAAATATAGAAGTTTATTTCAATTTTAATGTTACTGTAATTTCTGTATTTATTTCAAAAAGAGATTTCACTTATTTTGAATGACAGAAAATGAATGCGTTATAAATAGGTTACTTGCTTTTATTAAGTGAGTACAGTGTTTTACATGTTATATAAAACAATGTTTTATATGATATATTTATATTTAATGTTTTATTTCTTCCCCTCCCTATTCTCCTAAAAGAATAAAAAGAATACATTTTTAAGCTTCTGAATAATTGAATATGGAAAAATATTAAAGACTTAAGATTAACAATGATACCTTATTATTGTCTTATTGAGTCAGTAACTATTATCGTATGTTATTTATTGTAGTATTATTGTTATTATTAGTTATAGTCTAGTTATAGTTATCATTGTTATTTATTGTAGTATTGTGTCCATCGTATTGTGTTAGTAGTTTTACGAATTTTCTACACATTCAGCTTCAAATAGTCGAAATAACATATTCATTACAAATCACAGATACACAATACCATAATAGCCATTCGCACCATCCTTTTATTACAAATATATACATTTCCGAGTTACCAAACCAGAACGTGTCCGTGTCATAAAAAAATAGCAACAAAAATATCAAGCACTATCTTCTATTAGAGGCACTTCTGGTTTTCTAGTTCCTCATCTTGAATACATTTCCATAGAAACCTATACCATCCAGTGTATGTATCAAAAACTCTACTACCGACAAAATAAACCAACAATACTATCTTCTAAAAAAAGAAAAGAAAAAAAAACTTTCTTTTCTTCTGAATGATCGTGCCTCGAAGACAAAAATGTGGAGCATGGACATTTAGATATAATTATTCTACTCATTTATTCTACTAAAAGAATAATTTTTTAGGCTCTGAATAAATGAATATGAAAAAATATTAAAGATTTTATATTTACAATTATATCATTTTCGCAAAGTATTAGTAATTTTACGAATTCACTACACATCCAGCTTAAAATAGGCGAAATAACATATTCATTACAAATCACAGATACTACACAATACTCTTCCATATCAGTCAGTCTCACCATCCTTTTTATTACGAAAACATACTATGGAACATTTCCGAGTTACCAAAGCAAGACGTGCCTATATCATGAAAAAATAACAACAAAAGCATTATCTCCTATTAGAGGCACTTCTGGTTTTCCAGTTCCTCATCTTCAATATTTTTCCATAGAAACCTATACCACCTAGTGGATGTATCAAAAACTCTACTATCCACAAAATAAAACAACAATGCCTTCTAAAAAAAGAAAAAAAAAAAACTTTCTTTTCTTCTGAAGGATCGTGCCTCAAAGACAAAAATGTGGAGCACGGACATTTAGATATAATAATTATTCTATTCATTTATTCTCCTGAAAGAATACATTTTTTTAGCCTCTGTATATATGAATATAAAAAAATATTAAAGATTTTAGATTAACAATCATATCATTTTCGCATTGCATTAGTAGTTTTAAGAATTCAGTAGACATCCAACTTCAAACAGACGAAAAAACATATTCATTACAAATCACAGATATACAATACTCTTCCATATCAGTCATTCTCACCAATTTTTATCACCAGCATACATACTGTGGAACATTTCCGCGTTACCACAACAAAACATGCCTATATCATGAAAAAATAACAACAACAACAGCATAAAGCACTATCTCCTATAAGAGGCACTTCTGGTTTTCCAGTTCCTCATCTTCAATTTTTTTCCATAGAAACCTATACCACCCAGTGGATGTATCAAAAACTCTACTACCCACAAAATAAAACAACAATGCCATCTTCTAAAAAAGAAAAGTAAAAAAAAAAAAAAACTTTCTTTTCTTCTGAAAGATCGTGCCTCGAAGACAAAAATGTGGAGCATGGACATTTAGATATATAGGTTGAAAAATGCCTTGCCTTATAACGGCGTCCAGGCGAAGTGACTTTTTGCATGAAGCTCGTTGAAAAATGGCCGTCATTTAAGAATGCCTCTCTCACCTTACATATATCACGGGTAAATAGCAGCGATTGTATGAAAAATAGCATGGCATTAGGATGCTGTACAAATAAGCATAGTGATTTAAGGTATCTGGGGCGAGATATTAACTGGGAAAGTTTTCGCTGCACCATGCTTTTCCAACAAGAAAGTGTGGTGGTTTTTTTTTCTTTCAATTTTCGCCATAATGTATTGGTGGATGTCTGGGGTAATGAATTGCGGCGGCCGTATGATTCAAGATTTTAATCTGGAAATGGGTGTTGTAGGTAAATTGTTTCAACAGCGTGTAAGTGCGATTAACAAAACATTTAAGTGTTCCGTTGGGTGATAAGGAGGTGATTTAAGGAGAGTTGGGTGATTTGTTTTATGGTGGTTTTCTACGTGAAGAATGGAAATTTGGGTTGATGTATGCGTTTTTGTAGAAGATGCCTGTTAACGAGAAATTTCTTAAAGAAAATTGTTGTTTGTTTGATATGTAATAAATTTAATGAGTGTTTGTGCAATAGATCCATTATTTTTTTAATATTATTTTGTTTGATTTTGTTTGTGTTTATTAAATATATTGCTTTAGACCAAATATAATGGGATAATCACAATGTAAAAATGATTTTATACAAAGACAGAAAATCTGTTCAAGCAAATCGCTAGGCATATGAAAATAATGTGTCTAAACTATACAATTTAGTCTAAATAATTTAATATTGTTAGGAATCTATTAAAATGTAATTTTGAGTTAAATTTATTTTTAAAAATATTACAGGTAATATTTACTTTAAATTCTCCATATTTAATAACGTAAAATTATATCATATTTATATAAATTTTTAGACTTTATAAAAAAATTTTAACGTAGCATTTTGCATTTAAGAAACATTATATTATATTCTACATCTGAAAACAATATATTCTAGTAACTTATAAACCTTTTTAGACTTGATCGAAATATTTCAAACTTCACTAAATTACTAATATATGTGTCTGAACCATTATCCAACGGGAGTAAGCGCATATATATATATGAATTCGATTCCCAATTGCTTTGGAAATCAATAAAGCTTGTGGAGATCGCGAAAAGTGTCTCGCATACATTTTTATTATCAAGTCTAGTAATCAAGTTCTTTCCTATTTTATGAAAATAAATTACGGTTACTACTGGCAGAATGTCATCATTTTACTTCAAGTGAAATAACGTTGTCACATTTCACTGAAGTACTTCTCTCAATATATTATTGCTATCGAGGTATTGCTGAGCTTCTTGTACTAGAACACGCATTCTTAATTAGGGGTCAACGGAGCTTTTTGGATGTCTGTGGGGTTGGTTTAAGAGTCTTTATAGCTTGAATAAGATAACTGAACTGAAATAAAATGCAGCATTTCTCATATAAATGTATCAAACAAATTGAAGTAACGTTTCTTTTATAGGTGATTACTAATAGAAATAAGATTTTTTTTTCATAGAATAGTTTCAATGAAAACATTTCTAGGAAAAAAAACCAGTCTAGGAATAGAAAGAGGATAGATTTGAATTCAATACCCACTGGCGGTATGAATTGCTTTGGAAATTAATAAAGTTAATGGAAATGCCAAAGTGTCTCGCTTAGCTCAGATATATTGTATTAACACAAATAACACATTTTTGATATCAAAATAACAACAATGTATTATTTTTTATTTTTGCTATTTAATGTACCTAAAAAGTCCGTATAGGATTAACGCATTACAGATTAATAAACAATCGCCAATATAACAATCTAATATATGAATCAGATATGAATTATATATATTGGCTATTATGAACTACTAAATTGCTTTTTAGCCTTTCAATATAACAAATAAATATATTTTTACATATCTGTAAAAAAAAATTTTTCTTTTCACAAGTTTCCTGTACTTAAATATACACAGTACTATATCTAATCAGTTTCTCAATGTAACATAAGTAAACAAAGAGACGGGTTCAATAAGAATCAATGGGAGAGGGATCAAGCTAGTTGCTAAAGTATACACCCATCACGTGACGAGCATGTAGAATTTACTGTGTGAATTTATTACTGCTGTATGGTTTCATGGACCAGATGCTGAGAAAGTGATAAAAAAAGTAATATTTATGAATGGATAGGGAGGAAGGTTTTTCTTTTTCTCCCCCATCTCGGCTGGGAATTGATAAATTATATTCATATTATTTGAATTATTTTCGATATTCTTATTATGCAATTATTTTCGATATTTTTATTATACAATTATTTTCAAAGTTTCAATTATTTTCTATATTCTTATTATTAAATTATTTGGATATTCTTATTTTTCAATTATTCACAATATTTCAATTATTTTCTTTATTCTTGTTATTTAATTATTTTAAATGTTATTTGGAAACAATTTGATAAAACTATATGCATGCAAATAATTTATTATGTTCTCAAAATTATTTTTGAAAAACATGGTAAATTCTAAACTTACTTTTTTTCTAATATTCTATTCTAAATGAAATATTTAAACATAAAATTAATAAAGTATGAAAACCATTTTTCAAGTACCACTTTTAGTACAACTATAATTTAAACTATGATTATTTAAACTAAATAATATATTTATGTATGAATTTAGTTAAAATAGGTTTTCATTTTATTTATCCAAACATATTGTTTTCAACTGGCTCATAGTTCTCTTCAAAAAAAAAGTTGATTGCATAGTTTAAAATATAAATAAATAATCTGCTATTCTAGACGTAAATAAATGAAAATTAAGGCGAGCTTCATGCAGACTAATTAATCCTTTTCTTAAAAATAATGTTTTAGAAACTCTACCGGAACACTATTAAACTATTTTTATTAAAACGCTATAATCTCACTTCCGCAACGAACAAATTTGATTGGAAGAAAAACGAAATTTACTATGTCTAGAATTCTTAATCCCCATGTTTTTTACGAAAGACGTGATGCCACCAGTACAACCCTAATCCTTAAAAACCAAAACGTTGGGGAAAAAAACTTGTGAAATATTTAATTCCGAATAACAAACCTAAATCCGCTATATGTTTTAATTTTTTAGCAAAAATACAGCGCCATTTTTATGCCACGGATAAATGATTTTTTTTTTCATCATTTGCTTTTAAACTGATTATTTGCAAGAAATGCTTTAATTTCGTTCTATCTCTTGGCAAGAAACTTTGATTTCGACATTTTTATTGCTGGAAATGTGATTTAGGTCCGGCATACAATTTTATTTTATTTATTTATTTTTTTTTGTAGAATTCTAAATTTGTAAAGCAATATCTATCTTCTTTATTTTAATTTTCTTAAAATGTGGTTTTTTATCCTTCATATTTTTATACAGGCGAATTTTGTGTATTCGTCTTCATTATTTCTGTAATTCTAGGTGTGGTTAATTAAACTTCTGTTTTTTTTTAATTAATGCATTTTTTTTCTTAAATCATTGACATTAATTATTTTTTGAAAATGAGAGAGAATTATCTTTGCTCGCTGGTCTTAAATATAGAAGCTCTTGGAATATAAAATTAGAATAAAAAGATTAAAGAAGAGATATTTGTATAAATTGGATTGTTTAATCTTTATAATAATTATTAATTATGACTTAAATTTATTTAGATGGAATAATTTTGAGTTTCTTTTTAATTATAGTTATATTTTAATTAGAAGTAATTAATGCGCACTACATAATTATAAATATAATTATGCTGAGTTTCAGTTTTTATGAATATTAAATAATAAGAGACCTTAGTACAGCTAGAATTTAAACTATGATAATTTCAATAAATAATATATTTATATAGTAATTTAGTTAAAATTGTTTTTTATTTTATTCATCCTATCATATTTCCAGCTTAATTAAAGCTAGCTTCCATTATTATTCCTATCCTTTTATTAAAAATAATGTTTTAGAAACTATACCGGAACACTATTTATATCAAAACTCTCTAATTTCACTTCCGCAACGAACAAATTTGACTAGAAGAAAAACGAAATTTACCATGTCTAGAATTCTTAATCCCCACGTTTTTTACGAAAGACGTCCTGCCACCAGTAAAACATTAATCCTAAAAGACCGAAACGTTGGGAGAAAAGCACTTGTGAAATATCTAATTCCAAATAACAAACCTAAAACTCTTTTGTGTTTTAGTTTTTTTTGCAAAAATACAGCGACAATTTTATGCCACGGATAAATGATCTTTTTTTTTTCTTCATTTGCTATTAAACTGATTATTTGCAAGAACTGCTTTCATTTCGTTCTATCTCTTGGCAAGAATCTCTGATTTCGACATTTTTACCGTCGAAGACCTGATTTAGGATTTAAATCAGGCATACAACTTTATTTTATTTTATTATTTTTTTTTGCAGAATTTGAAATCTGTATATCTATCTTCTTTATTTTAATCTTCTTAAAATGTGCTTTTTTTCTGTAATTTTTTTATGCAAGAGAATTTTGTGTATTTACTTTCATTAATTCTGTGATTCTAGGTGTAATTAATTAAACTTCTCTTTTTTTATTAATGTTTTTTTTCTTTCCAAAATAATTGACATTAATTATTTTCTGAAGATGGGAAGGAATTATTTTTGCTCGCTGGTCTTAAATATAGAAGTTCTTGGAATATAAAATTAGAATCAAAAGATTAAAGAAGAGATATTTGTATAAATTGGATTGTTCAATCTTTCTAATAATTATTAATTTAAAGTTATTTAGGTGGAAAATTTTCGAGTTTCTTTTTACTTAAAGTTATATTTTAATTAGTAGCCATTAATGCGTAAATTAATACATAATTAAAAATATAATGACACTAATTTTGTGTCTTTATGGGTATTAAATAATAAGAAAAATTTTAAAATATTTATAGTTCATTTTCTATCAATGTTTTTATAATTCTAAAAGAATATCTTTTGAAAAAAAAAAAATCAGATATGTATGCACATAGTTCATTACTTTCTCAAAATAATTTTTAAATATCATATTAGTCAAACTCAGTCAATTTATAAACTCAGTCTTTTCTAACATTCTGTTCTAAATGAAATAATTAAACATAAATTTAATTAAAGATGAAAAGCAATTTTTATAGTACCACTTTTAATACAATTGTAACTTAAACTATGTCTATTTAAATAAATAATGCATTTATGTAGGAATTTAGTTAAAATAATTTTTTATTTTATTTATCCTATCATATTGTTCTGAACTGGTTCATAGCTCTCTTTAAAAAGAGTTGTTTGCATTGTTTTAAATATAAATATATAAACTGTTCTTCCTGATTTAAATAAATGATAATTAAGGCCAGATCCAAGCAGATTAATTAAACCTTTTATTAAAAATAATCATTTAGAAACTATACCGGAATACTACTAAACTATTTTTATTAAAACTCTATAATCTCACTTCCACAACGAACAAATGTGATTGGGACAAAAACAAAAATTACTATGTCTAGAATTCTTAATCCCCATGTTTTTTACGAAAGACGTGATGCCATCAGTAAAACCTTAATCCTTAAAAACGGAAACGTGGCAAAAAAAACTTGTGAAATATTTAATTCCGAATAACAAACCTAAATCCCTTATATGTTTTAATTTTTTAGCGAAAATTCAACATTTTTATGACATGGATAAATTTTTTTTTTCTCATCATTTGCTTTTAAACTGATTATTTGCAAGAACTGCTTTAATTTCGTTCTATCTCTTGGCAAGAAATTTTGATTTCGACATTTTTAACGCTGGACATGTGATTTAGGATTTTAATCCGGCATACAACTTTATTTTAATTATTTTATTTTTTTTTTTTTGCAGAATTCGAAATCTGTAAAGCAATATCTATATTTTAATCTTCTTAAAATGTGCTTTTTTTCCTCTTATTTTTTTATGCAGGTGAATTTTTTGTATTCGTCTTCATTATTTCTGTGATTCTAGGTGTGGTTAATTAAACTTCTCTTTTTTTTATTATTGCCTTTTTTCCTTAAATCATTGACATTAATTATTTTCTGAAAATGAGAGGGAATTATTTTTGCTTCCTGGTCTTAAATGTAGAAGCTCTTGGAATATAAAATTAGAATCAAAAGATTAAAGAAGAGATATTTGTATAAATTGGATTGTTGAATCGCTATAATAATTATTAATTATGTCTTAAATTTTTTTAGGTGGAATATTTTCGACTTTAGTTTTACTTAATGTTATATTTTAATTATAAGTAATTAATGCGTTAATTAACATATAATTAAAAGTATAATCATGAGGATTTTGAATCTTTATGGGTATTAAATAATAAGTGAAATGAAAATTTTTATAGTTCATATTCTATTAGTGTTTTTATACTTCTAAAAGAATATTTCTTGAAAAAAAAAACGGTATGAATGCGCATAAGTTATTACTTTCACAAAATTATTTTTAAATAACATATTAGTAAATTGTACTAAACACATTGTTTTTTAATATTCTATTCAAAATTACATATTTAAACTTAAATTTAATAAAAGATGAAAAACCTTTTTTAAGTATCAGTATTAGTACAAATATAATTTAAACTATGAATATTTAAATAAATAAAATATTTGTATAGGAATTTAGTTAAAGTAGTTTTTCATTTTATTTATCCGTTCCTATTGTTTTCAACTTGCTCATAGTTCTCCCAAAAAAAAAAAAAAAAAAAAGAGTTGATTGAATAGATTTAAATACAAATAAATAATCTGCTCTTCTGGACTTAAATAAATGATAATTAAGGCCGGCTTCCAGCAGGTTAATTAATCGTTTTATTAAAAAGAATGTTTTCGAAACTATATACTAACTTAACATTATATTTTTAATTAGAAATAATTAATGCATAATATATAATTAAAATATAATAATGCTGATTTTGAGACTTTATGGAATACTAAATAATAAGAAAAATTTGAAAATATTTATAATTTATATTCTATCCAATGTTTTTATAGTTCTAAAAGAATATTTTTTGAAAAAAACGATATGCATGCATGTACTCACTTTTTTTATAATATTCTATTCTAAATGAAATATTTAAACATAAATTTAATAAAAAATGAAAAACATTTTTCAAGTACCTTTTTTAATACAACTAGAAATTAACCTATAACTATTTAAATAAATAATATATTTATATAGGAATTTAGTTAAAATAATTTTCCATTTATCCATTCCTATTGTTTTAACTGTCTCATACTACTTTTCAAAAAAGAGTTTATTGCATAGTTTGAAATATAAATAAATAATCTGCTATTCTAAACTTAAATAAATGATAATTAAGACCAGCTTCCAGCAGACTAATTAATCCTTTTATTAAAAATAATGTTTTAGAAATTATACTGGAACACTATTTTTATTGAAAATCTATTAACTCTTCCACAACGAACAAATTTGATTGAGACAAAAACGAAGTTTACCATGTCTAAAATTCTTAATCCCCATGTTTTTTACGAAGACAAAAATACAACAATATTTTTATGCCACGGATAAATAATTTTTTTTTTTTTTTTTTTTTTTCATCATTTGCTTTTAAACTTATTATTAGCAAGAACTGCTTTAATATACGTTCTATCTCTTGGCAAGAAACTTTGATTTCGACATTTTTACTGTCGAAGACCTGATTTAAGATTTAAATCCGGTATACAACTTTATTTTATTTATTTATTCTTTTTTTTTTTTTTGTAGAATTCGAAATCTGTATAGCAATATCTATCTTCTTTATTTTAATCTTCTTAAAATGTGCTTTTTTTCGACATTTTTTTATGCAAGCCAATTTTGTGTATTTGTCATCATTATTTCTGTGATTCTAGGTGTGGTTAATTAAAATTCTCCTTTTTTAATAATACTTTTTTTCTTAAATGATTGACTTTAATTAGTTTGATAATGTTAGAGGGAATTAGGTTTGCTAGCTGGTCTTAAATATAGAAGTTCTTGGAATATAAAATTAGAATCAAGAGATTAAAGAAGAGGTGTTTGTTAAAATTAGATTGTTGATGTACTTTTTTTCTCATTTTTATATGCAAGCGAGTTTTGTGTATTTGTCTTCATTATTTCTGTGATTCTAGGTGTGGTTAATTAAACTTCTCTTTTTTTATTAATGCTTCTTTTTTCTTAAATCCTTGACAATAATTATTTTTTGAAAATTTGAGAAAGTTATTTTTGCTTGCTGGTCTTAAATATAGAAGCTCTTGGAACATAAAATTAGAATTAAAAGATTAAAGAAGAGATATTTGCATAAATTGGATTGTTGAATCACTATGATTATTAATTATGTCTCAAAATTATTTAAATGGAATATTTTTGTGTTTTTTTAGTTAATCTTTCTTTAATTAGAAGTAATTAATGCGGAATTTAATTCATAATTAAAAATATAATCAGGCGGATTTTGAATCTTTACGGATATGAACTAATAAGAGAAATTTGAAAATATTTATAGTTCAAATTCTATCAATGTTTTTATAATTCTGAAGGAATATTTTTTGAAAAAAAACTATATTCATGCACATAATTTTTTACATTCTCACAATTATTTTTAAAAAACATGGTAAATTGTTCTAAACTCATTTTTTTCTAATATTATATACTAAATGAAATATTTAAACATAAATGTAATAAAAAATGAAAACCATTTATCAAGTACCACTTATAGGTAGTACATCTTAATAGTACATCTTGAAATTAAACTATTATTATTTAAATAAATAATATATTTATTTAGGAATTTAGTTAAAATAGCTTTTCATTTTATTTATAAAATCCTATTGTTTTTTACTGGCACCTAGTTCTCCCCAAAAAAATAGTTCATTGCATAGTTTTAAATATAAATAAATAATCTGCTATTCTAGATTGAAATAAATGTTAATTAAGTAGACTAATTAATCCTTTTATTTAAAATAATGTTTTAGAAACTATAACAGAACATTATTTTTATTGAAACTCTATAATCTCACATGCACAACGAACAAATTTGATTGGAAGAAAAACGAAATTTACCATGTCTAGAATTCTTAATCCCCATGTTTTTTACGAAAGACGTGATGCCACCAGTGAAACATTAATCCTTAAAAACCAAAACGTTGGGGAAAAAAACTTGTGAAATATTTAATTCCGAATAACAAACCTAAATCCTATACATGTTTTAATTTTTTAGCAAAAATACAACGACATTCTTATGCCACGAATAAAGGTTTTTTTTTCGTTTATCATTTGCTTTGCTTTTAAACTGATTATTTGCAAGATCTGTTTTAATTTCGTTCTATCTCTTGGCAATAAACTTTGATTTCGACATTTTTACCGTCGAAGACCTGATTTAGGATATAAATCAGGCATACAGGTTTATTTTATTTTATTATTTTTTTGTAGAATTTGAAATCTGTAAAGCAATATCTATCTTCTTTATTCTAATCTTCTTAAAATGTGCTTTTTTTCAATTTTTTTTATGCAGGCGAATTTTGTGTAGTCTTCATTATTTCTGTGATTCTAGGTGTGATTAATGAACCTTCTCTTTTTTTATTAATGCCTTTTTTCCTTAAATCATTGACATTAATTATTTTCTGAAAATGAGAAGGAATTATTTTTGCTCGCCAATCTTAAATATAGAAGCTCTTGGAATATAAAATTAGAATCAAAAGATTAAAGAAGAGATATTTGTATAAATTGGATTGTTGAATCGTTACAATTATTATTAGTTGAGTCTTAAAATTATTTAGATGGAATATTTTTGACTTTCTTTTTACTTAATGTTATATTTTAATAGAAGTAATTAATGCGTAAATTAATACATAATTAAAATTATAATGATGCTGATTTTGAAATTTATGGATATAAATAATAAAAGAAATTTGAAAATATTTATAGTTCATATTCTATCAATATTTTTATAATTCTAAAAGAATATTTTTGAGAAAAAAAAACGATATGTATGCACATAATTCATTACTTTCTCAAAATTATTTTTAAAAATAGTAAATTGTTCTACATTCATTTTTTTTCTAATATTCTAGTCTAAATGAAATGTTTAAATATAAGTTTAATAAAAGATGAAAAACATATTTCAAGTACCACTTTTATTAAAGGTAGAATTTAAAATTATTAAATTTAATTAAAAAATAATATATCTATATAGGAATTTAGTTAAAATATTTTTCATTTTATTTATCCAATCATATTGCTTTCAACTGGCTTATACTACTGACCAAAAAAGAGTTGATTGCATAGTTTTAAATATAAATAAATAATCTGCTATTCTAGACTTAAATAAATGATAATTAATGCCAGCTCCAAACAGATTAATTGATCTTTTTATTAAAAATAATGTTCTAGAAACCATACCGGAACACTATTAAATTATTTTTATTAAAACTCTATAATCTCACTTGCACAACGAAAAAATTTGATTGGAAGAAAAACGAAATTTACTATGTCTAGAATTCTTAATCCCCATGTTTTTTTACGAAAGACGTGATGCCACCAGTAAAACCTTAATCCTTAAAAACCGAAACGTTGGGGAAAAAACTTGTGAAATATTTAATTCCGAATAACAAACCTAAATCCCTTATATGTTTTAATTTTTTAGCAAAAATACAACGACATTTTTATGCCACGGATAAATGATCTTTTTTTTTAATCATTTGCTTTTAAACTGATTATTTTCAAGAACTGCCTTAATTTCGTTCTATCTTTTGACAAGAAACTTTGATTTAGACATTTTTATTGGGTTTAGGATTTAAATCCGGCGTACAACCTTATTTATTTTTTTTGTAGAATTCGAAATCTGTGAAGCAATATCTATCTTCTTTATTTTAATCTTCTTAAAATGTGCTTTTTTTTCCTTCATTTTATTTTTATGCAGGCGAATTTTGTGTATTTGTCTTCATTATTTCTGTGATTCTAGGTGTGGTTAATTAAACTTCTCTTTTTTTATTAATGCTTTTTTTCTTAAATCATTGACATTAATTATTTTCTGAAAATGAGAGGGAATTATGTTTGCTCGCTGGTCTTAAATATAGAAGCTCTTGGAATATAAAATTAGAATCAAAAGATTAAAGAAGAGATATTTGTATAAATTGGACTGTTGAATTGTTATAATAATTATTAATTATGTCTTAAATTTTTTTGGGTGGAATATTTTCGAGTTTCTTTTTATTTAATGTTATATTCTAATTAGTAGTAATTAATGCGTAATACATATTTAGAAATATAACGATGCTGATTTTAAGTCTTTATGAATTTTAAATAAGAATTCACAGAATTGAATAAGAGAAATTTAAAATATCAATTTTTTTTAATTCTAAAAGATTATTTTTATAAACACGTTTAAAAATAAGAATTGTTTAAAATAAACTGCCAAATAAATTTTTTTTTGTTGCAGTTCTGAGACATATATCCAGTTCATATATTAGGATGTTTCCAAAAATTGAGGAAAATGCTTCACAAAATTGCTATAAAATGGCCAGAAATTTAATTAATTTTAAGCCATTTTAAATTTGTCGTCAATTTAAAGCCATTGTTAAAAAAATGGGTTGTCAATGGGATTCATCAATATATAATATGCAAGTTTGTTGAGATGCTATCACTTCACATTACACTAATTAAGAACACTTTAAAAGTATCTGCGGTTTTTGCAAGTAGAAATTGTATTGAAACTTCGACATGGTTATAATTAAAATAGGAATTCTCAGACCCACTTATCTGAAGAATTACAATGGTAGACATTAGGAGAAATGAAGCTTGTCAGAAATAATACAATGTCGCAAGATGTTCGAATGTGAACCTTTCTGCAATTTTTGAATTGCATTTCTAAGATCAGAACTACCTTCTAAAAGGCATGGCTGATGAAGAATAAGAAATACAAGTGTCACAGATTTCCGCTATTTGTAGAAAACAGAACAGTTCACCAACCTGCTTCACATCTCTTGTAGCAGTTGAAGGAAGACTGAAATTCAGATCAATTGAGAGAACAAAGCTATAATTCTAAAAGAATATCTTTATTCTAAAAGAATATCTGAAAAAACGAATTCCATAAATAATTTTATAATTCTAAAAGAATATTTTTTGAAAAAAACCTGATATGTATGCACATAATTCATTACTTTCTCAAAATTATTTTTAAAAAACGTAATAAATTATTCTAAACTCGCTTTTTTTTAAAATTCTATTCTAAATGAAATATTTAAACATAAATTTAATAAAAGATGAAGACATTTTTTTAAATACCACTTTTAGTAGAACTAGAATTTAAACTGTACTTATTAAAATAATTAATGCATTTATATAGGAATTTAGTTAAAATAATTTTTCATTTTATTTATCCAATCATATTGTTTTCAACTGGCTCATACTACTTTCCAAAAAAGTGTTGATTGCATAAATTGAAATAAAAAGAAATAATCTGCTATTCTAGACATAAATAAATGATAATTAAGGCCAGCTTCGAGTAGACTAATTAATCCTTTTATTAAAAATAATGTTTTAGAAACTATACCGAAACACTATTAAATTATTTTTATTAAAACTCTATAATCTCAGTTTCTCAAAGAACAAATTTGATTGGGACAAAAAACAAATTTACCATGTCTAGAATTCTTAATCCCCATGTTTTTTACGAAAGACATGATGCCACCAATAAAACCTTAATCCTTAAAAACCGAAACGTTGGGGAAAAAATCTTGTGAAATATTTAATTCCGAATAACAAATCTAAATCCCTTATATGTTTTAATTTTTAGCAAAAATAGAACGACATTTTTATGCCACGGATAAATGATCTTTTTTTTTTAATCATTTGCTTTTAAACTGATTATTTTCAAGAACTGCCTTAATTTCGTTCTATCTTTTGACAAGAAACTTTGATTTAGACATTTTTATTGGGTTTAGGATTTAAATCCGGCGTACAACCTTATTATTATTTTTTTTTTTTTGTAGAATTCGAAATCTGTGAAGCAATATCTATCTTCTTTATTTTAATCTTCTTCAAATGTGCTTTTTTTTTCTTCATTTTATTTTTATGCAGGTGAATTTTATGTATTTGTCTTCATTATTTCTGTGATTCTAGGTGTGGTTAATTAAACTTCTCTTTTTTTATTAATGCTTTTTTATCTCTTAAATCTTTGACATTAATTATTTTCTGAAAATGAGAGGGAATTATTTTTGCTCGCCGGTCTTAAATATAGAACCTCTTGGAATATAAACTTAGAATCAAAAGATTAAAGAAGAGATATTTGTATAAATTGCATTGCAGAATCGCTATAATTATTATTAATTGTGTCTTAAAATTATTAAGATGTAATATTTTTGAGTTTCTTTTTACTTCATGTTATATTTTTAATCAGAAGAATTAATGCATAAATTAATATACAATAAAAATTAAAATGATGCTGATTTTGAATCTTTATGGATATTAAATGAAAGAAATATTTATAGAAAAAATATTAAATAAAAGAATGATTATGTAAATAAAATATTTGTAGTTCATATTCTATCTTTATTTCTATAATTCTAAAAGTATATTTTTTGAAAAAAAGATATGTATGCACATAATCCTTTTTCTTCTGAAAATTATTTTTTAAAAGCATAGTAGTAAATTGTTCTAAATTCCTTTTTTTTCTAATATTCTTACATAAATTTAATAAAAGCTGAAAACCATTTTTGAGTACCGCTTTTAATACAGCTAGATTTTAAACTATAATTATTTAAATAAATAATATATTTATATCGGAATTTAATTAAAATATTTTTTCATTTCATTTATCCAATAATATTATTTTCAACTGGCTCATACTCCCCAAAAAAGAGTTGATTGCATAGTTTAAAATATAAATAAATAATCTGCTATTCTGGTCTTAAATAAATGAAAATTAAGGTAAGATTCCAGCAGACTAATTAAAACTTTTATTAAAAATTATGTTTTAGAAACTGTACAGGAACACTATTAAACTATTTTTAGTAAATCTCAATAATCTCACTTCCACAACGAACAAATTTGATAGGGGCAAAAAAGAAATTTACTATGTCTAGAATTCTTAATCTCCATGTTTTTTACGAAAGACGTGATGCCACAATAAAACTTAATCCTTAAAAATCGAAACGTTGAGGAAAAAAACTTGTGAAATATTTAATTCCGAATAACAAACCTAAATCGTTTATATGTTTTAATTTTTCAGCAAAAATTGAACGACATTTTTATGCCACGGATAAATAATCTTTTTTTTTTTCATCTTTTGCACAACATTTGCTTTTAAACTGATTATTTGCAAGAACTGTTTTAATTTCGTTCTGTCTCTTGGCAAGAAACTTTGATTTCAACATCAAGACATTTAAATCCGGCAAACAAATTTATTTTTATTATTTATTATTTTTTTTTTAGAATTCGAAATCTGTAAAGCAATATCTACCTTCTTTATTTTAATCTTTTTAAAATGTGCTTTTTTTTTTTTCTTATTTTTTTATGCAGGCGTATTTTGTGTATTTATCTTCATTATTTCTGTGATTCTAGGTGTGGTTAATGAAAATTTTCTTTTTTTATTAATGCTTTTTTTGTCTTAAATCATTGACATTAATTATTTTCTGAAAATGAGAGGGATTTATTTTTGCTTGCTGGTCTTAAATATAGAAGCTCTTGGAATATAAAATTAGAGTTAAAAGATTAAAGAAGAGATATTTGTATAAATTGGTTTTTCATTCACCGTAATAATTATTAATTATGTTTCAAATTCATTTAGGTGGAATATTTTTGAGTTTCTTTTTACTTAAGGTTATATTTTAATTAGAAGTAATTAATGCTCAATATATAATTATAAATATAATGATGCTGATTTTGAGTCTTTATGGATATTAAATAAGAATTAAGAGAATTAAATAAGAGAAATTTGAAAATATAAATGTTTTTTAATTCTAAAAGAGTACTTTTAAACACGTTTTTAAATAAGAACTGTTTAAAATAAACTGCCAAATAAATTTTTTGTTGCAGTGCTGAGGCATATTATCCAGTTTATATTTGTTTCCAAAAATGGAGGAAAATGCTTTAAAAAATTGCGAAAAAATGACCAGGAATAAAACAATTTAAAGCCATTTTTAAAAAATTAAGTGATATACTTAAAAAGTAATGCTACATCAATATATAATGCACAATTTAGTGTGAAATACTACATCATTTCATCTTATTGAGCACCAACCAAGAACATTCTAAAAGTATCTGTAGTCTCTGCAAGTAGAAATTGCACAATGAAACTTTAAGATAATTATAATTTAAATAGGAGTTCTCAACATCCCTTACCTAAAGAATTATAATGGTGTTTCATTGGGCGGGGGAAAGGAAGCTTATCAGAATGGATCCTATGACGCAAGGTGTTCGAACGGGAACCCTTCTGTAATTCCTGGATTGCATTTCTATGAACAGAACTATTTCCATAAAGGCACGGCTGAGGAAGATTTAGAAATACAAGTGCCACATATTACCGCTATGTACAGAAAACAAAACCGGTGCGCCAACTCTTCAGAACCTATAGCAGTTGATGGAAGACTGAAATTCAGATCAACTGGGAGCATAAAGCTTCACGGAGGAAGGTTGTAACCAAGAAATTCAGCATTGTATGTATCATTCTCTCCAGACGGATCACTCTCAAATTTCGCATGTTAACTCAGTAAAATGCTAGCAACTTACAAAAAGAAAAAAAAAATGCAGCTATTTTTTTTTTTTTTTTTTTTTTTTTTTTGAACACGCTTGCTTTAAATTATAAATTCTGGACACTTTTTACACAGAATATATACGACAAATCTATTTTTAAAAGTATGAAATATTACAAAAAAAGTATCAGGATTCTTGAAATTAGTGCTTTAATTTCAATTTAAAGCAATTTGTATCAGATAAAACCAGTTCAAGCCATTTCTTAATGAATTTTTGTTTTTTAGTTTATTATCATGTGTGAACATGATGTTGTCTTGGTTAGAGGTAGCGTTTCCAAAAAAGTAAAGCATAAAATAAATCAGAGTATAAATTATTATTTAAAACAGCTTAATCTCTTCATTCAACACGAGAAATTTTCATTTCAAAAACTTTTAGCTAAAATAAATGTTGATTTTCAAGTGATTTTATTTACGTGGGGTTTAAAACTGACATGCTTAAATCTGACGATTGACTAATATCAAGGCGCGCATGCTCTGTATTTCGTTTTTAATTGTCTGGCCTTTAAATTACACAGATTGTTTCAATTTCCTCAAAATAATGTTTACTGATTAGTTATGCTTATAAAAGTTAATTTAACCATCACCTAGCAGACTTCTCAGCCTGAATTTAGTGATTTTTGTAATATTTTAAAAATTGCTTCTTCATGAAGTCCTAGTTTTGACAAATTCTGTTACTATCGCTATTGAAGTTTTTGAGGGGATTCTTTACTCTTTATTTCGCCAAGTTTCTTTTCCGCACCAAATAGAACTCCAAAACTGCAGTATTTTGTAACTGTAGCGACCTTTTATTTGTTTAGAAAAGGACTTGGCGAAAATAGCTAGGGAAAAAATTGCCAAATAAACAAGGGGAACCCTAAAATTCAGAACTATCATTCTTGTAGTAATATGACCAATTGATTCATAAATTTCTTGGGTTATTTAACATTGATATACTTCCATGTGTATTCGTCCACAAAGTATGTTCAAACATTATAAACTAAAATTCGGGAAAGTGTTTCGATTTTTTTTTTCAAAATATTAGAAATAAATATTTGAAAAACAGCAATGAAATTTTTTGTTACTGGATTCTGTAAATTTTTTTTTTCTAAAATTTTATTTTTGATTTGAAAAAAATTCCATTTATTCAAAGATTTTAAGTTTTTTGAAACAATTCTTATATGCAAGATATTACATATATGTGGATTCCATGAGTTCATCCAAATAATCTTTTCATCAAAAGTAATAAAAATATTTTACTTCTAAGAAAATTAAAATATTTTACTTCTAAGAAAATTAAAATATTTTAACGAATTTTGGACAACTGATGTGTTTTTCATGGCAACATTTATACTATATTGTTTAAACTAAAATAATAAAAAAAATCAATAAAATTTTAATAATAACTTTTGACAATCGATTTTAGCGATAGTTTTTGATAAATTTTTAAGGATATAACAACTTCTTACATTGAAATAAAAAGCTGGATTTTTATTTATAGATGATCTTAGAAACTTTATACATTCATCAACATCCCTTCCATGCATTTTCAACGATAAATCTCTTCAATGTTCTATGAGCACGTTTATTTCCCTTTGAAACCACCATATTATTAAAACAGTGACACTTTACACGGTTTTAATTCAAACAAACAATGGCTATAAAGATGCACTCATTGCTCTTCTCCAACCGCACCGAATCTTCCAAAACACTGTTCTGATGGAACAATAAGCCCTCCAAGGCTCAACAAGGGCCTCGTGGACCAATAAATTAACACCGCACACCCGTAGGGACAGGGGTTTAATAGGTTTGTCCGTCTGTCTCTGATTGGGGGGCAGAAATTTGATGCGAGTCTTCCACTCCGTCTTCTGTCTGGGAGGCTCGTAAACATTTACGGGCTAAAAGACAGAAATTGGGATGGCTGATAGGTTTAGGAAGGGACAAGCCCATTTGGGATGTTGTTAGTGGAAATGATTGCAGCTTCAGATATTTATGTGTCTGAGTTTCTTGGAGAAACAAAATTCTCATATGCTGCAAGATTGCGAATCTTAAATCTTATTTTCTGAAATGATTCTAATGTTCTGATGAATGCATGCTTACATTAAGTATTATGAAAACTAAATTATTTTAAAAAATTATTATTTTTGTTACTTTAGGATGTATATTCATGGTAAAGTGGATTGCCTTAATGCAAAAAGACTTTCTTCATTTAAAAGAAAACTCAAAAAACATTAATAAACAATCCCATTGTCTATATAAGATGATCACATATGCATATATTTTGGATTTCAGGTTTTCTCATAGCCAGAAATCCATGGGAGTGAGATCAGGGGAACGTAGCGGCTATGGAAAAGTGAAATGAGAGATATCTTTGTAATCTAACTGTTGTGTTAAGTAACGTTTTACAGGAGACCTCTCACGTGTGAAGGAGGCTCCATTTTGCATTCACATGACATTAGATAAAGCAGTTCGCTGTTTCAAGTCAGTAATAATAACATTTCTAAATAGCTGGCACTTGTTACCGTACATGTTTGTAGACCTTCGGCAGTAATCTCTTCAAAACAGTAGGGACTAAGGATGAAGGTGTTTGTTATACGACGCTTCACAGTCATTTTAAAAGAAAAAGTAACGAATTTGCAAACACATCATGTGTGCCAGTGCCCGTAGTTCTTCGAATTAACATTACCATGCAACGATAAGTGGGCCTCGACGGTCCACAGAATGCGTAAAGTTCAGCTGTTATCATCATACTGGATGAGGAATTCATTCGTGAAATGTAGCAGTAGTTGGTAATCACTAGCTCGAAATCTGAACACGTTGGAACCTATACGGAAACATATGGAGAACAGAGCGCAGAATCTTGCGTACCGTAGAATTTGGCAATTGCAAAACGAGTGAAGCATTGCGTGTACCTGCAAGACGAATTTCGTTTAACGTTGGACGAAATGGATTTCTGGAACATTCTCGACATAAACGAAGGTCGTCCAGGCCGAAATTGATCGCATGTGCAACCAATTTCTTGAAATTTTCATATCGAGTCCCTTATAGCAGTTGCAGAACACGAGCTTCGACGTAGTCCATGGTTTCCGCTGTTGGAATTTTGGCCATTCAGGTAATAATACTTACCTCGTAGTTTCTCTGTATGTTATTCAGAGTGCAAAAGCTTTCACTTAGTGTGACAACGTCGGTCATACCTGTCTCGCGTTGAACCAGGAAATCTGCAATCCTTGTTTTCTTCTTTCCGTTTCGGGAGAAGTTCAGTAGGTTGCGATTTCAGCTGTGCTCTGGTGAGCGCCATAGTTGATCTCTTTTCTTCTTAGTCTGACTAGCGCCAGCGATTTTCGTGCTACAGGTAACGTTCCAACGCTACTTATGTATTTTTCGCTATGGAGATCACACATTCCAATAAACAAGTAATATATAAAAAAAAAAATTTCAGTCAATTCCTACTTTTTTTTCTCACTCTATTGCAGAAAGTCCTTTATAAATAATTTTCATTCATTTTTTTAAGTTTATATGGCGCCATCTATTGGTAGAAATATGCAACTTAAATCTAAGAAAAACTAAAATTAATTCATTAAATTTAATTACTGAATTGATATTTGAAAAAACTGTATTAACATCAAGTGTCCTCCACTACAAGTTAAAAAAAATGTATTTGAACTTGAGTGGATGTATAAAAAGTATTTTATTAACGATTGAACATTTGAAAAACTGTATTAACATCCAGTGTCATCCACTACAAGTCCAAAAAAAAATGTATTTAAACTTGTTGTGGATGAATAAAAAGTATTTTATGAACGATTGAAAATTTGAACAAGATATATATAGGGACAGTGTGAGCTAATAGAAGGAATTGAAAAAAAGGACATGTTACCATTTGAAATTTTTGAAATTTTGTGACTGTAATCGTAACTGTTTTTTCTTATGATTCTTGAGCGCATGCCACAAAACACCTTCAACCTAAACTTTGTTCAGTTTCTGTTAATGGTATTATAGTAAGCGGCTCATATATCGAGAATGGGATTTTATAATAATGACCTGAATATGAATACGAAATATATTACAATAAATGCTATTAGCTATGAACTTATTGCTAATTAGTTGCCATATGTTTTAAAAATTCTGTTTAGGGTTTCAAAGTGCGATAGAAAGCATTTTATAAAATGGCAACTAAATTTTTCTCTCCAATGGGATCAGATATTATAGATTTGACTATTACATCAATCTATTGATATAAAAGTCAAATCTATATTGATATATTAATAATATTAATATATAATATAATACATTGTATATTAGAGAAATTTGAAAATAGTTATAGTTCATATTCTATCAACGTTTTTATAATTTTAAAAGGATATTTTTTGAAAAAAAAACGCTAAGTATGCACATAATTTATTACTTTCTCAAACTTATTTTTAAAAACCGTAGTAGTAAATTGTTCTAAATTCACTTTTTTTTTTAATATTCTATTCTAAATGAAATAATTAAACATAAATTTAATAAAAGATGAAAAACATTTTTCAAGTACCACTGTTAGTACGACTATAATTTAAAATATTTAAACTCCTAAATAATATGATTAATAAAATAAATAATATATTTATATATGAATTTAGTTAAAATATTTTTCATTTTATTTATCCAATCATATTGTTTTGAACTGGATCATACTATTTCCAAAAAATAAAAAAAAAAAAAAAAAAAAAAAAAAAAGAGTTGATTGCATAGTTTTAAATATAAATAAATTATCCGCTATTCTAAATTTAAATAAATGATAATTAAGGCCAGCTTCGAGCAGACTAATTAGTACTTTTATTAAAAATAATGTTTTAGAAACTATTCCGGAACACTATTAAACTATTTTTATTAAAGCTCAATAATCTCACTTCCACAACGAACAAATTTGATAGGGGCAAAAAAGAAATTTACTATGTCTAGAATTTTTAATCTCCATGTTTTTTACGAAAGACGTGATGCCACAATAAAACCTTAATCCTTAAAAACCGAAACGTTGTGGAAAAAATCTTGTGAAATATTTAATTCCGAATAACAAACCTAAATCCTATAGATGTTTTAATTTTATAGAAAAAATACAACGACATTCTTATGCCACGAATAACTGTTTTTTTTTTCTTTCATCATTTGCTTTTAAACTGATTATTTGCAAGATCTGCTTTAATTTAGTTCTATCTCTTGGCAATAATCTCTGATTTCGACATTTTTACCGTCGAAGACCTGATTTAGGATTTAAATCCGGCATACAACTTTATTTTATTTTATTATTTTTTTTTTGTAGAATATGAAATCTGGAAAGCAATATCTATCTTCTTTATTTTAATCTTCTTAAAATGTGCTTTTTTCTAATTTTTTTTAAGCAGGCGAATTTAGTGTATTAGTCTTCATTATTTCTGTGATTCTAGGTGTGGTTAATTAAACTTCTCTTTTTTTATTAATGACTTTTTTCCTTCAATCATTGACATTGATTATTTTCAGAAAATGAAATGGAATTATTTTTGCTCGCCGGTCTTAAATATAGAAGCTCTTGGAATATAAAATTAGAAGCAAGAGATTAAAGAAGAGATGTTTGTTAAAATTAGATCGTTGAATCGCTGTAATGATTATTAATTAAGTCTTAAAATTATTTAGGTGGAATATGTTTGAGTTTCTTTTTACTTTATGTTGATTTTAAATAGAAGTAATTAATACGTAAATGAATGCATCATGAAAATTATAACGATGCTAATTTTGAATGTTTATGGATATAAATAATAACAGAAATTTGAAAATATTTATAGTTCATATTATATGATTCTTTTTATAATTCTAAAAGAATATTTTTTGAAAAAAAGACGATATGTATGCACATAATTCATTATTTACACAAAATTAATTTTATAAAACGTGGTAAATTGTTCTAAACTCACTATTTTCTAATATTCTATTCTAAACAAAATATTTAAACTTAAATTTAATAAAAGATGAACACCATTTTGCAACCACTTTTAGTACCACTACCACTTTTAGTAAAGGTAGAATTTAAACTATAATTATTTAAATAAAAAATATATTTTATACAGGAATTTAGTTAAAACAGTTTTTCATTTTATTTATCAAATCATATTGTTTTGAACTAGCTGACACTAGCCAAAAAAGAATTGATTGCATAGTTTAAAATATAAATAAATAATCTGCTATTCTTGACTTAAATAAATGATAATTATTGAACCAACTTCCAGCAGACTACTTAAACCTGTTATTAGAAATAATGTTTTAGAAACTATACAGGAACACTATTAAACTATTTTTTATTAAAGCTTAATAATCTCACTTCCACAACGAACAAATTTGATTGGGACAGAAACAAAATTTACCATGTCTAGAATTCTTAATCCCCATGTTTTTACGAAAGACGTGATGCCACCAGTAAAACCTTAATCCTTAAAAACCGAAACGTTGGGGAAAAAACTTGTGAAATATTTAATTCCGAATAACAAACCTAAATCCCTAATATGTTTTAATTTTTTACTAAAAATACAACGACATTTTTATGCCACGGATTAATGATTTTTTTTTTTCTTTTCATCATTTGCTTTTAAACTGATTATTTGTAAGAACTGCTTTTATTTCGTTCTATATCTTGGCAAGAAACTTTGATTTTGACATACTTACCGCTGGTGATGTGATTTAGGATTTAAATCCGGCATACAATTTTATTTTATTTATTTGTTTATTTATTTTTTGCAGAATTCGAAATCTGTAAAGCAATATCTATCTTCTTTATTTTAATCTTCTTAAAATGTGCTTTTTTTTCTCCTCATTTTTTTATGCAGGCGAATTTTGTGTATTTGTCTTCGTTATTTCTGTGATGCAAGGTGTGGTTAATTAAACTTCTCTTTTTTCATTAATGTTTTTTTTCTTAAATTATCGACATTAATTATTTTCTGAAAATAAGAGGGAATTATTTTTGCTTGCCGAACTTAAATCTAGAAGGTCTTGGAATATAAAATTAGAATAAAAAGATTAAAGAAGAGATAGTTATATAAATTGGAGTGTTGAATCACTATAATATTTATTAATTATGTCTTAAAATTATTTAGATGGAATATTTTTGAGTTTATTTACAGTAAAGGTTATATTTTAATTAGAAGTAATTAATACATAATTAAATATCGTAATACGTAATTAAAAATATAATGATGCTGAGTTTGAGTTTTTATGAATATTAAATAACAAGAGAATTTTGTACAGATAGAATTTAAACTATGATTATTTAAATAAATAATATATTTATATAAGAATTTAGTTAAAATAGTTTTTTCATTTTATTTATATAATCATATTGTTTTCAACTGGCTCATAGTTCTCTTTCAAAAAAAAAAAAAAAAAAAAAAAAAAAAAAGAGTTGATTGCATAGTTTTAAATATAAATACATGGCTGGTATTCTTGACTTAAATAAATGATAATTAATGCAAGCTTCCAGCAGACTAATTAATCCTTTTATTAAAAATAATGTTTCAGTATAACTATACCGGGAAACTATTAAATTATTTTTATTAAAATTCTATACTCTCACTTCCACAACAAACAAATTTGATTGGGGCAAAAAAGAAATTTACTATGTCTAGAATTCTTAATCTCCATGTTTTTTACGAAAGACGTGATGCCACAATAAAACCTTAATCCTTAAAAACCGAAACGTTGTGGTAAAAAATCTTGTGAAATATTTAATTCCGAATAACAAAACTAAATCCCTTATATGTTTTAATTTTTAGCAAAAATACAACGACATTTTTATGCCACTGATAAATGATCTCTTTATTTTCATCATTTGCTTTTAAACTGATTATTTGCAAGAACTCCTTTAAATTCGTTCTATCTCTTGGCGATAAACTTTGATTTCGGCTTTTTTAAAGTTGAAGATGTGATTTAGGATTTAAATCCGGCATGCAACTTAATTTTATTTTATTAATTTTTTTTGTAGAATTCGAAATCTGTAAAGCATTATACGTCTTCTTTATTTTAAACTTCTTAAAATGTGCTTTTTTCTGTCTCATTTTTTTTATGCAGGCGAATTTTGTGTGTTTATCTTCATTATTTCTGTGATTCTAGGTGTGGTTAATGAAACTTCTCCTTTTTTATTAATGCTTTTTTTTCTTAAAACATTGACATTAATTATTTTCTGAAAATGAGATTGAATTATGTTTGCTTGCTGGTCTTAAATATAGAAGCTCTTGGAATATAAATTAGAATCAAAAGATTAAAGAAGAAGTATTTGTATAAATTGGATTGTTGAATAGTTGTAGTAATTGTTAATTATGACTTAAATTTATTTAGTTGGAATATTTTCGATTTTTTTTATTTAACGTTATATTTTAAATAGAAGTCATTAATGCGTAATACATAATTAGAAATATAATAATGCTGATTTTGAGTCTTTATGAATATTAAATAAAAATTAAGAGAAATAAATAAGAGAAATTTAAAAATATGAATGTTTTATTTATTCTAAAAGAGTATTTTTTAAGCACGTTTAAAAATATCAACCGTTTAAAATAAACTGCAAAATAAATTTTTTTTGTTACAGTGCTGAGTCATATATGCAGTTTATATTTGTTTCAAAAATTGAGGAAAATGTTTTATAAAATTGCGATTAAGTGGCCAGGAATAAATAAATTTAAAGCAATTTTAAAAAAAATATTATGTTGTATAATTAAAAAGTAATGCTACATCATTATATAACGCACAAGTTAGTGGAAATACTACATCATTTCATCTTATTGAGCACTAACCAAGAACACTTTAAAAGTATCTGCAGTTTCTGTAAGTTGAAATTGCGCAATGAAACTTTAAGATAATTATAATTTAAATAGGATTTCTCAACATCCATTATCTGATTCTTTATTTCTTATTATGACTGGTGTTTCATTGCGGGGAGGGAGGTTGAAATGAAATTTGTCAGAATTAATTCTATGACGCAAGATATTGGAATGTGAACTCTTCTGTAATTCTTGGATTGAATTTCTAAGAATAGAACTATCTCCTAAAAAGCACGGACGATGGAGACCTAGAAATACAAGTGTCACAGATGACCGCTATTTGCAGAAAGCAGAACCTGTACACCAATCCCCTTCAGATCTTTTAAAGCAGCTGATGGAAGACTGAAATTCAGATCAACTGAGATAATACAGCTTCACGGGAGGAATCTTGTAACCAAGGTGATTAGCATTGTGTGTATCATTCACACCACTGAAATAAAAAGCATATTTGGGTATAAATACATGCCAGTTGGGATACAAGCCAGTGGAGGTCTTTACTGATGAGTCCAGATTTTATTTGCATGGTGACTCAAGAAGGCTGCTAATCTGGCGGTAGTCAAGAACTTGCAATTATTACAATTATATTCAAGAAAGTGACATTTTATGAGTGGAGTGTAAGAAGGCATCTTTTTGGATGATCGTATTGATTTGTATATAGTACCAAAAAGGTACTGTTACTGCTAAGTTATATAGAAATTAAAGTTTTGATGCAATTGTTCGTCACTACACAGGTGCAATTAGTGACTACTTCATCCTATAAGATGATAATGATGAGTCATGCAGAGCTCTGTTGGCGAAGAATTATCTTCCTGATGTGACTACATAGTACTATATAGTATATTGGCTGGTCAGCATGTTCTTCGAGCTTGAACACGATTGAACTCTGGAAACAGGAAAAAGTCTGATTCTGCCATATCAGATGAATGCGGTGCTTGTTCAATAGCATTCATTTTGTTTCATAATTATGGAGTCCGTAGAAGCTCGGGAAATCATGCTTTCAGCGACCAGTTTTGGATGCTTTTTCTGGGTAAAATTGAGCCCTTTCAAAACCATTCATACGATGACGCGTTTCATGCACACAATAGCAGTCATAATGTTATGAATGGCATTAAAAATACATTCACCTCTATAGCCAACTATATAAGACTTGTACGATGATTTTTAGAACACCAAATTCTTGATTTTGTTAGTTGTAGCAGTTGAAGGTCAGCCCAAATGGGGTTAACCAACTACCACTTCTCGGCCTATTTTGAATGGTTTATACTGTCTATACGCTTGTGTTTTTGAATTGCAGGATTCATCATAGATCTTTTAGTACAACATTTTAAACAATCCGGAACAAGAAAGTTTGTTTGAAATACAAAATTTAAGGCAAACTCTATTTTTAACTATATTTTTTATTGCAAAAAATGCAAGATCACTCAAAATGTTTGATTGAAAATAGCTGCTGTTAATAAACTGAGTGACAGATCACTCTCAAATTTCGTATGTTAACTCAGTACATTGCGACCAACTTACAAAAAGGAAAAAAATATAGCTATTTTTTTTTTAAATGCTTACTTTAGATTATAAATTCAGGATACTTTTTACAGGACACTATTTTTAAAAGTAGGAAACATTTACAAGAATAACAGGATTTTTGAAATTGGTGCCAATTTGAATTTAGAGCGAATTGCATAATATATCTAAAGTAAGTTAATTCAAGACATTTATATATTTTTTTTAAAGAAATTTTTTCCTTTGAAAATTAAAAAGAAATTCCTTGATTTTATTCAAGAAATTTTTGTTTTTTAGTTTATTATCATGTGTGAAAAGGACGTTGTCCTGGTTAGAGGTCCGTCGTATCTCCAAAAACCTGAACCTATAAAATAAAAAATCAGTAATAGCATAAATTATTATTTAAAACAGATTAATCTCTTCGCGCAACATGATAAATTTTCATTTCAAAACTTTTAATTAAAATAAACGCAGATTTCCACTTGATTTTATTTATGTGTGCTTAAAAACTGCGTGCTAAATCTAACAATTGACCCATATCAAGCCGCGTGTTCTGTATTTCTTTTTAATAGTCTGGTTTTAAATTAAACAGATTGTATCAATTTCCTCAAAATAGTGTCAAAGGATTATTTTATACTTATAAAAGTTAATATGACCATCACTTAGCAGACTTCTCTGTCTGAATTTAGTAGTGTTTTTTGTAGTATTTGAAGAATTGGTTCTTCATAAAGTTCTAGAGTTATTAAATTTTGTTATATTCCCGTCGTTATTGAATTTGATAGTTCTTGTGAGGGTTCTGTACTTTTGGATCCTGATTTCGCCAAGTCTCTTTTCCACCCCAAATGGATCCGTCAAAACTGCAGTATCTTATAACCTCAGCGTCCGTTTTGTTTGTTTCGGAAGGAACATAAGAGAAAAATCGCCAAATAAACTAGCGGAACCCTAAAATTCAGAACTACCATTTTTGTAGCATTCTGACAAATTGCTTCATAAATTTCTTGAGTTATTGGACATTGATATACTTCCATGTGTATTCGTCCCCAAAGTATGTTCACACATGATAAATTGAAATTAATGTAAGTGTTTCGATTTTTTTTTCTAAATATTAGAAATAAATGTTTAAAAACAGTAATAAAAATTTTTATTTTTGGATTCTGTTCATTTTTATTCTAAAATTTTATTTTAAATTTAAATGAAATTTCAGATTTAATCAAAAATTTTAAATGTGTTGAAATAAATTATTATGCGTGAAATACTTTCAGCAAAAAATCTTTTCATCAAAAGCAATAAAAATATTTTATTTATAAGAAAATTAAAAATTTTTAACGAGTTTTGGACAATTGATGTTTTTTTTTTAATGGCAAGCTTGCATATTACATAAACTAAAATTAAAAACTCTATAAATTTTTAATGATAACTTTTGATAATCGATTTTAGCGATAATTTTTGATAAATTATTAATGATATCTGTTAGCAAATTCTTATATTGAAATAATATTTATTTATAGTTGATCTTAAAAACTTTATACATTCATCAACATCCATTATATGAATTTTCAACTATAAATCTCTTCAATGTTCTATGAGCACGTTTATTTCCCTTTGAAAGTACCATATTATTAAAGCAGTGACACTTTACACGGTTTTAATTCAAACAAACAATGGCCATAAAGATGCACTCATTGCTCTTCTCCAACCGCACCGAATTTTCCAAAACACTCTGATGGAACAATAAGCCCTCCAAGGCTCAACAAGGGCCTCGTGGACCAATAAATTAACACCGCACACCCGTAGGGACAGGGGTTTAATAGGTTTGTCCGTCTGTCTCTTATTGGGGGGCCAGAAATTTGATGCGAGTCTTCCACTCCGTCTTCTGTCTGGGAGGCTCGTAAACATTTATGGGCTAAAAGACAGAAATTGGGATGGCTGATAGGCTTAGGAAGGGACAAGCCCATTTGGGATGTTGTTAGTGGAAATGATTGCAGCTTCAGATATTTATGTGTCTGAGTTTCTAGGAAACAAAATTCCTCATATGGGATGTATGCTGCAAGATTGCGAATCTTATAGTAAATCTTATTTTCTGAAATGATTCTAAAGTACTAACTAATGCATGTTTACATTATGTATTTTGAAAACTACTTCTACCACTACTATTAGTGTTTATTTTACATTTGGGATTTTGAAAACCAAGTGTTTAAAAAATTATATTATTTTTGTTACTTTAGGATGCATATTCACGGTAAAGTGGATTGCCTTAATGCAAAAAAACTTCGCTCAATTAAAAGAAAACTCGAAAAACATTGATAAACAATCCTGTTGTCAGTATAGGATGATCACATATGCATATACATTGAATTTCAAGTATTCTCATAGCCGGAAATCCATGGCAGTGAGGCCGGGAGAACTTAGCATGTAGGAAAACTTGAAATGCGGGAGATATCTTTGTAACCAAACTATTGTGTTAAGTAATGCTTTACAGGAGACCTCCCACACATGTGAAGGGGGCTCCATCTTGTATCCACACGACATCAGATAAAGCAGTTCACTGTTTCAAATCAGTAATAATGTAATTATCAATATTATTTTAGTTAACATTTCTAAATAGCTAGCACTTTTTACAGTACATGTTTGTAGATCTTCGGCAGCAATCTCTTCAAAAAAGTAGAGACTGAAGATGAAGGTGTTTGTTATGCCACACCTCAAAGTCACTTTTTATTTGTGTAATGGAAGGGCAACCACATCTGGATTATCCTTTGCCCAATTCTAGTTCTTCGAAGTAACATTACTAGTCTAGTTCACGCAGTTCTTCGAATTAACATTACCAGTCAATCAAAAATGGTTTCGTCCATCCACAGAATGCTTAAAAGTCAGCTTTTATCATCATACAGGATGAGGAATTCATCTAGGCGTTGTTGGTTATCGCCTGCTCACAACATTTGGACAAGTTGGAACCGATACGTAATCGTGGAGAATGTAGCGCAGAATCTTGCAGAATGTAGAATTTGGCAACTGCAAAACACTTGAAACACTACATGCACTTGGAAAACAAATTTCACTTATCGCTCATGGATTTCTGCAACATTCTCGACAGGAACTAAGGCCGTTTAGGCCGAGATTGGTATCAAGTGCTACCAATTTCTTCAAATTTACTTATCAAGTCCGGATTGCAATTTTAGAATGTATCACATGGTTTCAGCTGTTGGCATGCAATGCCTCTACATAATTTTTCCCATTGAGGTAATAGTTCTTTGTAATTTCCCCTCGTTGTTTCCCTGTAAGAGGCATGTTGTTCAGAGTGCAATAAAGCAAGTTACGCGACTCGTATTTCTCAGTGCTTTTTCTTTTACTTAGTGTGACAACGTTGGTCCTGACAGTGTCTTATTTTGAATCACAAAATCTGCATTCCTTGTTCTCTTCTTCACGTTTCGAGATAGTTTCAGTTTACAGGGATCAGTGCCACAGTTGCTTTTTCTTTTCTTCTTAGTTTGTCTAGCCCGGTGATTTTCATGCTACAGGCACCTTTCCAACTTTATTTATGGTTTTTCGCTACGGAGATCGCCTTCCAATAAATTGAAATTTTCAAAATTTTGTCACTGAAACCGTAACAGTTGTTTTTTCTTATGATTCTTGAGCGCATACTTCAAAACACCTTCAATCAAAACTCAATTTCTGTGAATGGTATGATATTAAGTGGCTCATATATCGAGAAAGTGTTCTTATAATCACCCGGTATATATATAGTCCAGCGCTATAAATGCTGCCTGAATATAATATAGCCAATACTATTATCTATAAGTTTATTGATAACTGGTTATCAATTATTTATATTTTTAAAGTAAAATGGAATATATTTTGTGAAATGTCAACTAGGTTGTTCTCTCCTGTAGAATTAGATAATACAGATTTGACTATTATAGCAATATACTTGATTTAATATAACAATAATTATTGGTTGCAATTAGGTTTTATTTCGGTGATCATGTAAAATGTATAAGAATTTTAAAGAAAAATGATAGTGAGATAGATTTTAATTTCGTATTAAATCTTAATTAGTAGGAGTTTATATTATATGTATCTTATTATCCTATCCTATCCATAAAAAACAATTATTTACATTATTTATAAATTAAAAAAATATTTATAGAAAAGAACTCATGGCTAATGAGCTTAAGTTAAGTATTGGATTTCATATAGTATGGCTATGTAGTAGTGAAGCATATTACAAAACGTAAGTAAGAGAATCAAATCTGTTATCTTTCCTTTTATAACAATCATACCTCATTTTTTATCAACGAAAATTGTTGTTGGCTTTGTTTTGATAAAGTTACAGGAATACATTAGAGTGACGAAAATAAATATAAAAATATAAAAATAAGTATTTGTAATTATGTTACATTAAGAAATCATCAATCGGTATTAAAATTTTAAGAAGATTTCACATTCCTTTTGATTTTTTACTCCGCCAAAAAGCATTCTATTTTAAAAAGATCGCCCGGGGTTTAAGATATAACTTGTATTTTTTTTTATATCAACTCGGGAAGAAACCTGCAGCCAAGGCACTTCTCCCAGATAACACCCGAAATCGTTTGAAAAGGCTCTCGGGTTTCCATCCAAACCTTTATATGGCCGGTGACAGAAGTTGACGTGCTTGATCCGTTTAGGTGTTGCCATGGTTACCGCTGATAGGATTGCTAGCCTCCCGTCGTTTCAAGTGGCTTTTGTGCAGCTCCGGCTTTTGTGTTAAAGTATATTACATTTGAAACGACAGATTTTATAGTGTTAGGTGGCAACCGTTCGGCTGATGCCCCCAGTTGCATATAGATCGTCAGTCGTCGTTCCGCGAAAGATAAGGCTCCTGGCGCAATCAGGAAGTGGGGTTCAGATTCTTCGGGCCAGATTCAGAGAGAGGATGGATTGCAGTGTATCTCCATTCTGTGCGAATTTTTCTTGATGGAGAAATTCGTATAGATTTGAGAATTTATTCTATTTTCTGACAAATTTTAATCCAATTTCAATTTTTTTTATCTCATTTGTTCTTTTGTGGCAACTAAGGGAAAAAAAATTCTCATTCAAATGCAAGATTAACAATAATAAATCAATCGATATAGTTTCTTAGAAATAATTTCTTATGAGCTTTTGTAGATTTGTTTTGAAATATGATTCCCTTAGTGTTTAATATGGGGCCTGATGGCCAACTGACTAGTGCCCTGGCGCTCGGTGCCACTGGTTTAGAGTACGAATCTTATTAGGTTCGAATTTTTAGGTTTATTCTTAGGAATCTCATTAGGTTCCTTAGGTTTCGAATTCTTATATTTATTCTTAGGAATCTTATTAGATTCGAATTTTTAGGTTTATTCTAAGGAATCTTATTAGGTCCCTTAGGTTCGAATATGAGTTAGCCTCCCGTCGGTGCCCTGGATGTTTATATTGGATCCGAATCCACTTTAAACCATGGGTTTCGGTCTAATATTACTGCAAAGCCTTGGGTGTAAGCCTAATAACCCTACCCCGTAAAAAGAAAAAGGTCATGCTTCGAAATCTAGAAATAGGCAGACGGTCTTGGCCCACCATGGTGCTGTTGAGCTATTGAAGAAGTGCTTAATATTTGAAATAAATAATAATTTAATTGCATAATACAATGCTCTAAACATTTCCATTTAATTTAAAATAATGTTCTGCGTATTTTTATCTAAATATAACCTTATTTAATAAACTCCTAGTATAATTAAAACACAACTGGCTTTTGACATCATCTTTTGAAGTTTTCAATATACCATTTATTTTCTTTTTATTTAAAAAGGGTTTTTCTCATATTGTATTAAAGTGCATAGATTTACCATTCAAATCTTGTTCCAAAGAATAAAGTGTATAAATTTCTTCGATAATAATTCTGTTAGAAAAGGATTTTTATTTGCTAAACGTTTAATATAACATCAAATTTTTTTTTCAAAATAGCACGAACAATATTTTCATCTAGTTTAATTACTTTATGACGATATGATTGTAAGAAAATTGCCTTCTAACTAGAAAATTGTCTTACACGCTACTTATCACGAACTTATAGAAAAACATCAATTGAAAACTGTAGCCCAATTGATGCTATGTCATAGTTATTAAACTCCACATTCAAATAGGAAAATTAATCTGTCTTTGTCTTTTATGAAATACCAGTGAAATGGAATTGATATTATTAAGGACACTACATCTCAATTTTTTTTCATAGACTTATATAAAGTCTGCGAATATGTTAATTGCGGTGTATATGTTACGTCGAAAACTGTCAATATGCACATTATCTAGCTAATCTGCAGATTAACTGAGTTGCTCTTTTAACGTGCGGAATCAAGAGTTTTACGCCTTTTACCTAGATAATGTGCACATCATCGGTTTCCGTATCATTAAAGTTTAAAAGTTTGTTTCTCTAATTTTCTTTCCGTACCCTTTCCCTGTCTCCTGCCATTTTAGTTTGGCTTCGCCAGCATCTTGTCGTTGCCAGTTGTTTTTAAATGAATTTAGTGTTTGCAAAGAGAGATTTTTAACGAAAGCAGATATCCCTACTGTAGAAATACCAGTACGTTAAATAGCAATAAAACAATCCTCTGGTACTAATCAGAGTTTTAGAAAATGCGACTGCAAAGCTAAATGTACCACAAATAAGTATGGTCTCAAAACCCATTTGGTGTATAATTCAAAGAGTCACCAATATTTAGATTGCACTAATAAGTAAGCATAATTTTATCATGTGTCTCACAAATTCATTTCCTTAATTGTAATAATATTTTAAACCATTTGATTTTTTGCATTATGGATTTTTAATTGATTAATGATTGATTCCATCAACTAATTTGTTGATAGTTTGATTGTATTAATTTGATTCTTTAAACATCGAAAAAAATAACAATGCTAATTTAAGCGTACAGAAACGTTGCCTATGTTACAGCAAAGATCTAATTTTCCCTTTAGCGAGTGCCTACCAGGTAATGTGCAGATTACCTAGGTAATTTGAGAAATTAAACAATTTTCGGCACGTTAACGGATCACCCTAATTTATCTGCACATTACATAGATAAACTGTAGTATAAATGATTTCTGCACTTTAGCGGCAACACACAGATGACATTTTTTTATTTGATGCTGATATTACACTCTTTGTACATTACTAATATAATACACATTCAGCACATTTTTACACGTTATAATTCCTTTCCGTTATTTTTGTAGATATATTCTTTCTCTTGTTAAAAATAGTTTTCTGTTCAGATTTTAAAAGGAGTTAATATGAATAATAAGAATAAAAAAAATGCCTAATATATAAGCAAATTTTAAATCTTAAAAATTGATAAAAATTTTAACCTTATTTTGCTACACAAGTTTCTATAAAAATAATCTGGACTTTAATAGAAGAATTAAACAACATTATACATTAAACAGCATTCTATTTTATACTAAGCCATAAAATAATAAAAATGTGAAAAAATAATGCTTTATTTACTTCAAAGTTTTAAATAAAGCATCAATGAAAAGAGGTACTAAAAGATATTCACAACCGCTATTAAACCCTCCAATTACACTTGGAAACTCTACTTCTCCTGAAACTTAATTAACACATAAAAGTAAAAGAAAAGCATAAATTATAACTTAACCTGTTGGGATTTGATCCAGTTATCGTAAATTCAAAGAACAATTTCTCCAAACAATTTTTCCAGACAGCAATATTTATCGTTCGATCGATGCTTCCCCCCCTAATAAAACTATAAAGTATCGCATTTTAAACAAATCCGTTTATTCCTAAATGGTCTCGGCATTCTAGATGAGCCTTGCAAGTTTTCTTGGGGAGTTGAAATAATATGCAAAGAAACCAGAGGCGCAGAATGTATAAATTACAACCATTTGCGAAGATATAAAGCATTCGATTAAAACGACTGTTTCATTTAATAAAAGAAAAGAAACCCATGATGAGCCACGACGCTGAGCTTAAATCAAAGAAGTAAAATTCTTATCACGCTTATAGAACGCCAGCATCTCTCTCTGCATAAAACAAATCAAAATTCCGTCACACTTCAAACAAAGCTTTGAAGATAAATAAATAAATTGTTCGCCCTGTTTCAAGTAGCTATTAGAGCCCCCTTCCCTCTAACCGTTCCGAATTCGGGACTTAATTAAAACTATGCGGCCTGCTCATATTTCAAACCGCTAATTAAACATTCCGCGCACATTCTACATTGGAATCTATGGAAAGACAACCCGCCGGAATGAGATTTTTCTCGTTCGTTCTCGTTTCGGAACGGGACGAGGCGGGAATGGAATGAAATTGGACGATAAGTAGAAAATGGCTGTCGGCCGATTTCAGAAGAGAGCGGAATTTTCGTCGTCAAGGTGTGATGGTTATCGTGATTAAGTTTCCCAGGGCGTTTTAGAGGGTTTACGATAATTAATTGAGCGAGCTAAAAGAGGTGAGAGTTGTGATGGGAAAAATTAGCGTTCTGCAATTTTGGTGCAATGGATTAACCATTTGCTGATTGCTAATTTAATAAGTATTATTGTGGCAACGATTGATAATGTTAAAGTTTTCGTTTGCTTCTGCGATCATTGCTGTAATGAAATTGTCTTCTTCTCCTTTCAACTTGTATTTAAATACAAAGTTTTATCAAAAAAATTATTAAAAAAAAGACGAAATATATTATTGCTATACATCTTTTATTTAAGTTTTTATTTGTCATAAACAAAAAAATAATATCCATGTGTAAATGGATTTCCAAACGTATATATCCAAACGTATATCAAAACGTATCCATGTCTAAGCGTATATATCAAAACGTATGTATAAATGTATATAACAAAACGTATCCTTCAAACGTGTGTATAAATATATCAAAATGTATTCATGTCCAAACGGATATTCAAACGTATATATAAACATACATATCAAAACGTATCCATGTCCAAGCTTATATCTAAACGTATTTATCGAAATGTATATATAAACATATATATCAAAATGTATTCATGTCCAAAAGGATATCCAAACGTATATATAAACATATATATCAAAACGTATCCATATCCAAACGTATATCAAAACGTATCCATGTCTAAGCGTATATATCAAAACGTATGTATAAATGTATATAACAAAACGTATCCTTCAAACGTCTGTATAAATATATCAAAATGTATTCATTTCCAAACGGATATTCAAACGTATATATAAACATACATATCAAAACGTATCCATGTCCAAGCGTATATCTAAACGTATTTATCGAAATGTATATATAAACATATATATCAAAACGTATCCATGTCCAAACGGATATTCAAACGTATATATAAACGTATATGTCAAAACGTATCCATGTCCAAACGTATATGTTTAAAAAAAGATTTTATATCATATCAAATTATTTTAAAGATGATGTGCTTACAAATATGCCAATAATATATTTTTTTGTGATTGCTATTGGATTTGTAATTTTATTTGTACCTAATCAAAACTAATTTATATTACTAGAAAAATAAACAATGTAGTTTAATAAATTTATCGAGACTTATTTATTAATCAATATGATCATTCTTGGGGCATAAAATTAAAAAACAAAAAATTATTTTTATAAAAGTTTAAAAACTCTTGTAAAGAAGTAAGTCTTTTGATAAAAAAATGACAGGAAAAAATATCTTAAAATACCTTAAGTGATATTTAGTTCAATGATTTGTAAAATCGTCATAAATTTCGTAGTTAATGGACTAAAAAATTAACCGTTAAAATTAGTGAAATGAACTATATTTGATGACTAATTTATAAATAAATCTTAATTATTAGAAGTAATTTATTAATTAAATATAAGCCAATTAGTATTTCAGATGACATTAAAATTATGTCTGCAAACTTCATGCAATACATTTATTTCTTATTCCTGATAATATTTTATGGTAAAATTTTACATTTTATTTAATTTAAAATTCTTAAAGTAATTTGAAATCTTTAAAGTACTTTAGAAATTTATCACAATAAATAAATTTCTAATGATCGTAAGATTTGCGAAACCTGTTATCTTAGTATTGAGTATCTTAGCAATTTACTAAAAATTAAGAAGAAATAAATAAAAGGCGAATAAAACAAATCATACATTTAATTTTTAAATTTTGGAAAGAGGAATTTTAAATATTTTAAAATTTTATCCGTCATTTTACTAAAATCCAATTTCGTCTCAATATATTACTTAAATTTCTTTTACTTTAATTCCATTAATAACAATTAAAGTAAACGAAAGTTTACTTTAATTAATATTAACGGAATTATATTAAAAGAAACTAAAGTAAATTAATAATTTCCTTTGTAATTTCCTTTTTACATAAATTATTATTAAATTGTTATTTAATAATAATTTATGTAAATTGCTATTTTTGTTTTAATTATTATTTTATAAATATTGAATTGAAAAATATTTATGCAGAAAAATCATTAATTTATGAAACAATAAAATAACAATATTTCCAAAGGTAATAAAAGAAAAGACATTGGGAATTTTCTTAGAGATTGTCTTTCTCATCGGCAATTTGTTCCTTTGTTTTTTTCAATAATAACAAAGGGCATATCACTTGGCTTAAATTTATTTCATACATATTCCATAATGATTGAAAAGCTTTCTGAATGTATTTAGAAATAAATAAATAATACTGTCACGAATTAAAGGAATTCCTTTTTACATTAACTTAAAATATCGTATAAAATTAATATATAATATATGAAAATGGGATGCTTGCTAAAAATAAATATGCACATAAGAATACAATATAATTGTCATACTTTTTAAGCCAATTTATTTTTCAATATATTTAAATTTATTTCGTTTACAAAAATTATGAACAATGTATTTCACCAAAACATTCCTGCTTAGATTGATTATGCTTCGCAAAATAATTTTTTTGTAGAAAAGATGGCTAAAAATTACGTCGCTTTGATTTTGTTGATGTGGCAGGTTCAATTGAAAAAATTGTGATTTCTTTATGTATGCGTTTTGGACATTTCTCTGACAAATATTACAATGATTTTTTGTTCCAGTTGAAAAAAAATCAGGAATCAGTTCAATAAATTTATGTTTAAATGGTCGTTTAAATATATGGACAGTATACATTGATCAATTGCAGTTAAGAGTGAAAATAATCAAGAAAGAGTGATTATTTTGAGGATGGAATACTCACAATTCTCTGATAACTAATTAATAATCAGGAAATGAAAATAAACTTTATTTGGTATGAAAAATAATTTTTTTGTGGAAAAAATGGTGAGTATTTGGGATTATTATTTTATTTATTATACAGTCACATTTACACCTGTATCTTAAAAGTTAACCTATATCTTTTAAAAAGGATGGAATTAAATTTAAATTTTTCCTTTTGGTATGGATATATATAATGAAAAATATAAAAATAATCGATATCAATATCAGCATTATGAAACTTATAATATGAAGCAACAACAACTAGAATTTTAAATAGGGATTTCATAATTTTTCTGAGAGGAAATCCATCGAGTAAATTGAAATCTCTACGAGATATTTGTATGAATAATTTCGCAAGATTTTAATAATTTAGCAAGATTTTGTCGTAGTGATTTTTGCTACCATGATTTCGAAATATCAGAATTTCCTATCTTTATTTAATACATTTATCATATCTATTGTTTTCAAATGCCAGACACTTTGGCTTGATGTTGCAGATTCAACGTCCATGACGAACCACAAGAGTATACTGCATTGTGACCCTATTTGACAACCACAATTTTGAATAAAACGCTCTAATGATGACATTTGGAATTTCGCGCACTCCTCATTGAGCTGAGAATTGTTCAGCCTCTAGATTTATTGTATCTATCACCTGTATAGACTCTAAAGCTTTGATTTGCTCAATTTCAAATCGGGGCACTCTAGCCCAGAAACCAAATTATCAATGATCTGTAAAATTAAAGGATTATCTGTAAAACTCAATAATCATGGAAATATCCTCAATGATTCTCGAGAACTACAAACTTACGATTAATGCAATTTCTTACTTCTCACTATTCATTCGTACCCATCTCATATTTATTTCTTTATAAATTGTTGCAAATTGTTGAATTGACTTTTGAAATCCATTCTAAGTAAACGCACATTAGAGCAAACATTGCTAACAATGAGCGTTCCCGCTTTGAAACGGCCGAACACTGATGAATACCAGCTTTAAGTACATTAAACCATTTCCAGAATCAAAACAGAGCAACCTATCACTGGAATTCGAGTGAGCCAGGAAGTGTTCTAACAGCTTCCATCAACAACTCAACCCTTCCTCTCCATCGGCTTCCTATTGGCCGAGCCTAATGAACGCGAAACTATTCCGACATTTAGACTAGAAAATTTCCAATTAACACTCCCCCTTCCTCGCCCCCGCCCGAGTACTATTCCAGGTGAGTCACGTGATCGAATCAAGTCGTATTTCCGTTCCATGGCATTATCGAGTGGCCTAGGCCGTGCCCAGGGCTCTACACCAGCAAATCACTGAAGCCCCCGGGCCGTATTAGAAAGGTTGGGGTCTGATTATTATTTGGGCATGAGTTCGTATGGGAGGGAAGTGAGTTGAGAAAGTGGGGTTTCTGTTGATTAGGTTGTTTGGGAAGTTTCGGTCGTGCCGTGTGGAATGGAAAGTTGGTGTGACGAAGATGTGACGGAATGTCTCATGCTGTCGTTTCCAGAGATTTTTTCTGTCAGAATTAAATTTAAATTTCTGCTTTTAACACATTTGCACATGTATGCAGATTTTGTATGTATTGATAGGAAGTTTTTATTTTTAGGACTTGAGTTGTTTAATATAAAATAAAGTAAATCAAGTAAAAGTAAATCAAAATAATAATAATAAGAAGATAAAGTAACTAAAAAAAGCAAAAAATTAAAATAAAATAAGTAAAAAATAAAAAAATAAAGTAAATAAAACAAGTAAAACAAGCATAAGTAAATAAATAAATAAAGTAATTGAAGCGTAATAAAATAAAGTAAATCCAAATAATAATAATAATAAAATACAGTAAAAAAATTTTACAAAATAAAAAATAAAATAAAGTAAATAAAAAAATAAAGTAAAGTAAATAATAAAAAAAGTAAATCAAGCATAATAAAATAAATTGAAAATAAATTAAATCGAGCAAAACTAAATAGAAAAATAAAAATAATAATTATAAAATAAAGTAAATAAAAAAGTAAAAAATAAAAAATATATAAAAATAAAAGTAAAGTAAGTAAATAAGTAAGTAAAAAATAAAAAAATAAAGTAAAATAAAATGAAGTAAATAAAAAAATAAATTATAGTAAATAAAAAAAATAAAGTAAATAAAAATAAAAGAAGTAAATTAAGCATGAATAAACACCTATTTTTTATATTAGTAGTAATTACTATAAAAGAGTTATTTAAATTTAAATTATTCATTTAACTAGTTAATTCAAATGCAGTTGATGTAATACTACACATTTAAAAAAACATTCCTGTCAGTTAAATGTTGCTCTGCTATCAACAATCAACTGTAAACGGAGTTAATTTTTTCTCATAATTTCGGCAGTTAATTTTTGAAAATATGGATGCATACATAATGTATTTTTTTAATACATTGGTTTTCACTACTTTTGCCATTATCAAATAAATGTATTTTGTAAAAGTGAAATAAATCTCACGGGCCGAAAATATATTCAAGGCGATCAGCTGGTTGGCCACCCCTGAAGTAGAATTTATTTTAAAAAAGATATTGAAAAAACCTCACATTAAAATTTACAAAACCTGTGAAGTTTTAATGCGATCTCCCAGCTCTATATTTAGTTTAAAAGAGCAAAAAAAATTTTTTTGAGACTATTATAAGGTCGCTATTTTAAACTAAATTTCACATTTCAAAATCTGCATTCCTTCGACGGGAGTAACAAGTGTTACCCAAATGCCTTTTAACAAAAGTCCTAGAACAAAATTGAAAAAAAAAAATACTCGCGCACTTCCCTAAAAGAGGCATACAACAAAAATAAAAATCCATTTTTAAAAATAATATGCTTACACTAAACCCCCTTAGAGCTTGTTTAGTAAATAAATAAGCCCGAGTGCACCCAGAAAAGAAATGATATTAAGAAACATCAGGAAAAATAAAAAATAAAACCCGTAACACTTCGAAAAATAATTTTTAAGAGCTTCCAAATCGGATAAAAGAAATTCACAGGGCGGGGCATCGCCTTGTTGTTAATAGAAAAGCACACACAATATTCTCTCTGTCTGTACTCTATATACTTTCAACAACCACCCCCCTCTCCGACCCTCTGCCAAGTGCACGACCCTCCCTTAAAATCGAATACAGGCTTAAGAATCGGTACCGTAATTGAATTCTTATCGTTTCAATATGGACGCTATTAAATATAGCGGGGGACGGTCTTTCAACGCTGAAAAAAAAATATATCTCGACACCCCCGTTTCCTGTAGTATCTATTCACTTAAGGATTTTCGCTCCAGACTGAATAAAAACGTACTGGAGTATGTAGTGCAGAGTGTACTAGATGTTTTTCATATAGATATATACTGTTCGCTATGAATAGTTTATAGATATATTTATATATGATATGAAGAAAAAGAAAAGAAAGGGAGGAAAACTGCACTTAAAAACGTTTTCCCACTGGGCTGGGAAATTGATTTTGTAGGGGGTGGGGCTGCATAAGAAAAGAATGAAAATAGATTTCCCTGCCTGCTCCCTGGTTGGCTTTTCTTCAATGTCTAAGAATAAGAATTTGTTGGAACTTTAAATGCAAATGCAGAAATCTATAACGCTAATTTTTTTACAGGAGGATATTTACGTGAGGTAGAAATCAATTGCTAAATGTTTTTTTTTTTTTTAAATTTTAAAAATTGTGTCGTTTTTTATTTAAGTATTTTGTATTTTAACCTTAATTTTATATTGAAATTGTACTTTTATTTATAAATACTGCAACTTATTACTTACCCACTGTTTTAGATGTGCATTTTAAATTAGTGATTGAAGCTCTTTGTTTTATAACAATAGTAGTAGTACAAAAAGGTGTACAGAAAGGTCTATTGTGGTGCAGAATGGTATTTATCGTCTCGTCTATTTATCGTTTCGTCTATTATGGTGCAGCATGGTATTTATTATTGAAAATTATCTTTTAGCATATTTATATTATAACGCTTTCAGTGTACAAAGATGCATCAAGTTAATGTATTTGTTATTCTTGAATGTTCAATCATTCGACATAAATCATTTGCTACTGGAACGATTGTTACACATCCACTGTAGAATCATGCAGATCTTTCAGTGTTACCTAGTGTGTATCACTGGGCCTGCTACAATGAATCCATAATTTCAACCCCTCTTCCTGATGGCAACTGAAGGGTTTGTACCTTACTACCTTTCTATTTAGATCGCGAATCACATTTTAGCTTTCATATTTATTGCACTAATACCTGGCATAAATTCGGAAGATTTTCATTTAGGGGTCCTTTATAAAGTGTAGAATCTGACTTCTCCAGTTCAGAAATGGAAAGCAATATTCACCAGGTTACTCCTTCCCAGAAGGATCAGAATTCAAAAATATATTTTTCGTATTGAGATATATATATATATATATATATAACCTCGGACTATATATATATATATATATATATATATATATGTATAGCCCGAGGGTTTGTAGAAAACCATTTCTTTCTTACAAGACAAATCGATACTTTTGTCAACGATTATATATATACATACAAAAGTCATTTGACATAAACCATATATCTATCTGTCTCTTTCTCTCTATATATATATACAAAGATATTTATAGAAACTCTTGTGAAATTTAACTAAGTTACATAAATTTTGAAAGAACAGTTAAGTAAAGCCTACATCATAAATTTATTATTTTTATTCAAAAGTTTTGGAAATACTACAATTTTCCATTGCAATATAATGCTTGATAATTTTTCTTTTCTATTAATCATTATTCCTTAAAAAATATAATGAAAACAACACTCTTTTTTTATTTTGTGATCAATCATTGTGTCTTTCTTGAAATTATTTATTAGGCTTCATGCAAATTGTTATTTACATAAAAAAATAAATAGTAGATATCGTTTATAAGTACAGGCTAAACAGTGGATAAATTGCCTAGATCAAGTAACAAAGAAAAACAAAACTGGCCTTTTGAGAATATAATGATAAATTATTACAAAGTACTTCATATCGACAAAAATAAATGTTTATATATTTATCTAGGCTAAAAAAGCATTATTTTTGAATAAAACTGTAATACAACGATAAAAGACCGAAAAACATTGCATTCTTCCGATTTCCAGTTTTGCCGATAGGCAACTATTATTCCACTAGTGAAGTAAAGCGACAAGGCTTTATCGCTAAAAGAATAAAAGGATAAAAAAAATATATATATATATATACCATCTTGTTTGATATTCATTTCATGGCGATGGAAGAATAAAGGCGATTTGTCATCCTTGATAGTATTCTTAAAAAGAATAAAAAAAAGGAAGAAAGAAAAGATAAAATGGCGGGAAGCGAACGCTCCAAGACATAAAATGATTTTTTACCCACGCCCGTGTTAATGCTATAAAAAGGTTTTACAAAGAAAATGATGGCACTGCTTTAAATCCTCGAAAGCTATTTGTCACTGCAAAATAACATTGCTTTTTGCAGTTGGGACACGTTCACAAAAACAACAATGCCCATATTCGGGCTTCTGAATATTAATATAATGAGTGATATACTGCAGTTTTCTGTATTGGCCATACTGGATCTTTTTTCTTGGATTCATTTATTGCAGAAGCAAGATTCCTAGAATTACTTATTCAAAGTAGATCTGTGCTCTTTGTAATGCCATTGAAATCGGTTAAATAAATGTGTTGGAGATCTGTGCACTGTTCTTTCGATAGCTGTTTTGCTACTATCCGCAGCCATAAATCTTTGCTAAAAGACATTTATATTGATACTTAGAGACTAGGAGAGCTTTTTGTTTTGAATAGTGTAAATTTTGAGTATTTCTACCAATAGGTTGCTTAGAAAAGAGGCTTAAGTAAATGGTGATTGATCTAAGTATGGAACATTATTTACACTTTAAATTTTGATCACAAAATCTTTTAATATAAACAGAATTTTTTCATAACAATGAACCTAAATTGATTAATAAATTTCAATATTTTCTTGTAGAGTTTTATTTGTTGAAAGATCAAGATGTTTAGAGAAACTCATTCAAAGTAAATCCCTGTTTTTGGTAATGCCATTTAAGTTGGTTAAATAAATGGCGCTAGGTATCTTTGCACAGTTCTTCTGATAGCTGTTTTGATACAATACACTCATATAAATCTTTCAGATATTTACGTTGATATTTGAAGACAAAGAGATTTCTCTGTTTCGAATAGTTTAGTTTCAAATGCTTCCACCAGTAGATGAAATAGCTTGCTTTAAAAATGAATAGCGATATATTTCCATTATTTTTCTACCAACTATAAATAAATATATTTTTATCATTAAACTCATATTGAATTATTAACGTTTTTACAACCGTTATATGATTGGTTGAAATTATTAAATTAATACATTCTATTCGAGTTCTTGAAGGGATTTAGTGGTAGGTTTCACAACTGATGGAAAACATTGTATGAGCTCATTTTTTAAAAATAATTCTGATGACATAATAAAATTCTTGTATGGGATATTTTATGAAGATTAAAATGTAAAAGTAAAAAAAAAAATCCCTTTTTATTATGTAGAGGCTTACATAGAGATCTCAAGCAACAAGGATTCTACAAATATATAAATAAGAGATATAATCTACGGCTTTAGAATGAGAGTTATTAAAAGATCTAAGAATATGGCAAATTCATAAAAGTTATGATAAATACATGTATTTTTGCTAAATCTATTAAAATGGAAAAGTTTCTCTAATTTAATAATCTGAAGCCTTTCTGATTGTTAAAATATCAATTAAAAAATACGCCGACATTATGCAAACATTAATATTTTTGAAAGTTATTCATTATTGAGGTGAAAATATCAATCGAACCTGCATTATATTACCTACAGTGTATTACAAACAATCATTAAGTCATTGTTATTACATATGCACTATGTTAAAGTTCTGTAATTATGCAAGAAATCAAATTTCTAATATTTCGTACAATATTTGCTAATATTGCTATGTTTTACCAAATATTCTCAAAAATCCATAAAAATTAATTACTTAATCTATTGTTATTGATGTTTAATTATATTTTATTTAATGAAATACATTTTCAATGTGATTGTGTTCCATTTGAAGTATACACTTACATCTTATCAGTCTATATTTATAATGTATCATTTGCATTTCAAAAAACTAAATTTTTTTTTTGAAATTAAATATCCTGTAAGTTAAGGAGAGTTCCTTAAGACGCTTTTTAAAAAAAATGTTAGATATTGTGATAAAATTAAATATTTGGGGAAGTTTTATGTAACCCATAAAATTCGTTGATATTCCAATAAGATTCGTTATCGAGTTCTGTAAATGTTGTTTTTCCTTTACCATTCTATTGTAGTAAGAAAACTATTGTCGCGTGGAAGAAGCACCAGTTTAGCTTATTTTCCAGTTTTTTTTTTTTTTTTTTTTTTCTTCCTCTCAGATGCATATAAACCTGAAATAATATAAATACGTATTTTTTAGATCTGAGGTAATTGTTTTTTTTTAATTGTAGTGGAATATTTTTTTCACTTATTTTAACTGGGAATTAACATTTATATTCAAACGGTGAAAATTAACATTTATATTCAATTTAGCTAATTTTTCTTTTATTATATAATGAAGAATTCAACACACATTCTGTTTATGTATCAGAAAATATTGTTTAATATTATGTTTCATACGTTCTTTTACAATTTTAAATGCATCTATTTATTTTTGTACAAATGTTTTCATTTTAAGAAGTGTATTAAAATTATTTCCAAAGGAATTTTATTTAATTATAATATTTAAAAATCAAATATTTTTCTTTGCTATAATTTTACTTGCGTAGTAAGTAGACCATCAAATTCAGAGATAAATATTATAATCATTTTCTTTGCAATCTTCTGGTTTATTTAAATATACAAAAATATCAGGAGAATGTATCATGTAGAACTTTTTGATTTTTTACAAGGGTTCTAACAAAAATTGATAATAGTTTTTGGCGGAATTTCTCAGATTAAAAATTGTTTAGGAAGTAAGAGATGATTGTTTATATTCTCTAAGAAAGTGCCAAAAGTATTCTAAAAGAGTAGCATTTTATCTTTTATGAATATGGTAAGAAATATTAATTATTTTTTAAATTTGCAATTCAGTAGTCCATAGAATACAATTCACTGATTAAATAAGAATTGTAATTTTAATGAGAGTTAAGTATTTGATATTTTCAAACTAAAATGCCTGAAATTACGTAAAGAAAATAGTTGTTAATTTTTATTGAAAAATTTATTGACATCATTTCAACATTAACTTTCAAATAATTATAAAAAAATATCCCATTTTCTTTATTATATTACAGACTTTTAAACAAAGTAGCTTAAATTTCAACTACATGAAATACAAAATGTATTTTATATATGAATTAAATAAGTTTATTTTATGCAGTAGAGGTTTTAATTAAAATTGATAACAGTCTTTAGTAGATTTGTTTATATGCATTGCTCCAGTATAACATTGTTTAAGAAATAACAAAGGAATGTTTATAATCTCTAATTATCTATATCTTTTTTTAAATAAATTCTGAGATATTTATTTTAATTGAAAAGTTTTTATTGAACTGGTTGCAAAATAAATTTTAAATGTATGATATTAAAGATAAGTTTATTAAAGATTTTTTTACAATAAGCAGAAGATTAACTTACATAAAAATTCAAATTCTAAAGCTATTTAATTATATAATATTTAATTCTTAAGCTTGATCTATTTCTTCTAATAATTTTCCTAATTAAGTCTGTCTAATAAAAAGTTTCCTTATATCACTATTTAATTGAACAGCTTATTCTTCTATAGACCTATGTTTTGCGAAATTTAGCTTTCTTTTCATGAGTCATTGAACCTTTCTATTAATTTTTACTTTACTATTAAGATAATATATAGACATAATAGATAAATATTTTCTTTACTATAGTGCAGATTTTCATACCAAGTAGCTTGAATTTCGACTACAAGAAATACAAAATGTATTTTATATGCTAATTAAAATAAGTATAATAAAATGTATTTTATACAATAGAGGTTCTAATTAAAATTGATAATAGTTTTCAGTAGATTTTTCCAGCATACAACTATTTAGGAAATTAATGATTGTTTATAATCTCTAAATATCTATATGCTTTTTAAATAAATTTTGAGATATTTATTTTAATTAAAAATTCTTATTCGAATGGCTCCACAATAAATTTTGAAAGTATAAAGTTAAAAATAAATTGTTCAATATTTTTTACAATAAGCAGAAGATTAAATTATATAAAAATTTAAATTCTAAAGATATTCAATTATCCAAATATTAAATTATACAGCTTAATCTCTTTCTTCTAATATTTTTCCCTAGTTATATTATTTATCCCTTATTATTTTTCCCTATTAATTATTATGCTAATATTTTCCCCTTTCTTCCCTAATTAATTTCCTTCTGTCTAACAATAAATTTTGGAAGTTTCTTTATATCGCTTACTTAATTGAACTTCTTCTATAGACCTATGCCTTTCTTCTGAAAATTAGCTTGATAAAGGATATGTGTTCTTTTCATGAGTCATTGATTCCTCCTATTACTTTTTACTCTACTATTAAGATAATGACTTACAGAATAAGATGAGTTTCCCTAATTCCTGATGGAATAATCGAATAGAATAAAACAAAAAATATTCCAGCGGAGAAACATTTGAATCTGACTGACTACTTCCTTTCACAATTTCAGTTGATATCTCACTAAGTGAATGAATCCGGGGCTGGAAATTGATAGATGGCACTGATGCAGAAAAAACAGCAGCCCGTTAAATCGCATGTTTTTATCGCTTTGTAATTAGCCATTCTCCAGGCAGAGATTCACCGTCTTATGAGCTTGTTACAGGAGAAAAAAAAAGTAAAGACAGAAATAAAACAATAAATAAATAAAGCAGCATTCGAACGTCACCAGAGACATTTTGTTGGCAGATGCCGAAAAGTTAGATAAGAAAAAGAAGAAGACGAGAGCTAATAAATAAGTGATCTCATCCGCAAACAAATTCTCATTTAGTTTCTCGTCCATGGCAGCACAAAATGAAGATAGTCTGCAACACATAGATTAAGTAATTACTGATAAAATAACATAGTTTTTCTTCTTTGCCTATCTAAAATAAGAATCGGAGGAAGTACATGAATTATTGTCTGTTTGTGAATAGTTATTTCATATTTTATGATATTACATAGCTATTGTTTCTTTAAATAACTAAATGAGAAACTAATAACTCTCAAAGCATTTATGCTAAACTAAACATAAATTATCTCAATAGGATTTCAATAATATTATGAGTGTTTTTTTTATTTGAAGACCTAGATGAACGGTATTAGATTTACTATATAATTATTTATACATTACAAGATTAAGTGTTTCTCTAGAGTAAGTTTTGTGAAATCGTAAATGTAGGAATACTTGTTAAATTAAAACGAAAAAAGCTGAACATGACAAAAAAATAAAGTACTGTATGTGCTTTATGTAATTATATAGTTGTTTAATATGCTATTGTTTTATCTATCTAAACATTAGGTTTTTTTTAATCCTAGCATTCGAACGTCACCAGAGACTTTTTGTTGCCGGATGCCAAAAAGTTAGATACGAAAAAAAGAAGCTTCTAAGCTAATTCAAAGCTATTCAATTATCTAAATATTAAATTCTAAAGCTATTCAATTATCTAAACATTATATTCTCAAGCTTAATCTCTTTTTCTAATTTTTTTTTCTTAATTATAATATTTATCCCTTATTATATCCCTATTAATTATTATTCTAACATTCTGCCCTTTTTTTCCTAATTAATTTCCCTCTGGCTAATAATAAATTTGGGAAGTTTCTTTATATTACTTACTTAATTATCTTCTTCTATAGACCTATGCCTTTCTTGTGAAAATTAGCTTATAAAGAATATGTGTTCTTTTCATGAGCCATTGATTCACCCTATTACTTTTTACTTTACTATTAAGATAATGACTTTCAGAATAAGACGAGTTTCCCTAATTCCTGATGGAATAATCGAATAGAAAATAAAAAAAAATATTCCAGCGGAGAAACATTTGAATCTGACTGACTACTTCCTTTCACAATTTCAGTTGATTTCTCACTAAGTGAATGAATCCGAGGCTGGAAATTGATAGATGGCACTGATGCAGAAAAAACAGCAGCCCGTTAAATCGCATGTTTTTATCGCTTTGTAATTAGCCATTCTCCAGGCAGAGATTCGCCGTCTTATGAGGTTGTTACAGGAAGAAAAAAAGAAAAGATAGAAATAGAACACTAAATAAATAAAGTAGTATTCGAACGTCACCAGAGACTTTTTGTTGCCAGATGCCAAAAAGTTAGATAAGAAAAAGAAGGAGACGAGAGCTAATAAATAAGCGATCTCATCCGCAAATTAATTCTCATTTAGTTTCTCGTCGATGGCAGCACAAATTGAAGATAGTCTGCAACACATAGATTAAGTAATTACTGATAAAATAACTTAGTTTCTCCTTGTTTGTCTATCTATAGTAAGAATCGAAGGAAGTGCATGATTTATCGTTCGTTTGTGAATAGTTATTTCATATTTTATGATATTGCATAGTTATTTTTTCTTTAAATAGCTAAATGAGAAATTAAAAAATCTCAGAACATATATGCTAAACTAAACATAAATTAACTGAATAGGATTTCAATAATGTTATGTGTCCTTTTTTATTTGAAGACATAAATGAATGATATTAGACTTACTATATAATTATTTATGCATTTCAAGATGAAGTTTTTCTCTAGAGTAAGTTTGATGAAATCGTACACGTACGAATAGTTAATAGATTGAAACGAAGCAATGAAAATAATGAACAATAAAGTACTGTATGTAGTATTTAACAAATGCAACAACATATTTATTTTAATTCAACATTTTTTATTGGACTGCCTGCACAATAAATTTTGAATGTACAACTTTAAAAAAATTTTTTGTTATAAGTAGAAGATTAACTTAAATGAAATTCTAAAGCAATTCAATTATCTAAATATTAAATTCTAAAGCTTGATCTCTTTCTCCTAATTTATTTTCTCAATTATAATATTTATCCCTTATTATTTTTCCCTATTAATTGTTATTCTAATATTTTATCCTTTTTTCCCTAATTAATTTCTTTTGACTAATAATAAATTCTTTAGTTTCTTTACATCCCATACTTAATTGAGCTTCTTCTATAGACCTACACTGAAGTGACAAAAGTCATGGGATACCTCTTAATATTGCGTCGGCCCTCCTTTCGCCCGGCGAAGTGCAGCAACTGGACGTGGCATGGACTCAACAAGTCTTTGGAAGTCTCCTGCAGGAATATTGAGCCATGCTGTCTCGATAGACGTCCATAATTGTGAAAGCGTTGATGGTGCAGGATTTTGCGCTTTCGAACAGATTTCGATGATGTCCCATAAATGATCGATGGGATTCATGTCGGGCGATCTAGGTGGCCAGATCATTCGTTGGAATTGTCCAGAATGTTCTTCAAACCAATAAACAGTTGTGGCCCGGTGACATGGCGCATTGTCATCCATAAAAATCCCATCGTTGTTTGGGTACATGAATTCCATGAATGGCTGCAAGTGATCTCCAAGTAGTTAAACATAAGCATTTCCAGTCAATGGTCGGTCCAGTCGCACCAGAGGACCAAGTCCATGCCATAAAAAACAGCCCACACCATTACGGAGCCACCACCAGCTTGAAAAATGCCTTTCTGACAGTTTGCGTCCATGGCTTCGTGGGATCTGCGCCACACTCGAACCCTACCATCAGCTCTTACCAACTGAAATCGCGACTCATCGGACCAGGCAACGATTTTTCCATTCATCTGAATAGGGACCAACCGATATGCTCACGTGCCCACGATAGTCGCTGCAAGTTTGTCGTTCTGTCAGTAAAGGCACTCTAAAAAGTCGGTCTTCTGCTGGAATAGCCCAAAAAGCCAAATTTCTCCGCACAGTTCTAACAGACAAGTCCCTTGTAAACGTAATCATATTGATTTCTGCGGTTATTTGACGCAGTGTTTCTTGTCTGTTAGAATTTACGACTCTTTGCAAACGTCGCCGGTCTCGGTCGTTAAGTGCAGGCGGTCGACCACTGCGCTGTCCATGGTGGGATGTAACAAATATGCCTGAATTTTTATATTTTTTCTCGGACACTCTTGACACAGTGGATCTGGGAATGTTGAATTAAAAATAACGATTTTAAAATGGCATGACCCATGCGTCTAGCTCCAATAAAAACATTCCGCGTTCAAAGTCTGTTAATTCCGTCGTGCGGTCATCATCACGTCAAAACCTCTTCACATGAATATTTTGAACAGAAATGAAAGCTCTGCGAAAGCACTGCGCATTTTACCTGTTCTACTAGATGCTACTGCCATCTGAAAATTTGCATATTGCTATCCCATGACTTTTGTCACTTCAGTATATGTCTTTCTTGTGAAACTGAGCTTTATAAAGAATATGTGTTCTTTTCACGAGCCATTGATTCATCCTATCTCATCTTTACTCTACTATTAAGATAATGACTTTCAGAATAAGATGAGTTTCCCTAATTTCTGATGGAATAATAAAATAGAATAAAACAAAAAAATATATTCCAGTCGAGAAGCATTTGAATCTGACTGACTACTTTCTTTCACAATTTCAGTTGATATCTTACTAAGTGAATGAATCCGGGGCTGGAAATTGATAGATGGCACTGATGCAGAAAAAACAGCAGCCCGTTAAATCGCATGTTTTTATCGCTTTGTAATTAGCCATTCTCCAGGCAGAGATTCGCCGTCTTATGAGGTTGTTACAGGAAGAAAAAAAGAAAAGACAGAAATAGAACACTAAATAAATAAAGTAGTATTCGAACGTCACCAGAGACTTTTTGTTGCCAGATGCCAAAAAGTTAGATAAGAAAAAGAAGGAGACGAGAGCTAATAAATAAGTGATCTCATCCGCAAACGAATTCCCATTTAATTTCTCTTCGATGGCAGCACAAATTGAAGATAGTCTGCAACACATAGATTAAGTAATTACTGATAAAATAACATAGTTTCTCTTCTTTGTCTATCTAGAGTAAGAATCGTTGGAAGTGCATGATTTATCGTCTGTTTGTGAATTGTTATTTCATATTTTATGATATTACATAGTTATCTTTTCTTTAAGTATCCAAATGAGAAACTAATAACTCTAAAAGCATTTATGCTAAACTAAACGTAAATTAGATCAATAAGTTTTCAATAATATTAAGGGTGCTTTTTTTATTTAAAGATCTAAATGAATGGTATTAGATTTGGTATATAATTATTTATGTACTACAAGCTGAAGTTTTTCTCTAGAGTAAGTCTTATGAAATCGTACATATGAGAATAATTAATAGATTTAAACGAAGCGAAGAAAATAATGAACAAATAAAGTACTGTATGTAGTACTTAACAAATATATCAACATATTTATTTTAATTTAAAATTTTTTTGTTGGACTGGCTGCACAATAAAATTTGAATGCATAACTTTAAAAATAACTTTCTAAATATCTTTTTCAATAATCAAAAGATTAACATATATAAAAATTTAAATTCTACATCCATTCAATTTACTACATATTAAATTCTAAAGCTTAATATCTTTCTTCTAATATTTTCTCCTAATTAAAATATTTATCCCTTACTATTTTTCCCTATTAATTATTATTCTAATATTTTTCCCTTATCCCCCTAATTAATTTCCCTCTGTTTAATAATAAATTCCAGACGTTTCTTAATATCATTTACTGAATTGAACGTCTTCTATAGACCTATGCCTTTCTTGTGAAAATTAGCTTTATAAAGAATATGTATCCTTTTCATGAGCCATTGATTCATCCTATTACTTTTTACTCCACTATTAAGATAATGACTTTCAGAATAAGATGAGAGTTTCCCTAATTCCTGATGGAATAATCGAATCGAATAAAACAAAAAAAAATATTCCAGCCGAGAAACATTTGAATCTGACTGACTACTTCCTTTCACAATTTCAGTTGATATCTCACTAAGTGAATGAATGCGGGGCTGGAAATTGATAGATGGCACTGATGCAGAAAAAACATCAGACCGTTAAATCGCATGTTTTTATCTCTTTGTAATTAGCCATTCTCCAGACAGAAATTCACCGTCTTATGAGGTTGTTACAGGAAAAAAAAAGAAAGACAGAAATAGAACAATAAATAAATAAAGTAGCATTCGAACGTCAGCAGGGACTTTTTGTTGCCAGATGCCAAAAAGTTAGATAAAAAAAAAGAAGACGAGAGCTAATAAATAAGTGATCTCATCCGCAAATGAATTCTCTCTTCGATGGCAGCACAAATTGAAGACAGTCTGCAACACATAGATTAAGTAATTACTGATAAAATAACATACTTTCTCTTCGTTGTCTATCTAGAATAAGAATCAAAGGAAGTGCATGATTTATCGTCTGTTTGTGAATAGTTATTTCCTTTTTTATGATAATACATAGTTGTTTTTTCTTTAAATAGCCAAATGAGAAACTAATAACTCTAAAAACATTTATGCTAAACTAAACATAAATTAGCTCAAGATAATTTCAATAATATGTGTTTTTTTATTTGAAGATCAAAATGAATTATATTAGATTTACTATATAATTATTTATGCACTGTATGACGAAGGGTTTCACTAGAGTAAGGATTATGAAATATGAATAGTTAATAGATTGAAACGAAGAGATAAAAATGGCAAAAAAATGAAGTATTGTATGTATTTTATGTAATTATAAAGTAATCCAATATGCTACTGTCTTATTTATCTAAGCATTATGTGTTTTTTACTTCTACTTAAAAATGTTTTTATTTTAGTAATATTTAAACGATATAAAATTTATTTCAACAAATGCTTCCTTGATAATTTTATGTAGGAATATAGGATTTCGAAGGCTATTTTTTATATTTTTACTGGATCGTAGATGGAGTGCAACGTAGATCTACTTCCTTGTGGTGTACTCCGGGTAACGTCTATTATAGCAATATGATCTACAAACACGGCCTTTAGTCTAGTTAGTGCGAATTTCTTTGAATTCTGTAGTGAAATGTAGGTGGTTTGTCCCATTATCATAGGTGGCATTGCTACGGCTTTGTCCCAAAAAGAGACGGTGGATTGTCCCAAAAAGGGGGCCTCTGTTTTACAGCTAAATAACTAGGAATGGGCTATCATTCTGCTAAGGCGATAATTAAAAAGACCCTTAGATGCTCCTTTTTTGAGAATACTGCTATGAGAAACAGTCACAATCCCTGGTGCGATCCTATTCGTTATATCCCTGAATGGCGTAGAGAAAATTCAGTGGCATTTCTACTGCTTTTCTGTGGTCACATTTGTCTCCACAAGCACCTTCACAGACTTCTGACTCTGTCTGTCTCTTGTGTGATAACCAGGAAGATATGAATACTCACTCAATGTCTCACCTTGTTTCTTGTTCTGTATTGCTACTTGTTTCTTTATGGAAGCGTCATTGGATTGCCAGACTTAAATTGATGGATTTTTTTCTATCTTGTTCTTTATATTTTTTCTTTTTTATGATATCTGTGGTCCTGTAAAGTTGCCATTGGGAAAAAAATATTTTTACTTATATGCTATTAAAAATAAATATACATTAATATGGGATATCATTCTGTTTCATAATACCCCATTTTTTAAAGTATGTAATTAACAAAATTTGTGGGTTTTGTTTTGGGACAGAAACATGGCGTTTTCATTTATCCCTGTGATTTAATAATAATTGATCTGTACGAATTTGGTACTTTTTCTTGCCTATATTTTTAGCTGAAAAGTTATAGTTTTAATACAATGCTAGAGAAGTGAATTGTAACCGTACTTGGCCAAAATTACATACCCAAAAAACTAAGGAATTTGAGTTCATTTAAATGCATACTGCAGAACATAAAATGTTATGAGTAGGCCACATTTTCATTTTTCATTAGAAATTATGACTAATTTATGAATTTTTATGTGGAGTAAATTTACATACAGTTAAATTTAAATTTATGAAAAAATATTAATATTTTACAAAGATAATATATTAATGCGTAATGCAAATAAGATGTTTAAAAGTTATTTATCTTAATGCGTAATTTAATAACTAATAAAATATTTATTTAATAATAATATATATATATATATATATTTAATTAATAAAATTACTGTTTGTATTAAAACCATTCTGAATAATTTATGATATGAATTTTTTTTTAATATTTTTTTTATTAAAAACTAATACTAATTAAATAATAAATAAATCTTTTTTGATGTTTTTATTATGTACTTTTAATTTCAAAATATAAATAAAATTTGACTAATTTTTTGAAATTAAATTCTATTTATATTTAATTAAAAATAATAATTTACTAAATTATCATAGACAATAATTGTAACTAAAATATACTTCGTATAATATATTTTTAAATAAAATCTTTGCCATAAATAAACATCTAAAACCAAAAGTAACAGTTCAAAGGTCTCATTTTTAATATATATTTTAATTGATGAAAAAGTTACTTACTGTTAAACAATATCCAATCAAATTTAAATACAAAAAAAAAAATTCAAAATATTTTTGTTTAAAAATATATTTCGTAAATTTCACAAAAAATATGTTACCATTTTAGAAATAGTATAAGAAATATTTAGGAAAAAGTTCTCAAGTTCCTTGGCATGTTCCAAAATAGAAAATCCAATCAGAAGTAGAAAACTTTTTCCGGGGTCTCTTTCTTTTAAATTCTCATCTTCTTAAACGATAGTTGGAGTCAGAATATTCTACGACTTCCCTTCTCGAACTTCTTGTTTACCTCGGTTATTTATTTGCAAAGGGACAGAAAGTTTATTATAATCAGTTCCAGTCATTAATTCTAACTCACGGCTGTTTGCGATGGAGAGTTGTTCTCTATCAGACCGTCGAATGTGTTCTCAAGTTCTCGAGAAAATCGTTTGCTCGTTTTTAATCTCCTAGAAAGTTGGAATTTCGATTTTGTCGAGTGGCAACGATCGGTTTCTTTATTCACCTTGTCGTTAGCAGTCGGTTGCTGTTTTTCTTTTATGGTGTCTGATGAGAAAGTTTTTTTTTTTTTCTATTTCAAGAAGTTCTCTTTTAAGAACTAACTGCATGAATTTTTTTTCCGAATAAGTTTCCTGTTGCTTTGAAATTCAAAGTAGATTGGTGGTCGAGGCAGGAAGAATAAAAAAATATATAAAGAAGTTCGAAATTTGCAAACACTGAAAATTGAGAGCTCTGATAGAGGTAATTTAATTCTGAACTAACTTTTCTTTCTCAATTTTTTTTTTCCTTACATTCTTAATTTTTAGTTTTATGGTTCAAGTATTTTTAATGATGTTTGTTTATAACCCAAACCCGGAAATTTTAAAATGCTTTATTTGATTTTTGACTGCAAAACGTGAACATTTATTATGTCAATATTAAAATAAATTTGCTTAATTTAGCATTTATAACGTTTTAAAATCAATTTTGATTGAATTTAATTTTTTTCATTGTCTTAAGTTTTGCCGTGTATACAAAACTAATGTATACATGGCAAAAGTTATAAATATGTATATTTTTGAAAAATCATTCTAATGAAATATAAAATTGCAGTAATTGTATACAGTAGCTACACAAAGGGTTGGAAATCAATTATATTTGCAATTAAAAGACTTCTTATTTGTTTTATATCTAAATAAATAATTTATAAATAATAAAATCAAAAATAATTTATCAAAATTTCATATTGAAAATATAGTTTTTTAATAATAATAATTGTATTAAAATTGTTCTTTCAATTTCTATAGTCTCCCTTTCAAAACCACACTATTTATTCTGTATAATTTCATAACAAAATGATATATAGTAGTAGTATATGAATTTAAGTTAAGTAATAGACCAATCAACTTTTTAAAAAGGAAATCGACAATAATATAACAAATTTCTTTTATTATTCTTGAAACATCAATTTTTTCATACGTATATTTGAAATTTTTTTCCAGTTTAACTTAACTGATTTCAATGAAATATGTATGATTGTCAAGTATTTTTGGGTTCATTTATATTTATTTTGTTCTATGAATAAAACAAAATAATTTTCTCACATTTCTATGCGGTTGAAGTATTGGGAATTTCTATGCGGTTGAAGTATTGGGAATTATCATCGATATTTGTAATATAGTTTCTTATAAGAGCCTTAGCTTGCTTTAAATTTTGTTTAATCTTATCAATAAAATCGCTACATGAAAAAAGAAGTTATTAGCAAAATTATTCACTTATTTTTTGAATTTGAAACTGAATATCTGCTGTTTAAAATATACTATAAAATATTATATACAAATGGAAAATTTCTTACCGATCTAATTATTATTTTATTGCTTCAAAATACTACAAGCTTTTATTTGTACATTAAAAAAAAAAGCACAATCGCATAACATAAATTTTACCTTCTTTCAAGAACCGGTATTTCTTATTTCTTAAGCATACAACCCAAAATTTATGCCCATCCACCTTACCTTGAAGCGAAACTGCACCGAAGGGAAATTAAAGCCAGTCACACTTTTCAAAGTACGCTAACCCTTCTCTCTATATATCTCTATTTGCAGCGGGTCAAATATGAGACACAGAATACGGTGACGGTATTTGTGTCATCATGGTACAGATTGCAGTTAGGACCCTACGGTTATGGTGTACTCGGTATTTGGGCGGGTTACGAGCGTCTCGAAAAGTACCCACGGGAAATGTACAGAGACACTGCATGGCTTCGTAGACCTACTAATCACGTTGAATAGTGGGTAGTTCCTGCTTTCAGATCCAATCGACTGTACTCGGGAATTATATTTAGGGATATTGGAAAGAACAGAATGAAATAGATATTGAAAAATTCAAAGACATTTTTTTATATCTTCTCGTAAATGTTTAAGATTTCATATGTGAAAATAAATGATTGAAAATAAAAATAATTTGAAAAAGGATAAATAGTAACAGAATAAATGATTTAAAAATGGATTTATTTGCAATATATCTGTTATCTGTTTAACATCAGAGGAGCTGCTTCAGACAAATCTATTAGTTACTTGTATATATAAACCTATATGATTCAATGAATCGCTTTTTAATCTATTAAGTAAATCAGTTTGTTATAATTCTTCCTCTTTAGATTTCCCTCGTGATTATTAATTAAAATGATTATTTTACTTAGGAATTACTGAATTGCAGTAATTAGTGTTTTTCGCTTACAGCTGTTTTCGTAATAAAATGTATAAATAATTGATGAGGAGAAAGGAGGATTTTGCTTAAAGATTTCATAATTTGATTACATGCTTCCAGAAAACTTACAAATTAAATTTCAAGAGGTTAAGTCTATTTTAAAGAAATATGTTTCCCCTATCTCTGCTCACAATAAATAAAAGTGAAATTATTCCTTAACTAACGTATTGAGTATAGATTCAATAGAATTGACTTATAAAAATTCAACAAAATATTAGACAATATATGATGATGCATGCTGAAATTTATAAATATGAATATAAACTGAAAACTTTTAGTAGTAATTTTTTAGACTACTTGTAGACAAAAGCTACTATTTTTATATAGTATTCATTTTATAGAAATGAAAACTAAAATTTAGTTAGTAAGGCCTTTTGTATTATAAATAAATTCTAATTTATCAATTTTTAGAGATAATATAAATTCTAATTTATCAAGTTTTAACAAGATGGTTTATTTTAGCTGATTTTTATTTTGATATCAATCATGAAAGACAACTTTAACACTATCTGGACTTGCTTTGGTGCTTTGATATGTATGCTCGCTGACGTTGCTTTATTTCAATTTATTCAGATGTTTTTTTAAAATACAACAGACAAAACAATTTGGCCGAAGTGAAAATGAAACCCTTATAAAGGAAATACTCTAAAACCCAAAATTCTAGAAATCATTGCCTATGACAGCTTAAAAATTCCTTTTAAAATATAAGTAACGTTGCTTGTACTTTCTAGCATAACGATTATAAATAAGAAGAATAAATTAAGAATATATGTATATAAATAAGAAGAAACCACCAAAAAGAATATAATCAAAAGAATATAACCAAAAGAACATAACCAAAAGAACATAAATAAGAAGAGCAAATTTGAAACCCTGAGTAATAGATAAAACTGCAGATTAAATAGATCATAACATTTTAACAATTAAACGATGATTAGAATACATGAAGTACAACTAGTACTTGAAATAAAAAGTGAAAATGAAACAATAACCACAGAAAGAATAAGTGGGGTACCCCTTAGCTTACAGAGTTATAAGACTTTTCGTTGAAATTGAAGTATCGTTGTTGTCTTATAATCTGACATATCAAATATCTAAGAGTTTAACATTGTATTCTTTCTTATTCCTTGCATCAATGGTTGCTATTAATCTTTCAAAAAGTTTTCTTAAATTTAAAATAATGTATATTGATGTTGATAGTCGACTGTAACCAACGGAAACTTGAACGAAATTTATGGGTATTTATTCTTAAAGTAAATTGCATTATTCAGAAAGAAATGACGGCAACTATTCATGCAGTGCCTTGTTAGTGAAGACTATCTCTATTGCGGAAGGGAAATTTCTGTGCGTTCTGCCTTAATGCATCGATGATAACACCATTAATGATTCTGTCAGGCCTTATTTATGTAGCGAAAATAAACTTAATTTCTGTTTCCGCTAATGGGGTGGAAAGAGCAGAGTTGCCCGCACAGAACATTAACTAGCACGCTCAGTTAGCCAGTTAACGCTTAAAGTGTTAGTAATTGAAATTTAAGGATTCGACTGACGTCTGCCCCAACACTCTTTAATTCGCCATTAAGATACTAAAAAGCAATTAAATCCTATAGAGGGTTCGGGTATTGGAATTTTTGCAGATTTAGGCATACGATTAGCATTTGCATAGTGTGACTAAACTTATACAAGATGTCTGGAGAGAGTCTCGAGTGTGAATTGGCTTTAGAAAGGCTGATAAAAAGGTTTTTATTCTGTGATAATGGTTCTCTAAAGTTGCGATCAAAGCTTAAGGCTTACACGTAATTACTGTTATGGTTGGATATTGTAATGTAATGTAGTACTCTTGTAAACCGTTTCAGAGCTTTGAGAATTCCTTAATTTGAGATTTCCAAAGAAGTAACAGCCAGTTAATAAAATGTTATTAATTTAATTAAGTTAATTTAAATGTTCATGTAGTAAATAAGACTTGCTTTCATAATTTTCGTAAATTAATGAAAAAACACAAAGAAATAACTGGATGAAGTAAAATTGTAGAAAATATTGTAAAAAAAATATGTTAACTAATTACACTCCCATCGAATTTTGAAGGAAAGTCAATTTAAAAATTCGTGTTTTACAGGGAAATTGTAATGTGTATTGTGATTCAAAGCTCATTGCCTTAAAATTAGTGCACCAAGAGCAAATTATTGGACAACTAAATAATTTGACATGAAGATTTATACAAAATCCAAATTAAAATTTCGAAGCTATTTGGAGTAATGTTTCCTTCAGCGGGACTGGACTGTAATAGAGTGAAAAAAGGTTGCCTACAGTAACGGATTGTCTTAAGCTCAATTTTGTATTTTGATAACAACCGTGTATGTGTTTTGAGGACACGTGGTGAACACTTCAATGCTGCCCACTGTTTTGAGGAACACGCCGCACTCATACTTGGTGTTATGGCTTTGGGTGCCATTGCATACGATACTCAATCTCCTCTTGTATTGATCACCGGTACCATGACAACTCAGACTTACGTCCGTGACATTCTTTCATGGTAGGGTTCTCAGACTGTATTTCCAAAAGAATAATGCTCAGTCACTCACAGTAAGGGCATTGCAACATTTCTTCCTCATTATCGATGCACTTCAAAGATATAATGGGAACGAACATAAATTGATATATGCTAATGCGTTTTTAAAGAAGTAAGTACAGGTCAAGTTAACTGAAATCTGCTCTTGTTACATTAGAAGTATGATATCGTCTTTATATTGTGCTAAGAACCAATATAACATATTTCTATACAAAAGTACACATTATTTTTATTATGGTATTTCTATGACTTTTGTAGAATAATGTGTCAACTTTACAATAGACCAGACTATTGAAAAACTATTCACTTCATGAATGACTTGAAATCTCACTTGAAAAGTAACGGTAGATATTTCTTGATTTAAAGACACTGAAATATATCTATATATTTAAATATCTTAAAAATATTTATCTTGGGAAAGCAATATTCTTTGTTTGTGGAAGATATTTAGTTGGACGTACCGAAAAACACGCGTTTCCACAACAAATAAACAATTGTAATTGTTCATACGGAAATAATTTACATGATATTCATATGCATAATTATGATAAAAAACTAATAAAATCTTTCAAATGCATTTCGGGATGTTTTAATAATAATGCTATGCATTAAAAAGGAGTTATTCATAATTATATAATATTTATCTCAAATAAAATAAAATGCATACAAAATAATTAATAAAACCATATTAGAGAGTTTTTGCATACCGTACGTCAGTTACCGTAGGACGTCCGTTAGCTTTTTCTTCCTAGCGCGCATGCTCATAGGAAATTATGTTTCCTATGAGCATGCGCGCTAGGGAGAAAAGGCTAACGGACGTCCTACGGTAACTGACGTACGGTATGCAAAAACTCTCTATTAATTACAGAGTGGTATATGATTTTAAACGGCACATTTTACTTGGAATATTACATATAAGTCAGTAAATTGTTTGATATAGTATTTTTTAATTTTAATCAAACTCATGATCAAAATTTTTATACAGTGGTTACGAACTTTTAATATTTAAATCATGTCAAATTAAGTATTATTACCAATGAAACGTGAAGATTATCTAAATTTATGAAAACTCTTAAAGTAATGAAAGTGAATGTTATTTTAAGCAATTCAATTAATGTTTAAATTCCAATAGATATTTTCAAATAATTTTTCAAAATATTTTTTTGATAAATTCAGAATTAAAATTTTTTAAATAAACTTTTTCCATTTTTTTTTATAAAAAATGTACATTAGCACAATGGCAAAAACTGTTTTTTCCCTTTCAATTTCCTGTTTTTTCTTGTGGTCATTAATATAACATTTGACAGTGACTTATTCGGCTATTTCTTTGCCAATCCATCAAAATTCCTGAAAATCCATTTCTAGTTACATAAAAGTAAACAACTTTCCCTCTCTAACACCATATATATATATATAAAGTGATTCCATTCCGTTACTATGACAACTGTTTCCAGCTGTGATTAATAAATACATTGCCAACGAAATAAATAAAAGGGGAGAAAAAATAAAAGGGTAGCGGGAATTCCCATTTCTTCATTCGTCATGTTTTTGTTTAAAACAGATTAAGAAAGATACGTTATTGGAATGCTTCCATTCATCAATTTCGACATCACAGTTAGTGCTATTTCATCATTTTCACATCTTCATCTATTTCTCGCTGCATTCCCGGAAACGGGAGATGATCGACTGCGACTGTCACTCATGCTTCTGGGAATATAATTCAGGAGGAAATTCTCCGGAATTTGGAAAAAAAAGGAGTGGGGAAGATTCTACCAGATATTGCACTCATCCATTATAATTTACTCAACCCTGCTTTAGATCTGTTTTGTTGCACTTTTTTTTTCGCCACTTCCGTTGGGGGTAACGCAGCGATGCATTAGAATAAGGCAGTGGTATGAAAAATATATATTCAAGCATATCTTCTGAAGAAAGTTTGATGCTTCAGTGTTTTTTTCCCCAAAAATAAATATCAGAAAATCTGTGGTACTCTTTTAACATTCCAACAAAATCATTTTATTTTGTTCTTTGGTGTCTAGAAAATGTCCAAGGATTTTAATGGAGTTGAAAATTCGCTTTTGAAGAATTTTTTAGATATGAAAAATATGTACTGAAAATCATGATCTTCATATTTTAGGTATCTTATTACCAAGTTTCCAAACTTATAGCTGAACTTAGATGTATAGGAATCATACAGCGATATTGTGTCGGAAATGCTTTCCGTAAATGTTACATACTGTACGGGGCCGGGAGTTTCAAGTGTTATAACAGAGACACTTTATACCACTCATTGACTCCACTCAAACTCGGAAATAGTTTATATACTTATGAAATGACTTAAGAGGCTGTGGAATATAATGGACGAGCTTTTGAATTTGAAGACACATAGGGCGAGCCACATGAATTTCGAGACACTGCCGGGACTTTCGAGAATGTCATGACTTCCATGCACCAAGATGTAAGATATGCATCGCAGCTCGTGAACTTCAATTCGACGACTTCAATTGACATTGTATTTAGTTCATCTTTGTTACAATTGGCCACGTTATTTTTAGTGATGCACATTAATAAACTGAATGTATGGTAATTACATTACTATAATCCCCAACAAATCATTTATACCAACAAATCATAACTGAATACATTTTTGATGTCTTTTGTGCTAACTATTGCGTCGGAAAAACATTTCCGACTCTATATTACTGTGTGATTCTGAGTCGACTTTATGTATACTACGTAAACTCTGAGAGACACTCTAATGAGACACTTTGTATTTAGCGTTTCATTTTGTTTCTTTGATGTTAGAATGTTAAACTACAGGAAAATGTTTTAAATTTTAACCCTTTCATTTCATGAAACAGGAAACCTTTTTATTTCTACATGAAACTATTTCCTAAGTCTTAATTTTTACTGAAATTAATTATTTTTACATAATCTATGGGGTTTAATATATATGAATTTTATTAAGTGTAGATACCGTTTTCGACTTCAATAAATTAATAAAATCTCACTTCTGAGTTGTAAGACATATCTTCTCAATATAAAATAAAAAGGCAATTTAATTTCGGTAAAATATTTAGAGGTATAATTTTGTTTGAGTGATATTATATGTAATTTATTCATTAAAAAAATCAACTCTCTTGCATTTAAAAATATAAAAAATTCTTAAATCAGCTTAATAAATTATGGATAATATGTTTTAGATCATAACCAATGCAACGTATAACATTTTAAAAATTGAATGTTATATGAATTTTATTTAGAGTAGATATTATTCTTATAGTATTTTGCGAAGAAAAGATGATCAGTAAAGGTATTCCATTCATAGATTGTTGAAGAAAAGATAGTCAGTTTCTCTTACAAAATGATATTTGTCATTACTTGATAAGAAGCATCATTAAAAACACTTTCCATGAATAAGTAACTATCTAAAAGTTGAAACTAACATAAAAGATATTTTAACAACCATTTTTTAAATATATTAATACTATTTTCATATCCATACATTATTTTAATTTTTATGTCTGTGAATGTTTTATTTCACCTAACTTTTCCCCTTCTATCAAAATATTTTATAATACTTTTTTCTTCTATTTGAGCAGCTTAAAGTGTATTTGAAATACTAGTATATATATTAAAGGACGTATATCAACAGAACATGCGACAAGCTTATTCTAGCTGTTTATCTTTTTGATATTTGTAATTGCCTAATTTCGGAACTTAAAAAATTTCTTCATTTCTTTAATTTTTTTACCCTTTTTTGAGAGGATTGAATGTGAAGCACTTTAGGGTTTATGTATAGAGAATGTTGCTGTGGTTTTGTTAATAATTTGATTGTGTGTGTTAAGAAATGTAAGGAAATTTACTTGTAGCATATATTATTGTAGGTTTATTATACAAATTGATCATGCTCTCCAACTCCTTCATTGTCAGTTTTCATTTGATATATTATGCTACACACACACACACACGCACGCACACACGCACGCACGCACACACACACACACACACACACACACACACATTTATATACACACTTTATATATATAGTATGTATACTTTATTTATATATTTTTATATATATATATATATATAAACTAAAGCCGGATGGCAAATCTGTTTAAGAGTGTTTTTGAACATGTGTCCTGAACAGTTTCACCAGGCCAAAGATCTTTCCGAAACTGCTGTGTTTAGCTTCAGTTTCCTGGTATTAATCCGAACATTAAGACGCGTATTAGGAAGCATTAATTCGATCCGATGATATCTCAGATGCCCCGCGAAGATTGCGATGGACAGTGTAGGCGAAAAATACCAGGGAGTGTGAGACTCGGGCAGTGATTATCTCCCAGGCCGTTTATCAAGTACAGCTGCTACTGCCACTGGCATTCCGCTCTAATACTCTGCTGGTGTAGATTAGCTGGGGACGAACTGGCGATTTGAGGAGAGTTTTCAAAACGATTTGTCTGAGGCAGATCCCTCGTTGGGGTGGAATCTTGAATGCGGAGATCTGATGCAGGCAAGCAAAATAAACTTTGTGAATTGATTTTTTAGAGTGGAGTAGTATAACTAATTGCTAATCGTATATTGCTAATTCGATCGCTATCGGAGGGATTAAAGTGATGGATTGGCGCTGTAGCGTTGGTAGCACTTTAAATTATGCTGTTATGAAGGAGTAAGTTAAAATTATTATTTGAGTTCTGTAAAAAACATTAACTTAGAACAATAACAACATTTGAACCTCAAAGTTAAGGCTTAAGGCTAAGTTAACTCATTATCTTGCTCTAATCTTGGCCCAGTGCTAACGTATGCACATAGCTTACAGGAGGATTTAGGTTCAAATTCACTCACGGCGTTCATTGCAGATAATATTTTCATAAGCTAGAAAACTACATATCGATTCAGGCAGTGCGCTTAAAGAGTCTGGCATCTAAATTCATGTTCATGTGAGTATTTCAGGTTTTCTCTTTACGACATGCTATGCCTAAAGGTTTTCCAGAAATGCATTGTTTTTCCTTTATTCCGTCAGTGGGCTTTTAGTAATCTAAAGGAGGAGCACAAGGTCCACCGATGTACAAAAACATAAAAAAGTCATTGTTTTAATGGAAAGCTGTACATTTTATTATTGGTTAATAATAAAATGTAAAATGCGCAATAGAAAAATAGAAATGAATATGCAAACAGAAAAATGCGTTTTAAATTTATTAATAACCTATGAATCTTTTCATACTAAAGATTAAAGTTAATAAAATTAACTTTAATTTAATTAAAATTCCAACGATTACATGAATATAATTATTGTATTTTATGTGAAGAATGGATTGCATAGAATTTTTTTAAATAATATACGTATTTTGCAGTATAATAAAAAAATACTTTAAGATGGTAGTTGTTTTTTCGATATTCTCATAGAATTTTCTTCTTTAAGAATTGTTTTTATAAGAATGGATTAGAAAATAACGAATTCTTTAGTAAATACAAAATATTTTATTTTTTAAAGGATATAAATGATATTACGAAAATTTAAATGCAAAATTAGAGATAAATTAAAGTTTCAGCAGCATGACATATATAACAGTTAGTTGATTTATCCAGATCTGAATATTTAGGAACATTATATACTCATGTTTGTGAAAATTTCAACACCATGAAGGAATCGTCATAATTGAATGAAATTTAATACACAGTTGAGTGGTAGGGGTACAAATAAATGATTGAATGTTCAAAGCAAACAAACAATAACAAGAGATCGGAATCAGTATTTTGTGTAGCCACCACGCGCCGCAATAAGTGCTGCCACACGACGTGGCATGGAGTCAAATAAATTTTGAATGTCTGCCTGAGGAAGAGCATTCCATATTGTTTGTATGCGCACCCAAAGTTCGTCTGCAGAAGCAACAGGACGAGGATCACGAGCGAGACGCCGACCAACGAAATCCCACACATGTTCAATCGGCGACATATCCGGGGAATACGCAGGCCAAGGAAGAAGCTGTATCTGCCGCTTTGCAAAGAAGGATTGAGTAGTCCTAGCGATATGAGGGCGGGCATTGTCCTGTTGAAATACAGCGCCTGGCAAGCTTTGAAGGAAGGGAACAGCTTGGGGTTGTAGAACTTCACTGATGTACCGATTGCTGTTCAGATTGCCCACAATTCTAAGCAATTGTGATCGTCCATGATATGCTATGGCACCCCAGACCATAACTCCGGGTGTTCGACCACTGTGGCGTTCGATAATGCACTCCGGAAGGTGGCGTTCACCGGCATAGCGTCTGACACGAATGCGGCCATCATGGTACCACAAATTAAAGCCGGATTCATCAGAAAACACGACATGCTGCCAATCAGCAAGCCAGTCTCTATGCTGAGCGGCCCATTGTAGCCGCAGGTGGCGATGGTTTAGCGTGAGAGGGATCCTGTATAAAGGAGTCCTTGCGCGCAGTCCACGCTGCAGCAGACGTCTACGAATGGATGAAGCACACAATGAAACACCTGTAGCTATTGACCACTGTGCTGCCAATTGTCCACAGGAAGATGTACGGTCCGTCAGCGCCATGCGGACCAGATGTCTATCATCGCGAGCTGACGTCACATTTCGGGGTCCACTCCCAGATTTCCGAGTCGTCCGACACTCGTCCGTCCACTGCTTCCAAAGACGCATCACTGTGCTGCTGTTACGCTGCACACCAGCGGTTACTGCACGATAAGACAATCCATCTTCACGAAGGCCGATGATTCTCCCCGTTCAAACTGTTGTTCAAATTCTTTCGTCGAAGAGGCATAAATAACAATTGAGCTAACGTTTACCACTAGCAGATAACCACCGATAAGAATACACGCCTCGCTACAGCCGTCTATTTATTCGGATCCATCCGCAGTTCAGAGGGCGCTGCTCAGCATACGCATGCGCTACGGATTTGAAATTCTAATCATTTGCATATCATGCGCTAATTTACATTTCCTGAAAATTTCAACTCACTCGCATATGTCCTTCATGGTGTTGCAATTTTCACAAACATGAGTTTATAAATTCATATAAACGTAAGTTTTTGAAAGAAAAAGTAGACCCGAAGAAGTAATATGCTTTCTGATTGAAGCAATCGAAATTGTACACATCTCTTTCCCCCCAATAGCTATCCTAGAGCAGCACGTTTTAAATTACTGGGGCACCAAATATTCACCAAAGTCCTGTTTCTTTTACAAAGTTGCAACGGACTGAATGTATTGGTGGGTACATTCTCAGAAGTGAAAATACGTTATAAATGAAAAAATTAAAAATCATTAACATTCATGGATTACATTTAAAATTAAATTATATAATGAAATTTAAGCTTTATAACATTAATACACAATGAATAATTTATGCAATACGCAATCTACAATAATTTCTCAAGATTCACTAAAGCGCTGCTTGTATTATAAAATTGCAGCAGTCTTAGTGTTTTCATGGGTACATTCTCAGAAACGGAAATACCCCATCATTGAAAAAAATGAAAATCTTTAATTTTTCTTGAATTACACTTAAAATTAAACTGCATAGCAGCTTTATAACAATAGTTCACAATACATAATTTTTACACTATGCAATCTACAGTTTCACAATGCATATTTTTTCTTAATTTTTAATATTAAATGCACCCTAATTGCTTATAAATTATTACAGTACTAATCAATTTAAATGATAGCAGTACATCATTTCAATATCAGCATATCAAATAATGAAGAGAGGACATTAAAATTCATAAGACAATATATCTCCCTTTTACGAAACACTAAATTGTTATACTCTTCTATAATGATTGCAAAGTCATTTATTTGCCTGCAAAGATTCGCTTATTAAAAGTTTATTTTTACCAAGCGCCAACCTGTTGCAAAAGATGCTGTGCTGCGTTAATTAGCAAATGCTTTCCTAAGACTTCATCCGCATATTTCCCCATATGAGATAAAATTCAATTTCTTGGAGTAATTTCAGGAGATGCTTATAATTAGCATGTGAGTTATTACTTCCAGGAATATATTAATTCTCTTAATTACATAGAAATAGGATTCACATCTTTCCATTCATATGGCCGGAGAGTATTTTTGGAGAAACTTTAGTTGGCTGTGCATTTTTATTAAGACTTCTCTTTCGGAGAAACGCCAAATAATACTCATTTTCGCTCATTAGGTGGAGTTGCTTGATTCTCATACACGAAGCTATGTGTAATTAGGCTTTTAAATATCTGCATATTTTGGGAAATATTACTTCGTTTCTAAAACAGTTATGATTCTTTAATTATTTTTCTAGTTTGCAATTTTAATACAGAACATCTATCTATAAACAGGGAATATAAAGTTTAATTAATTTTTTTTTAATTATGCATTATGCGAAAAAATTGTTAAAACACTTATTTCTCTGTAATAAATTTTTTAAAAAAAATATTAACACACAGCCGTCATATCTTTAAAGAGTTATGTATATCTAACTTTTTAGATAAAGCATACCTAAAGTCGCTAATTATGATTTTAAATTTATGCATAATTAGGACATTACTTAATTTTTAAAGCTGTTTTGTTAGTTGATTGGGTTTTTAGATTAAAATTTTTTTTTTTCAGAAAATCTTTGGTAATGAGCATATAAAAATATAGTTTAGTTAATAAGGATTAGTTATTTATTATTTTTATTATTATTATTTTTGGGGCTCTAAAAATTAAACTAATGTATGAAAAATGTTTATTTTCCCATTTAATTAAATGCAGTTTTTCATAGGAGAAAAAAAAATTTTATATCAGAATATGATCACAAATTATAAAATAAGATGTATTAGAATATTCAGTAGTCTTTTTTTCTGATTTTATTTACGTATCATAAAAAATTAACTTTAAAAAAAAAGGTTTTCTCACTGATAATTTGTTAAATATTAATGCACAGGCCTTTATATCCTAAATATTAACCACTCAACTTATTATATAAGGCATATTATTTGATTCATATAAATAAATTTATTTATAACAATTTTAAATTTAAATATATTTAGGAAATATAACTTTATTTTAAAAACAGTTAAATTTTTTTAATTATCTATCTAGAGTTAAATCTATAGTAATCCTCATAAACACATACAGATGCATCAATATGGAATAAATTAATTTTCTGATTTTGTTTTATTTACGTATCATAAAAAATTAATTCAAAGAAAAAAGATGTCTCACTAATAATTTGGAAAGAACTATTAATCCACAATTGTTTTATCCTTAAAATGGAACCTTAAACTTTATGTAGGACATATACATATAATTTCTTACGAAAAATCTATGGTAAACAAAATAAAAATATATAGGTGTATCAATGTGTAATAAATTAATTTTCTGATGTGGTTTTATTTACGTACCATAAAAAATGAATTCAAAGAAAAAAGATTTCTTACTAATAATTTTGAACTAATAATCCACATTTGTTTTAACCTTTAAAACGCAGCATTCAACTTTATATAGGACATATACATAATTTATTGTAAGCATCATAAAAACATATCAATATGGAATAAATTAATTTTCTGATTTGATTTTAATAGAATTTAATTAATTTTCTGATTTGATTTTAATAGAATTTAATTAATTTTCTGATTTGATTTTAAAAGAATTTAATTAATTTTCTGATTTTATTTTATTTATAGTATACTATCGAAACTATAAAGTAGTGAAAGAAAAAAAAACTATCATTTCAAATATAATTTTAGAATATATAATATTTAAAAATTTATTTTCGTGTGATAAAAAAAAAATTAAAATTGAAGCTTTAAATTAATCGTGAGCTGAATATTTCATGTATTTTTTTTTCCAAATTCTGAGTTGGCAACAGACTTTCCAATGTTGAATTCTCCAGACGTTAAAAATTACATTATAGTCTGAAGGACATAATGCAGAAATTATTCCTCCTTTTTTGTTAAACAGAGGAGAATCAACAAAATACTTTCACATCCAGATAAATAACAAAATAAAATGAATAAACTAAGAAACAAACGTAGGAATTCATGAAAACAAACTTGATATAATACATTCTAATTTTTCTATTTTGCTTAAAATATTTTACATATTTTAAGATTTTAAAATTATTACGTGATTATTACTTGATTAAATTTTTAAGTGATTCTAGTAAATTCGTTTCCTTTTATAAGATTTTCATTTGAGTTTTGTTTTATGCGGATGAGTTTTGATTATATAATGCAAGATATTCATAAATCTTTCGCAGTAAAGTTTTTGAAGTAATTCTTTTAAGAGAGTAATTTATAATTTAGCTCTCCAATGGAAAAGAAAATAAATTATTTTAAACAAATAGGTTTTTATGAAGCATTATGAATGTATGAATATAACAGCATCAAGAGAAAATTCAAGAATATAATGAAAATTCTGTGCATTTTACAAAATAAATTTTTATGTAATCAAAAAATTTTAAATGCCTTTTAAATTTTTTGATTACATAAAAAATTTATTTTGTAAACTAAAATATTTGTTATTATTTAGATAATAAATTACTTTACTGAGATATTTTGATATACTAGCATTTTCATAATTTTAGAAGAAAATCTTGATTTACGATTGATGTACAGCATAGCATAACTTTGGGATCTTCAATATATTTATCAATATAAAACAGTTTTACGCTGTTGTTATAAAGCAAATACATAAATCACGAAACACAATTTACATATTCATCATTGTTTATTAATTCTCTCTGAACAATATTCGCATCCCGTAACAATAATAATTAGAAAATATTTGGATGACTTTTGATTTATTTAATTTGAAACAAGTTTGATTCGTTCACTTTGATTTTATTCAGATCGTGTTTGATTCAGAAAGCAAAATTAACACATCCAATTTTTTTATTACATGATAGCAGTTTTGAAAGTAGTAAACTACAATACCATGCTCCAATAGGCATAGAATTCTCAATTTTTGCATGTTACCATTAAATCCCTATATTTGAGGTGGAACATTTTGAAAAGTAAATCCAAGAAAAAATCGGCAATAAAAAATTTTAAAACTTAAATTTCAGTTGAGTGGCAACAGCTTTCAGATTTGAAACCAAATAAAATTTCATTACGAAGTATTCACTCATTATCAGAACCTATAACAGCTTGATAAATGTTTCATACTTGAAAGCTATTGTGATAGATGGCTTTTATATTTGCTCTTGCAATGTATCAAGATAAAATTGATATGTTTCGTGGCAAGGCAATGAATTGATGTAATCCATTCAAAACTTGCAATTTCAGCTTTTGTCTTTTCTGTATTTTATTTGTTTTTGCAGTGTTATTTTTATTCTTTTGTTTTTTTTCTGTTATGGATTATAATTTTTGAATTTTATTTCAGTTCCATCCTTTCCATCTCTGTAATATACACAATTCAATATTGTGTATTGTATCAAGTACCTTAGAAATATAAGGTATTGATTTAAAAACTGTTGTAAGAAAATTTTCTGCTGTTTATGTGCTGTGGAAATAAATTTTATTAAAATAAATAATAAAGATAAATTGGATAACAAATGTTTTTAAAGTACTTTTGCCGATTTTTTAAGATTCCAAAAGGCAACAAATTACATTACATATAAATTAATAGTTTGTTTTTGATTTGCTACTCTATGGTCATGTTGTGCACACTTTGGGCTAATTAGACCACGGTTTACAGTTTAACGTGGATTCCGGACCACTAACAAACATCCATGCCACCACCAGGATTTGAATCTGAAGCCTGTGGTACCAAAGTCCAGAGCGCTAGCCAATTGGCCATCAGGCCAAATTAAAAAAAAATCATATACAATGCACTGTATTATTAATGTTATTAATATTAATTCAAAAATCAAATCTTTTAAAGTTCACAATATTGTCATGACGTGTTGATATAGAAGTATTCAACAACTCATTTTATCTTATATTGATATTTATGTCTTTATATTGTTTAGAAAAAAATTCCAAAAAAATATTTTCCTGTTTTTATTTATATGTTAAATTTATTTGAGAATTTAAGGGACATTAATTAATATTTTTATCAATTCGATAAAGCCAAGAAAATTTTAATATAAAAAAAGGACATACAAAAACAGAAAGATATATATATATATATTAAAAAAGGCATATGTTTAAAAGGGAAATAGCAAAATAATGAAAATAAATCAAATAGCAACCAAATATGTTTTTAAAGTACTTTTTCCCATTTTTTAAAGATTACAAAAGGCAACAAATTAAAATGCATATAAACAAATTACGATGCATATAAATTAAAGTAATTCATATACAATGTACTATATTATTACACTACTGGCCATTAAATTTGCTACACCAAAATGCAGAAAAAAAATGATATTCATTGGACACATATATTACACTGGAAATAACAAGTGATTAAATTTTCAAGAAATTTGGGTGCATAGATCCTGAGAAAACAGTACTCAGAACAACCATCTCTGGCACTAATAACAGCACATATATACTTGGGCATTGAGTCAAACAGAGATTGGATGGCATGTACAGTTACAGATGCCCATGCAGCTTCAACACGATGCCACATCTCATCAACTGTAGTGACTAGGGAATGGTGACGGACCAGACGTCTTCTATTGTCGAGAGATCTGGTGAACGTGCAGGCCAGGGCAACAGCCGAACGTTTTCCGCATCAAGGAAGGTCCATACAATATCGGCAACATGGGGGCGTACGGTTGGGCTCGAATAAAGGGTAGAGCCACGGGTCGTAACACCAGAAATGTAACGTGCACTGTTCAAAGTGTCGTCAATGCGAACACGAGGTGATCGAGACGTGTATCCAACAGCACCCAATACCATCACGCCAGGTGATGGGCCAGTATGACGATGACGAATGCACGCTGCCAATGTGCGTTCACCACGATGCCGCCAAACACGGATGCGACCATCTTGATGCTGTAAACAGAACCTGGATTCATCTGAAAAAATGAGGTCACGCCATTCGTGTGCCCAGGTTCGTCATTGATCCCACCACTGAAGACGCTTCTGTCTGTGATGCAGCATCAAGGATAGCCGCAGCCATGGTCTCTGAGCTGAGAGTCCATGTTGCTGCACAAGCCATCGAACTGTTCGTGCAGACACTTGTTGTCTTGCAAACCCCCCCAATTCTTGACTCAGGGCTCGTGACGTGGCTGCACGATCCATTAAGGCCATGCGGGTAACAAGCCTGTCTTCTCGGCTGCTAGTAATAGGGTGCTGTTGAGATCCAGTGCGGCGTTCCGTATTACCGTCCTGAACTCATCGATTTCACATTCTGCTAACAGTCATTGGATCTCAACAGGCACGAGCAGCAATATTGCGATACGATAAACAGAAATCCCAGTACGTTACAATTCGACCTTTATCAAAGTAAGAAACGTGATGGCACTCATTTCTGCTTCTTACACGAGGCATTACAACAACCTTTCACCAAGCAGCAACTTTCAAATGCAATTTGTGTATGAGAAACCGGCTGAACAAATTCCTGATTTAAACACATTGTAGATGTCGCTACCGGCGCCTGCTTTGTCTGAATGCGCTGAAAAGCTAATAATTTGCATATCACAGCCCCTTCTTCCTGTAATTTAAATTTCAAGTCTGTAGCATGTCGCCTTCTTGGTGTAGGAATTTTAAATGGCCAGTAGTGTAATTTAAATTTTGAAAGTGAATAATGTTGTCATGGTGTCTTGATATTGAACTGTTCAACAACTTATATCTTTATTTATATTGCTGTATTTATATCGTTTAGAAACAAACAAACAAATAATTCCAAAAAATTTATTCCAGTTTTTATTTATTTTATAAGAATTTAAAGGACATTAATTGATATTTCTTTCAATTCGATAAGGCCAAGAAAATCTAACTATAAAAAAGAGCATACAAAAACAGGAAAAAAAAAGGTAGATATAGATTTTAAAAGGGGCAGACGTATAAAAGCGAAATAGCAATATAGAGTACCTATCAACTGGGACATCATCTTATTGATTTGCTGACAAACAGCAGATGGCTTTGATGGCCCACTCTCTCTCTTTTTCTCAAATACATCGAAGTGTTTTTCATTTTTATACATCATTCTTCCCCATGTTCTACAAACACCCGATATCCCGCCCATGGAATACGTTTTACGGTCGCAGTTAAAGCGCCCCGCTCTCTTCGTCTTCATTTGTTTACTCTAGAATACTAGAGTGCTGCTTAGTTTATTTCTTCTTCTTCTTTGTCTGGAAAAAGGAAAGCTTTCAAGAATCTGTTTGAACAAAATAAGAGGTTTTCTGCAGGAATTGGATTACAATACGCAAGCATTCGAGTAGGTGATAGTGTCAAATTCTTATTCTTGGGAAAAAACACAAAGCTTTTTTTTTTTTTCGTGAATAGTTTTCTTTCATTCAATTATTTCCCCGCAGAAGGTATATTGGTGCAAAATGTTGTCAGTTTCTATTTTGGGAAAGATTTATTGAGTGTTTTGTATCAAAAAAGGATGTCTCTTCAAATTAATCAATCAATCAAATTATTTACAAAAAGGTGCACATTAAATTCATCTATACTTACCGTTAACAAATATTAAGAAAGCCATTGGATAATTTCAAGAAAAAGCAACTTTTGAGGAGTATAAAAATGCAAGTAAAGTTAGATTTAATAATTAAAAATAAAATAAACAATGTATAGAAAGAAAGGCCTGATGGCTGAGTCACTAGAGGGATTTCGGGTCCGAGTCCCGGAGATGCCATGAATGTTTGTAGTGGTACGGAATCCACTTTAAACTATAGGTACCGGTCAAATATGACTGGACATCTTTAGGCGTTGGGCTGAAAACGCTACCTCATAAAAAAATATCTCCTGTCTTGAAATCTGCCAGTAGGCAGACGGCTTTGACCCACAATGGAGATGTTGCGGAAATGATGATGAAAATAGAAGGATGTTTGTAATAAAGAATGGATTGTTGAATCTCATTTCTGCTATTCATTGCTGCTGGCGTTTGTGATGTTCAGCATCTTGCCTCGTTAGTATTACCTTGTTTCTGGGTTTTCTCCCATACGATACACAAATGTGGTGGAACCACCTTGGAAATTCCTCCTGGAAGACACTTCCCTCCTTTTTCAGCGAATCGAAGCCCAGTCAGACTTCTATCTATAGGTGCTCCATCTCAACAGAAACTGTCCCTCTTCCTTCCATTCATGTGGTGTCCGTCTCGAGCTGCAAGACACTGAGGATGAGTCGCAACAATATTGCTTGCAAAATTAATTCTACGCTATCTCCAAGGCCGTTTTTTTTCCAATAATTATCTCCAATGCAGTTGTAAAGTACAATTCATTAACTACAATTAATTAAAATAGCTAATAAAATGTATTATATATGAACATGGTGTCACGAGAAACATTTGTTTTCTTTTATTTTTATAAATTGTTCTTACAACTTTAATTGATATATACAGTTATTAGTTTTTAATTTTCTTTGTTTTAGTTTTGCATCATTTATGGTAAATTGAAAATCAACTCAACGTGGCTTAGTCAATTTAAAAAGGAGCTTTTGAAACTGAACTTTTGAGCTTTGGATTTTTTGAATTGTAAACATTCAACAAGAAAAATTGAAAGAATTAAATCAAACCTCCTTAACATAGATCAAAATCTTCCAATTTTGATTATCCAATGTTATTTTTATTCTTAAATAACATTAAATTTTATCAACAAAAAGTTTGAATGAAAAGTTAATTTTTTTTGTTCATCAACGTTACTCAAGATAAATGAAAGCTGTTTAAATTATTTATTTCCTTACCAAAGAATTGGGATCTGATAGACGAATAACAAGCGCACTAGTGCTCATTGCAATGGATGTTTGCAGTGGTTCGGAATCCACTTTAAGCCGTAAGTACTGCCTTAATATGGCTGTAGAGAATTGGGCGTAGGGCTGACAACTTTACCTCGTAAAAAAAAAAAAAACCTCGTCTCGAAATCTGCTAGTAGAGAGACGGCCTTGGCCCACCATGTGAGGCTGTTGCGCAAATGATGTTGATGACCAAAGAGTTGTCTGAAAGAATATGTATGTAAATAATGTATACAAAACATAGCTGCAATAGAAATATGAATATTAAATTTGTATCATTATAAATAAATCGTTAAATTTGCGTTTTTCAGTAACCAAATCTGATTCCAAATACGACATCTTAATTTTTTGAATTTAATATAGTGGTTTTGTTATGATATATCTATGTTACAAAACATTTTTTCTCTTCTTTTAAAGACCATGATTAAGAGAGCAATTATTCCAAATAAATCATATTTTTTATAATTACTCTATATATTAATTAAAGAATTATATTGCAATTACATAATTCTTTCAATTTTTCTAAATTTTTTAACTAATTCGTAGAACATTTCACAGTTTTAAAAAATACTTTTAACGAATAATACAAACATCAGAAAATGAATAAAAAAAAATTAAATTTCAGACATAAATAAGAAATAAATTTCTGAGGTCATAAAAAACGAAGCAAAGAGGTTCAGCGTGGATTTTTGGAGCACAACTGTTGGAAATGAAAGTCGCTTATTAGAATGACTTTTCGCCATTTGAATTGTATCGTACTTCTGGTCACCAATTAGGGGCGCAATAAACAACATTTTTTCTCCTTAGTTATTTCTCTCCCCAGATGCGCGAGTGGCCCTGCAGGGGGAACAGCCCATCAAGTGCCATTACTGCAATTTCCGCACAAATCCACGGGGGATTTAGCAGGTTGTCTTGTCGTTAGCTCTCCCTCGGTTCGTAACGCCAAGAAATTGCGTTACCCAACTCACTTTGCTGGTGGCGCCCCTGCTTCTTCTTTTTTCTTTTCTTTCCTCATGCAGTGTCTGGTGTGGTGGGATTGGAAACGAGATTCCACAGAGTTTGTTTGGTTTTCCAAATAAAAATAAATTGCCAGTTAGTTTTGGAAATGAAACACAGCAGAATTTATCTCTGGCATGCAGTGATGGATAAAATAAGACCATTTTATTTTAACACAATTATTCTAATGCAGAATTATCAATAATCCTTTTATCACAAACTAACAAGTTAAATAAAACATCATAAGAATATTATCATAAACATATGAAATGCATGAAATATTTTATCTTTCATAATTAACTAACAAGTTAATTTTGTTGTAATCAAATACGTGTTTTTTTTCAATGTGGAGCTGTTAATGCAAAAACTTTTATATTTTTAAACCATGTTCTTCTTTAAATATTGGCGGTCTGAGGACCAATTGGCTAGCATTCTGGTCTTTAGTAGTATAGGCTTCAGATTCGAATCCTTGCGGTGCCATGGATGTCTGTTGGTGGTTCAGAATCCACGTTTAACTGTAGGTCGCGGTCTAATTAGCCTACAGTGCGCAAAAAATTACCGTAGAGCGACAAACCAAATCAAAATTTTTAAATATTGTTGACCATTTCACAGAGGGATTACCAAATTAGTGGGTCAATATTTCCTCGTTGGTTATAATTCCGTTTACTGTGAGCTTTCCTCAGGATGGTAGGTATTTGTAAGATTTATATCCTCTTCTTTGAGCCAATGAAAGGATTTTATGCGCTTATTATTTATTGTAATCACTTCTGGCATAAACATGAAAATTTCGATAAATAACTTGCAGGTTAATTTTATTACAACTTTGCTAAAGTTTTTTAATATTGGACTGTTAAAGCCAATGCTTTTATGTGTTAATGACTCGCATTTAGACATGAACGCGTAAATAATGCTGTCTTTACATATTGACTTCCACTATGGTTAGTCAATTTTGATGTTTGTTTCTAATTAATTTTATGTATGTACAAGATTGATGATTTAGCCATTGGGATGAATTTATGGGTTTATGATTTACTATGCTCATCTTCAATATAGATATGGAAATTTTCAGTTCACTTTTTTGTGCTTTTTACCAACTTTGGGCAATTTCGTAATTTTTACAAAACTCATATTGTAGAGTTAAAAATATTCGTTGGGAGAACAACTGCAATAAACAAACTGGATAAAAACTAGACCACAGACAAGTACTGATTTTTTCCATTTCCAAAAAAATGAGCAGTAATTGTTTTGTTTGAATTAAATAATTGATTTTTGAAAAATCTATCTGTAATTCATACTAATGAGCTCTGTCCTATTTCAATAAAAAGAGGTGAAAGTTGTTTTTTAATAAGTTCTGTTGGGAAAGACAGGAACGAGAAACTCCTTTCAAGCAAGGATTATTGAAATGCTCGTCTGCTTGGGAAACAACGTTTCGAAAAGAACGATTGTTTTTTTTATCAGAAAATTATTATTTTTCACACAGTTGAACGCCTGATAGTCTGTACTCCTTGCAGACAAATCCCTCTTTTTATTATATGAAAAGACCAGACATTAGAAATTTTTAATGTAAGTCTCGAATAATATGAATCTAAAGAGCATTGTTTTAACTTCAATAGAAATTAAACGAGTAATTATATACAACTTTTTAAATATAAATATACAGAATAATAATATAAAAAACTTAAATATATATATTTGCTGCCATCATTATGGAAATCCATTCACTTTTTACAATTATTACTCTGTTTAGGATCTTAATTAGAGCTTTTGACAAATGAAACAATAATATAAAGAAGAACTCATAATAGCAATCCTTTCAGAAATTTGTTCACCAATTAAAAACGGGAATGACATAAAATATATCATACCAGATAATTTTTATGTCATACCAGACATAAAAAAAAAACTGATAAGACTTTATACATTTTGCTTTCTTCGTTATCACCGTATTTAAAGAATACATGTGAAGTACATCAGCCAGACGAAAGTTAAATTTTATAGAAATAAAATATTTTTATGTACAAAGGCTTTATGATGAATAATGATTCATGATAATTGGATCTTAGCATAGTCTCAGTAGAACGGTAATTTAAATATTTTAATGCCAGTTATTTGCTAACCAGTTCCAATTATATTGTAGTATAGAACACATTTATAACTTTCGCTTCGTGTTATTTTTTAATTAAAATTATATAAATACATTTTGAAATGAATTTTATACTGTTTTATATTTTTAAAAACTTCTAAACACATATTTTATTGCAAAAGCTAAGTTAAGAGACGTATAATTAATGTCTTATTTTGCTTATACCCTTAAGTCCTTCTAAAGATCTCAATTAATTTTCTTTAAACAGGTTTTGTTGTATCTTTTGAAAGCAAAGTAACACATTTAACTTGTCTTACTGTCACATAAATGCTAATTTAACTAGTGAGAACTGACAACTTCTGACACAAATGCAAGCGAATTTTAACCGTTATGAGACGTATATTCATTATTCATCTAACAAAAATAAGACAAAAATAAACTACTTACATTTAATTTATATTTAATAGAAGTTGTATATGCATTTCACTGTTGAACATGGTTAGACGTCATATTCTGCTTATGTATATCACGAACAGCACAGGAATGAACAGCACGGATTCGAGTCCCGGCGTTGCCATGGACTTTTGTAGTGGTTCGGAATCCACTTTAAGCCGTATGTCTCTGGTCTCATATGACTGTAGAGCGTCACGGAGTCAAGTCAGATTTCTATTTAAAGGTGCTCCACCACAACAGAAGCTGCCTCCTTTCCCTTCAACCATGAGTCCATATGGGTTTGTGGTCTTGGTAATAACAACAATGTCTACAATAATGGGCATAAGAAACAATACAAACAGCACTGATGTTAAAAAAAGAACTTTTAAGTGTAATTTACATGGAATTGTGTGCCATACAGGAATAAACCCTAGGAAATTCCCACCCTGCATCCTGACTCTCAATGCGAGATGCTTCATATACACTGTCACAATCACCATCGTTTCTACTCGTTTTTGAAAGCAGTGACTGTAATGGACGCAGACAGTTAACTTTCTGAAAACACGCTACACATATTCTAGTCTATTCAACCGTAAACATGGGTAAAGTTGTAAAGAGTATTTTCTGCTTCAAATTCTTCTGCTGGGAATTTGGCGACGTCACTTTCATGAACACACACACACAAAAAAATTCCGAAGTTCTTCAGGATTTTTTGTAAATACTTAAGCTTTTTTCTCTGTTAGTTTAAGTTTGAAACCACAGATCTTCTCCCACGATTTACAAACTTTATTTTATTTGTTAGTTTTAAAATTTTTGCGAGATCTAGAATCTCATACTAAATCATTAACGTTGTTGCATATAATAATAAATGTATTAGTGCAATGGAGATAAGATTTCAGATTTATCTTTAACGTTACTTTTACGGTAAATAACCCTTTAGGGTTTTTAAATTCACATTTTTTTGTTATAAGGGAAATTAAAATTAAAAGCTTAATTTAATATGCAGGTTGGCCAACTAGATTGTAACTGGGAGTGATTGGGTTAAGATCCTTGAGGAACAAGTTTGAGAACTTACAGCTTTATTGACACACGCACAAACTCCACATACATGCAATTAGAGACATACAATATTTAACACATTTATAAATGGATAATTATTGATTCGTGGAAGGACCCTACATCTAAGACTAAAACCAGAAACTCTGCTACGCGCAGGGTGTATGAAATATACTTCCTCTCCGGGTGAGAGTCTGTAGGCCTAGTAATGCGCCGGATGCGCTAAATATACTTCCTCTCGGAATGAGAGACAATAAACTAAACGTTTCTCAGCGGGAGTTGAGGTTGCACTGTACTTCCTCTCATGTGAGAGTGTCGAACTGACCATTCTTCTGACCGCCACTGGGGGCGCTCTTGTCAGGGTGTTGGAGGACGCACGGTTACATTAATAATTTTTGATAACGTTTATTAAAAAAGATATTTCTATTTTTCTAATAAAATTAATTTTTATATTAATTATTTATCCTTTTTTTATATAAAAAATAAAAATATGACGATTTTAATTTTATATTACAAAAAGTATTAAACAAACAACATGTAAACAATTTTTAATCCTGAAGCATTTACTACCTTATAATCAGCAATGAAATTTCCAATTAAATGTTTAAAAAAATTTTTTTTTAATTAATCAATAATTTTCTAATTTTTTTTTTTTTTTTTTTTTTTTGATATATCAATTTTAAAACTATAATTGTTTTCACAATTAAATTAAAAAAATTATATCTTTAGTTTATTTTATTCCAAAAAACTTCTTTTACCTTCAAATTTAATCCTTTCTTCCTTTTTGGGAGGGAATTATTTTTTTTATCTTCTCTGTCATCTGTAGCCAAATGACCACTTGATCACCGGCTCTGCAGGAACAGTATGCCATTCGGACATCTACCAAAAGCACACTAGGGAAGATGGAACCCTCGCCCACCCCCATGGACAGTACACGGTTAAAAATAAATGACCAATGGGAAGTTTTGTGAGTGTACAAAAGAATCACAAAGGCACCTAATGGCCAAGATGTCCTAACCAGGTGGAAGACGAAAAATGCGAGAAGTTAGGCTTCGTAAGATTAGATGATATTGCAATGGGAATTCTTGTGTTGGCTGTGGACAGGTTGAATGAAGACGCTTTTTTTTATTTATGGCACAGATATTAATAAAAAAATATATTTGTGCGTTGTCTAGTTTAAGATTTCTCAAAATAAGAACTGATTTTGTAAGATTATGTTTTTAAATAATAAATAGGATTATAATCCAAAATAATTCTAGATTGTATATTTTTAGTGAAAGAAAAAAACTTAGCCAATAAGCAATCCTTTTTTTTACTGAATAGCTTTAAAAAATGATTCGCCATGAAATTACAATCTGTTTAATTAATATTTATTTTAAACTTATTGTATCAGTAATTGAAAAAATTAGTAATCATTTGATTCAGTAATTTGAAAAAAAATTGATTCCAATATAAATTTTTTTGTTAAATTCATAAAATCAGTGGTGTCAGTTTTCTAAATCATCATAACTGGCTCGACAGCCCGTTGTGGGCCTTTGCCTTCTTTAAAAGGGCTTATGGAGAAGATCCAGCCAGGCTGTTCTCCTCTTGGCCGACAGGTTTCGGGTTCGAGTCCCGGTGGTGCCATAGATGTTTGTAGTGGTTCGGAATCCCCTTTAAACTGTAGGTCCCGGTCTGTTTAGACCTCGTGCGCATAAGATGATCGTAGAGCGACAAACCAAACCAAACCTCTTGGCCATGGACCTACAGTTTTTTTTTCTTAATAACATTAAAATCATAGTCTAAACAGTCGACCCATCTCTTTTTCGGTCTTCCCCTTGGTAGCTGTCCAAAAGGAATTACATTGAAAACCCTCAAAGCAGTTCTATCACTTTCCATTCTCATGAGATGACCGCCCCATTTCATTCTGTTCAGTTTAATAAATTTTAGAATGTCAATATCTCTAAAAAGTTTGTAAAGTTCAAAATTGTATCTTCTTCGCCAATTTCCATTGTCATTGACACCACCAAAAATAGTTCTAGCACTTTTCTTTCAAAGATTACCAACATTTTCTCTTCTCGTGCTGTTAGTGACCAATATTTCAGATGCATATGTTAATACTGGTCTAATGAGAGTTTTATACAGCAAAATTTTAGTTCTTCTTTTAATCAGGTGGGATCTTAATTGGCTTCTAAGACCAAATAGACAGCGATTGACAGCAATAATTCTCTTTCGGATCTCGGGGCTGATTTCATTTTGGTATTCAATCTCAGATCCCAGGTAAGTAAACTTTTTAACACTTTGAAATCTATGTTGCTTGATTTCAAAGAAGTCACCAGGATAGTCTCTTTCCGCAAAACATGTATTTGGTTTTTACTTCATCAGGTTTTCTAAATACACTGCAAAAATAGTCACCCTTCCAGTGAAAGACAATCTATGATAGAGATTCGCCCATAGAGTGTCAGGGTTGTTTTTGTTTCTTTTTCTTTCCATTCACCAGGCGTTTGTTTCTTTGAAATCTGTAATGCTAAAAAAAAATCAAATATACGAATTTGTTAACAGAATAATCAAATATACGGCATGTAGGCTTCAAACTATCACTCCTTATGCGTGCTATATTTTATTGCATGCCAACGGCCGTACCATGCTGAATATACCGGTTCTCGTTAGATCACCGAAGTCAAGCATCATTGGGCGCGGTCAGTACTTGGGTGGGTGACCACCTGGGAACACTGCGTGCCGTTGGCAAATGAATGGAATGAATGAATGGATGAAGTGAATGGCCGAGTGTCTAGCGCTCTGATACTCGGTGCCACAGGTTTCGGGTTCGAATCCCGGCGGTGCCATGGATGTTTGTAGTGGTTCGGAATCCACTTTAAGCCGTAGGTCCCGGTCTCCTATGACTGTAAGAGCGTCACGGAGCAAAAGTCAGGCTTCTACCTACGGGTGCTCCATCACAACAGAAGCTGCTTCCTTCCCCTTCCATCATGAGCACGTATGGGCTCGTGGGCTTGGCCAGCCAAGTGGGATAAGAAACAACAAACAAACAAACATATTTTATTACTATTCTATGGTTTGAGTTTCTTTTTAAAACAATTTTGTTTTGCAGTTTTATTTGTAAAAGTAAAAAAAAAAAAAAAAAAAAATATTGTCTGAATTCTGTATTCCTATTTGCACTTATAACAGCAATTAAAATCTGATGAACCTTCATTATAAGTATCTCACTTTTCCATAATTAGCATGCCTCTCTTTAAGGAAATTTAATTATTAATGCTTTTAAATATTCTCGGTCGAAGGTTATTGAATCACATTCATATTATCGAATCGCATTCAACGTTTCCTGATTAAATAAACACCATTTCGAATTCAGTTTGATTCAATAACTTCTCGAATCGAATTAAACATAGATGAGAAACTTGAATACTCTCCTAAAGCCATAATTTCTCTCTGATTAACAGAATTTGCAATATGATGCTCCATTTTGGTAAATTTTGTTTAATGGATTACATCAGAAAATTCTTGATGAATATTATGCATCAAGTCTAACTCTTAAGCATTCATCAGTAATTTTGTTATGCATAAATTACATTTAATATTAATTACGAGACATAATGATGATAAATTATCAGATGCAAATCAAGCTAAGTCAATAGGACTAAAATTACTTTCAATGATATAATTTCTAATGAAATGAAAGATATGCTGGAAAAATGCTAATATTGGCAGTAAACTTTTAAATCAAATCGGCAATATATGATTCTATATTATTATGAAGGCCGTCTGTATATTGTATATTCTAAAATAAAATTAATGACATCCACAAAAATTTGTAAATGAAAAAAAAATAATAAATCTATGTGTGTTTTTACTAGATTTATATCAATCAATAAAATATCGCTAATACGTATTCAGAATTAGTTCTACTATCATCTCTACTGCTCGACTTGAGCCCAAGTTATACAAAAAGAAAACATAGCTGAACAAAGTGTAAATCGCAAAATAAGAGAAATAAATCTGTTAAAGAAAAATTTAAATTTTTAAAATAATAATGTTTCAGAAGAAAAAATAAATAATTCGAAAAATAATTTCTCCATAATTTTTTTTTCTACGATCGCCATAATATTGATGACAAAATAAAGAATTACTTTTCTAGAAGCTTATAAATATTTGATATCAATATACACTGAAGTGACAAAAGTCATGGGATAGCAGTATGCAAATTTTCAGATGGCAGTAGCATCGCGTAGAACAGGTATAAATGCGCAGTGCTTTCGCAGAGCTTTCATTTCTGTTCAAGTTATTCATGTGAAGAGGTTTTGACGTGATGATGACCGCACGACGGGAATTAACAGACTTTGAACGCGGAATGTTAGTTGGAGCTAGACGCATGGGTCATGCCATTTCGGAAATCGTTAGGGAATTCAACATTCCCAGATCCACTGTGTCAAGAGTGTGCCGAGAGTATGAAATTTCAGGCATAACATCCCACCATGGACAGCGCAGTGGTCGACCGCCTGCACTTAACGACCGAGACCGGCGACGTCTGCAAAGAGTCGTAAATTCTAACAGACAAGTAACACTGCGTCAAATAACCGCAGAAATCAATGTGGGACGTACAAGGGACTTGTCTGTTAGAACTGTGCGGAGAAATTTGGCTTTCTTGGGCTATTCCAGCAGAAGACCGACTCGAGTGCCTTTACTGACAGAACGACATCGCTTGCAGCAACTCTCGTGGGCACGTGAGCATATCGGTTGGTCCCTAGATGAATGGAAAACCGTGGCCTGGTCCGATGAGTCACGATTTCAGTTGGTAAGAGCTGATGGTAGGGTGCGAGTGTGGCGCAGACCCCACGAAGCCATGGACCCAAACTGTCAGCAAAGCACTGTTCAAGCTGGTGGTGGCTCTTTTTTCATGGCATGGACTTGGTCCTCTGGTGCGACTGGACCAAACATTGACTGGAAATGCTTATGTTCAGCTACTTGGAGATCACTTGCGGCCATTCATGGACTTCACGTACCCAAACAACGATGGGATTTTTATGGATGACAATGCGCCATGTCACCGGGCCACAACTGTTCGCGATTGGTTTGAAGAACATTCTGGACAATTCCAACGAATGATCTGGCCACCTAGATCGCCCGACATGAATCCCATCGAGCATTTATGGGACATCATCGAGAGGTCTGTTCGTGCCCAAAATCCTGCACCATCAACGCTTTCACAATTATGGACGTCTATCGAGACAGCATGGCTCAATATTCCTGCAGAAGACTTCCAACGACTTGTTGAGTCCATGCCACGTCGAGTTGCTGCACTTCGCCGGGCGAAAGGAGAGCCGACACGATATTAAGAGGTATCCCATGACTTTTGTCACTTCAGTGTAAAATTTAACAAGAAAGTTAAACAAAATGTTACTTAAAAATGCCAGCCAAAAGATATGCGTCTAAACATATTTGAAATTAATTAAGATAAAAATGGTAATAAATTTATCATGTTGGAGCACAATATCAAGCAACTTTAATTATTGGTACATTGCCTTGATGCCATGATAAAACATATTCGATGTGAGGTTTGCAGAATTTGTTCTGTCACCTTAAAAATGTTTACTTATTTTAATACTTTGCTGTATATTTGTGATCGTATTATGCAAATCACTGTTTTTTCTGTATAGGCTATGTGATCATTCCTTCGAAGTAGAGTTTTTTTGTTCTATGTAGTTCCTACATTTATTGTTTAAGTGGACAGAGAAGCTCCTTCAATATAGATGCTCAACAGGGGTAGAAGGGACTGCTAATGGATTTTCCAACTGCCTCACTATCCCGGATAGCTGTCGGAAATTACTATTGAAGGATGCAGTCTCCGGTGTTGTGGGTTGGGAATTCACACTGCCCGTGGCGCTGGAGACACCATGTCTTCTATCGACCTCCTTGTAGTTCGTGTCAAGATTGTTTCTATAGACGCGCGGATTTGCGCACTTGCCTGCGTTACTGTTTCTTCCTCGTTGTAATTCGTAAGAAGGATAGGCGACGGTTGTTAAGGTATAAATAGAAATATCTAAAATCAAGGATAACATAGACGCTGGCAGAAATCTTCAGAGAAGAGAATCACAAAATAATAGGAATTCCAAGGTGACAAGTCCTCCTAAAAGCAACTTTTTATGAGTAGAGTATAATAAAGGGACATTAAAGAATTAAAAAAAAAAATAACACAAAATGATATTTGCCCATGTATGCCTATAGGCTGCAAGAATATTTTTATCTTTATTGTATAAGCACTTAAGTCTCTACAATGACTTTCTAGCAGTAATAAAAATCAAAGAAGAAAAATAAATTACTAATATTTGTTGAGAAATTTAGAGAATGTAGCTATTTGAAAAATTGTTTGAAATGGATCCCGTTTGTACACCATGCATATGGCTCATGGTAAAAAAAATTTAAATGATAAAGATAAGATAAATATTCGCGACTTTTTAAAAGTCTGTTTTAAATCGACACTGCGGATCGCATACTAAAGTTTATTTTAAAAATATATCTGCGTTACAACTGACACTTTTTGTATATAAAACTAATTCTTTTTTACAGTTCGTCTTTATTAATATTTTGCATTTATTATTTTATCAAGAAATAAACAAACTCGTATTAAATATCCTTACGCTAATCGTTTCAGTCTATGTAATAACTTCATTTAAGAGTCAATTTGAATACTTATATTGGAACATATTTAATTTTCTCAAGTTACCTCCTTTTCGGATCAATGTCTGTTAAAAAAAAAACAATAATCATTTTCCGATGGTCTACAATAATTAGCGTGTTAGAACATGACAGGAGTATGAGGTTCTGGACAACTACAAAAATTACATAATTAAAGATATACTACTGTTTTAAATACCGAATATGAGATCATTTCCCATTACAACACAACATACTCGTATGTAATATATTCATCATTAGATTATTAAGGATGTAGCATTGTTGTACTTTCAACATTACACGCATATTTTACAACCGCAATTGTTATTCTAGGAAATACATTTAAGGGATATATTACATAATAGCATATCACAAAATATAAATATACATACCCCAAAACATATCGGAATCGAAATTAAGCAACTGAAGTATAAATTTGGTCTTTTTGAAATAATAATCTGAGGCTATGTGAAATATCTCGTGATATAATGAATGTAAAATCAATTCTACTATATACTAATTAATATAGCCGTTTTTGGAAATAAATATTTATCGTTTTCTTCAGAGCAGGGGCATTATCTACATAGAGCTCACTCTTGTTCACGTTTGACAAGATCTTTGATCTCTATGTCGATGGGTCGAATGTGTCACCAAAATTCAGAACGAACAATCTCGAGAAAGACAGATTCCTAAAGAAATTCCTCGAGAAAGATTCACTCTTCCTAAATTCTAATGAAGGCACTCCTTGTCCCTACAGATTCCAGCAATATTTATCGGTTTCGTACTGATGATTATCAGTACGAAATTCGTACTAATGTAATTATACAGATTCGTAATAATTTCGTACTGACTCTTGAACCACTAAGACACTCTTAAGTCTTTTCTGAAACAAACATTTAATTAATATTTAATCAGCATTAGTTAAACTAGTTAAAAATAAAGCTTGTGCTCGATTCCTGGCGATGTAATGGATGTTGTGGTTCGGAATCCACTTTATGCCGTAGGTCCGGGTCAAGGGCGTACGTCTGGCAACCCAACCCAGTAAAAAGTCAGCGCCACGAAGCCAAGTCAGATTTATACCTACGGGTACTCCATCAGAACAGAAGTTTCCCATTTTCCATGCTTCCATAAGATCATATTGCTTCTTGGATTTGATCTAGATGTTGCTGTTTATCAAGTGGGATAAGAAACAGCAACTAAATAAAGTGTAATATGATTTTAAATACTAGTTTATTTAATTCGAATTTATTCTTTTAATAGAGGTTATAATTAATTGAAAAATTTGAAATAGTTCATTAAAACTTTAAATTAATGTATCTTCTCTTTTAAGCAAACACAAGTAATTGGTATCGTAAGAAATACATGCAGGTAAAAATTTAAAACCAATATCGTAAATCAATCACAATTATGCACGTAAAGCACAGATTCCACTTTCATGTACCTCATGCTAAATAAACCTCGAGAAAGGACGAATAGCACTTGGAGTTCTATCTTTTAGCATTTCGCTCGAAATAAATATTTCACTCATTAGTAAGATATCGTACTTAAACTCTCTCTCCTCATTATCTGCAGGGCTACTAAGAAAACTCAGAATAATCATCTTTATTTTATTTTTTCATTCTTCCGTGAAGGTCATACGGCACAGAACGATAATGACATACTCAGCAATCAATGCGAGGTTCTTGTCTGCTTCTGAAGTTCCACATTAAATAGCTTGTTAAAGAAATTATTTTGGTAATGAACGGAAACAGGGAAGAAAAGAAACAGGAAAAAAGGGGTCGATCATCGTTTTAAGAATAGTTAACCATTTTTTTAAGTGCAATCATTTGGGAACGGCGAATGAATAGCTGGTTTTATCTGGGGGAGAGAGCACCAGCCACTACTTCAGGGCAATGTCTTTTTCTGTTCTATTTTTAAAAAAAAATTTTTTTGTTGGAACAAAAGTAAAATCATTTGGGGGATGTTCCAGATTAGAACAGAGATAAAAATTAATCTTTCTTTACGTTAGGTTTTTTTTTAATGTCTTTATCTGTCTGCTCTCGTTTTCTGTATGGTTTACATTATGCCATGAAAATAAAATTGCATATTCAAAGGCTTAAGTTCGTTTTGAAAATGCTTTCTTATGTAGAAAGTCTCAATCATAAGAACTAGACTTAGACTTTAGGAGGCTTTAAAATCTCTCCGGATTCTGGATCTGAATTATTGTCGGCGTTTGGAGGATTTCAATCGGCGAGCCTCATTCACAAAGCAGTCTGCCTGATGAATAAAAACTAAGTTAAAGATTTTTATAGATATTTAAGTGGAGAAATATTTTCAGGTAATCCTAGATGATCTAAAAAGAAAGGTTGAAAATATTGCTACTGAAAAATATTAAAAAATCTTTGAAAATATTTTAACTGTTAACATTAAATAAAGGAAGAAATAAAGAAGTATTTTATGAAATAGTTTTGCTAAAGTACTAAAATATTTCGATGCCTGATTACCGAGTGACTAGCGCTTTGTAGCTCAGTGCCACAGGTTTTGGGGTACGAGTAATGGCGGTGTCATGGATGTTTCTAGTGGTTTGGAATCTACTTTAAGTTGAAAGTCCCACTCTAATATGACTGTAGAGCATTAGTCGTAGGGCTGACAATCCTACCTACTAAAAAGTCAGCTTCTCTGTGCTAAATCGGACTTCTACTGACGAGTGCTCCGTCACAACAGAAACTGTGCACCTCTTTTCCTTTTATAAGACTGCATGGGTTCTTGGACTTGATCAAAGTGCTGCTGTCTACCAAGGGGGTAAGAAACAACAACAAAATAAGTTAAATCGTGTTTTTAAATACTAGTTTATTTAATCCTATTATATTTTTAATGGAGGCTATAATTAATTGAAAAATGTACTATATGTATATGTTCATTAAAAGTTTTAATTAATGTATCTTCTTTTTAATGCAAACGCAGGTAATTGGTATCGTAAGAAATACATACCGGAAAACATTTTTAATCAATATCGTAAATAGATCACGCAATCATCGTAGATAAATTACGCAAGTAAAGCACAGATTCTATTTTCATGAACCTCATGCTAAATAAACTATCTCGAGAAAGGATGAAACTGAAAGAACTTGGAGTCCTATCTTTTGGCATTTCGCTCGAAATAAGTACTTCACTCATTTAAAACTCTCTCCTCATTATTTGCAGGGTTACTAAGAAAACTCAGAATTATCATCTTTATTTTATTTCTTCATCCTTCCGTGAAAGTCATACGGCACAGAACGATAATGACATACGCAGCAATCAATGTCTGCTTCTGAAGCTCCACATTAAATAGCTTGTTAAAGAAATTATTTTGGTAATGAACGGAAACAGAGAAGAAAAGAAACAAGAAAAAAAGGGGGTCGATCATCGTTTTAATAATAGTTAACGATTTTTTAGTGCAATCATTCGGGAACGGCGAATGAATGGTTAGTTTTATCTGGGGGAGTAAAAGCTCCAACAACTACTTCTAGGCAATGTCTTTTTCTGTTCTATTTTTTTTAAATTTCTTTTTTTGTTAGAACAAAAGTAAAATCATTTGGGGGATGTTTCACATTAGAACAGAGATAAAAAGTAATCTTTCTTTACTTAATGTTCCTTTTTTTAATGTCTGCATTTTTCTGCTCTAGCTTTGCTCTCGTTTTCTGTATGGTTCATATTATGCCACGAAAATGAAATTGCTTATTCAAAGCCTTAAGTTCATTCTAAAAATACTTTCTTATGAAGAAGAATCTCAATCAGAAGAACTAGACTTAGATTTAAGGAGGCTTTAAAAGTTTCTATGTCTCTCCGGAGTCTGGATCTGGATTATTGTGGGCGTTTGGAGGATTTGAATCGGTGAGCCTTATTCATAAAGCAGTCTGTCTGTTGAATAAAAAATAAGTTAGTAATTTTTTTATAGTTTAATAAATATATTTAAATGGAGACTTATTTCAGATAATCGTAGATTATCTAAGCAGAGAACTGCAAAATATTGCTACTGAAAATAATTTTAAAAACACTTTGAACATATTTAAACTGTTTACATTAAATAAAGAAAGGAAAGAGGGAAACATTTATGAAATAGGTTATGCTAAAGTACTAAATTATTTAGCTGGCTGATGACAGAGGGATTATTACTCTAGTTTGAGGTACGAATCCCGGCAGGTGCCACAGATGTTTGTGCCATTAGGAATCCCCTTTAAACTGTAGGCCCCGGTCTGATATGCCTGTTGGGCTTAGTACTGACAATCCTACCCCTTACAAAATCAGTATCACGGAGCCATGTGAGATTTCTATCTACGGGAACATACAGAACAAAATACAGAACTACCATCACAACAGAAGCTGGCCTCCATCTTTTCCTCCTCCCATGAGACCACATAGATTCTTTGGCTTGGTCTAGATGTTGCTTTCCACTATGTATGGTAAATAACGATAACAAAATAGCCCGTAATGTGATTTTAAATGCTAGTTTATTTAATTCTATTTGATTTTTTTAATGGTGGTTATAATTAACATAAAATTATGTTAATTGGTAATTAAAATTTTAAATTAAGTTTTCTTCATTTTTAACTCAAATGCACATAATTGGTATCTTAAGAAATACATGCAGGTATATATTTAAAACCAATATCGTAATTCAATCACAATTAAGTACATAAAGCACAGATCTTATCTCTTGGATCTATCCCGAGAAAGGCCGAAACTGAAAGCACTTGGAGCCCTATCTTTTGGCATTTCGCTCAAAATAAATATTTCACTCATTAGTCAGATATCGTACTTAAACTCTCTCCTCATTATCTGCGAGGTTATTAAGAGAACTCAGAATTATTATCTTTATTTTATTTTTTTCATCCTTCTATTCTTCATTGAAAGTCATACGGAACGATAATGAGATACGTAGCAACCAATGCGAGGTTCTTGTCTGATTCTGAAGCTCCACATTAAATAGCTTGTTAAAGAAATTATTTTGCTAATGAACGGAAACAGAGAGGAAAAGAAAAAAGGAATAATTGTGGTCGATCATCGTTTTTAGAATAGTTAACCATTTTTTAGTGTAATCATTTGAGAACGGCGAATGAATGGTTAGTTTTATCTGGGGGAGAGAGCACCAGCAACTACTTCAGGGCAATGTCTTTTTCTGTTCTATTTTTTTTTTTAAATTCTTTTTTGGTTGGAACAAAAGTAAAATCATTTGGAGGATGTTCCAGATTAGAGCAGAGATAAAAAGTCATCATTCTTTACGTTGGGGTTTTTTTAATGTCTTTATTTTTCTGCTTTAGCTATGCTGTCGTTTTCTTTATGGTTTATATTATGTTCGCCATGAAAATGAAATTGCATATTCAAAGGCTTAGGTTCATTTCGAAATACTTTCTTATGTAGAAAATCTCAATCATAAGAACTAGACTTAGACTTAAGGAAGCTTAAAAGTTTCTCTGTTGTCTCTCCGGAGTCTGGATCTGGATTATGGTCGGCGTTTGGAGGACTTTGAATCGGTGAGCCTCACTCACAAAGCAGTCTGTCTGATGAATAAAAACTGTGGTAGAGATTTTTTATAGTTTAATAAAGATATTTAAATGAAGCCTTTTTTTTCAGATAATTCTAGATAATCTTAAAAAAAAAAGCTGCAAAATATTGCTACTGAAAACAATTTAAAAAAAAACCTTGAATAATTTTAAACAATTAAATAAAGAAAGGAGAAAGTTAACATTTATTAAATAGTTTTTGTAAAAGTACTAAAATATTTAGGATCCTGGTGACCGAGTGACCAACATTCTGTGGCTTTATGCCATATGTTTGTGGTTCGTGTTCCTAAAGGTGGAATGGATGTTTGTGGTAATTCGGAATCCACTTTAAACCGTAAGTGTCGGTCTAATATGACTGTAGAGAGCTGACAATCCTGCTCCGTAAAATGTCAGCGTCAGGGAGCCTAGTCAGACTTTTATCTACGGGTGCTCCATCACAATAGAAACTGCATTCCCTTTTCCTTCCATGAGAGCTCATGGGTTTCATGGATTTGGTGTAGATGTTCCTATGTACCAAGTGGGATAATAAACAAGAAAAAAAAATAAAATGCAATGTGATTTTAAATACTTATTTAATTTGATATTAGTATTATATTCGTTTATTTAATTAGATACTATGTTTAGATTATTTTTTTCTCGATATTATTATTAGTTTATTTAATTCGACTTTATTCTCTTAATAGAGGTTATAATTAAACAGTAAAATATGCTAATTATTCATTAACACTTTAAATTAATGTTCAATCTTTTTCAAATATAAATGTAAACACAAGTTTGAGAATACATAATTGGTATCGTAAGAAATACATGTAGGTAAAAATTTAAAACCAATATCGTAAATCAATCATAATTATGCACGTAAAGCACAAATTCTATTTTCATGGACTAATAATCTCATGCTAAATAAACTATCTCGAGAAAGGACGAAACTGAAAGCACTTGGAGTTCTATCTTTTGGCATTTCGCTCGAAATAAATATTTCACTCATTAGTAAGATATCGTACTTATACTCTCTCCTCATTATCTGCGAGGTTATTAAGAAAACTCAGAATTATCATCTTTATTTTTTCATCCTTCCATTCTTCCGTGAAAGTCATACGGAACAGAACGATAATGACATACGCAGCAATCAATGCGAGGTTCTTGTCTGCTTCTGGAGCTCCACATTAAATAGCTTGTTAAAGAAATTATTTTGGTAATGAACAGAAACAGAGAAGAGAAGAAATAGATAAAAATAAGGGGTCGATCATCGTTTTAAGAATAGTTAACCATTTTTTAGTGCAATCATTTGGGAACGGCGAATGAATGGTTAGTTTTATCTGGGGGAGAGAGCACCAGCAACTACTTCTAGGCGATGTCTTTTTCTGTTATTTTTTTAAATTCTTTTTTTTTTATTGGAACTAAAGTAAAATCATTTGGCGGATGGTCCAGATTAGAACAGAGATAAAAAGTAATCTTTCTTTACGTTAGGGTTTTTTTTTATTGTCTTTATTTTTCTGATCTAGCTTTGTTCTCGTTTTCTGTATGGTTTATATTATGTCATGAAAATGAAATTGCATATTCAAAGGCTTAAGTTCGTCTTGGAAAATACTTCTTCATAAGAAAGAAAATCTCAATCCTAAGAACTAGACTTACCTAACTTTTGACTCAATCATAAGAACTATCGGCGTTTGGAGGATTTGAATCGGGGAGCCTCATTCGTAAAGCAGTCTCTATGATGAATAAAAAACTAAGTTAGAGATTCTTTATACTTTAATAAAGATATTTAAATGGAGACTTATTTTTAGATAAATCTAAAAACAAGTCTCCATTAGTCTCCATAAGATCAAAAAAGAAAACTGCAAAATATTGCTGCCGAAAACAATTTTAGAAAACACATTGACAAAATTTTAATAGTTTGAATTAAATAAAAGATGCAAAAAGTAAAATATTTATGAAATATTTTTACTAATGTAATAAAATATTTAAAGGCTTGATGACCGAGTGACTAGCGCTATGTCTCACGGTGCCACAGTTTGGGGTTCGAGTCCCGTCAAGTGCATGGATGTTTATAGTTGTTTGGAATCTATTTTAAATCTTATGTCCCGGGATGATATGACAGTAGAGCATTAGACGTAGGGCTGAAAACTATACCCGTATAAAGTCAGCTTCATGGAGCTAGTAAGTCTTCTACCTGCAGATGCTCCATCGCAACAGAAGCTGCCCCCCTCCCCCTTTCCCTCTTTCCATGAAAAATCACGGCTTCATGGATTTGTCCAGACTCTACAAAGGGGATAACAAACAACAACAAAGTAAAGTGCAATGTGATTTTAAATACCAGTTAAATTAATTCTATTATATATTTTAATGGAGGCTATAATTAATTGAACAATAATTTAATTGTTCATTAAAACTTTAAATAAGTGTTTCTGCTTTTTTAAATATAAACGTAAACACAAATTTATGAATATATAATTGGTAACGTAAGAAATAAATGCAGTTAAAATTTCGAAATTAATATAGTAAATCAATTACAATTATGCACGTAAAGCACATATTCCGTTTCCATGAACTAATAACCTCGTGCTAAATAAACTATCTCATCGAGAAAGCACGAAACTAAACAAACTATCTCGAGAAAGGACAAAATTGAAAGCACTTGGAGTCCTATCTTTTGATATTTCGCTCGAAATCTATTTATTTCGATCTATTTATTTTTATTAAACTTACTCATTCATTAGTAAGATATCGTACTTAAACTCTCTCTCCTCCTTATCTGCCAGGTTATTAAGAAAACTCAGAATTATCATCGCCATTTTATTTCTTCATCCTTCCGTGAAAGTCATACGACACAGAACGATAATGACATACGCAGCAATCAATGCGAGGTTCTTGTCTGCTTCTGAAGCTCCACATTAAATAGCTTGTTAAAGAAATTATTTTGGTAATGAACGGAAACAGAGAAGAAAAGAAACAAATAAAAATAGGGGATCGATCATCGTTTTAAGAATAGTTAACCATTTTTTAGCGCAATCATTTGGGAACGGCCAATGAATGGTTAGTTTTATGTGGGGGAGAGAGCACCAGCCACTACTTCTAGGCAATGTCTTTTTCTGTTTGTTTTTTTAAATTCTTTTTTTGTTGCAGCAAAAGTACAATCATTTGGAGTATGTTCCAGATTAGAACAGAGATAAAAAGTAATCTTTCTTTACGTTAGAAATTTTTTAAATGTCTTTATCTGTCTGCTCTCGTTTTCTGTATGGTTTATATTATGCCCCGAAAATGAAATTGCATATTCAAAGGCTTAAGTTCGTTTTCAAAATACTTTCTTATGAAGAAAATCTCAATCATAAGAACTAGACTTAGACTTAAGGAGGCTTAAAAGTTTCTCTGTTGTATCTCCGGAGTCTGGATCTGTATTATTTTCGGCGTTTGGAGGATTTGAATCGGTGAGCCTCATTCACGATGCAGTCTGTCTGATGAATAAAAAAAACTAAGTTAAGAATTTTTATAGTTTAATATATATTTTTTAATGGAGACTTATTGCCAGATAATACTAGATGATCTGAAAAGAAAGCTGTAAAATATTGTTATTGAAAACAAATAAAAAAAACCACTTTGAACATATTTAAACAGTTCACATTAAATAAAGAAAGGAAAACCGAAACATTTATGATATAGTTTTTTCTGAAGTATAAAATATTTAGGGGCCTGATGACTAACCCGCTGAGTGACCAACCCTCTGGAGCTTGATGCAACGGGTGTGGGGTTCGTGTCCCGGCAGGTGGCATGGATGTTCGTAATATTTCGAAATCCACTTTAAACCGTAGGTCCCGTTCTAGCAAGACCGCACACCATTGGACTCATGGTCGACAGCCCTACCCCATAAAATGTCATCGTCATGAAGCCTAGTCAAACTTTTAACTACGGGTACTCCATCACAATAGAAGCTGCACCTCTTTTTTCTTCCATGAGAACCCATGGGGTTCATGAACTGGGTATAGATGTTGCTATGTACCAAGTGGGAAATAAACAACAAGTAATATAAAAAAAAAATTAAGTCAATTTCTACTTTTTTTTTTCACTATAATGCAGAAAGTCCTTTATAAATAATTTTCATTCATTTTTTTAAGTTTATCTGGCGCCATCTATTGGTAGATCTATGCAACTCAAATCTAAAAAAATTAAATTAAATAATTAAATTTAATTACTGAATTAATATTTGAAAAAACTGTATTAACATCAACTGTAATCCACTACCAGTACAAAAACAATGTATTTGAACTTCAGTGGATGAATAAAACGTATTTTATTAACGATTTAAAATTTGAACAAGATATATATAAGGAGAGTGTGAGTTAATAGAAGGAATTGAAAAAAATAAAATGCAATGTGATTTTAAATACTTATTTAATTCGATATTATTATTATATTAGTTTATTAAATTCGATAATATTTTCATATTATTTTTTTCTTAATAAGATTATTAGTTTATTTAATTTGATTTGATTGTTTTAATATAGGTTATAATGTATTTAAAAATACTTTAATTATTCATTAAAACTTTGAATTAATGTTTCTTCTTTTTTAAATATAAATGCTAACACAGGTTAGAAAATACTAATTGGTATCGTAAGAAATAAATGCAAGCAACAACTTAAAATCGTTATTTTAAATCAATCATAATTATGCACGTAAAGAACAGATTCTATTTTCATGAACGTCATGCTAACTCGACTAGGTCGCGAAAGCACGAAACTGAAAGCCCTTGTAGTCCTATCTTTTGGCATTTCGCTCGAAATAAATATTTCACTCATTAGTAAGATATCTTACTTAAATTCTCTCCTCATTATCTGCAAGGTTATTAAGAAAACTCAGGATTATCATCTTTATTTTACTTTTTCATCCTTCTGTGAAAGTCATACGGCACAGAATGATAATGACACACGCAGCAATCAATGCGAGGTTCTTGTCTGCTTCTGGAGCTCTACATTAAATAGCTTCTTAAAGAAATTATTTTGGTAATGAACGGAAACAGAGAAGAAAAGAAACAGGAAAAAAAAAGGGGGTCGATCATCGTTTTAAAAATAGTTAACCATTTTTTAGTGCAATCATTTGGGAACGGCGAATGAATGGTTAGTTTTATCTGGGGGAGAGAGTATCAGCAACTACTTCTAGGCAATGTCTTTTTCTGTTCTATTTGTTCAAATTTCTTTTTTGTTGGAACAAAAGTAAAATCATTTGGAGGATGCTCCAGATTAGAACAGAGATAAAAAGTAATCTTTCTTTACATTAGGGGTTTTTTTAATGTCTTTATTTTTCCGCTCTCGTTTTCTGTATGGTTTATATTATGCCATGAAAATGAAATTGCATATTCAAAGGCTTAAGTTCGTTTTGAAAGTCTCAATCATAAGAACTAGACCTAGACTTAAGGAGTCTTAATAGTTTCTCTGTTGTCTCTCCGGAGTCTGGATCTGGATTATTGTCGGCGTTTGGAGGATTTGAATCGGCGAGCCTCATTCTCAAAGCAGTCTGTCTGATGAGTAAAAACTATGTTAAAGATTTTTTATAGTTTAATAAAGATATTGAAATGGAGACTAATTTTCAGATATTCCTAGATTTATCTGAAAAGAAAGCTGCAAAATATTGTTATTGTAAACAATTAAAAAAATCCTTGAACATAGTTAAACTGTTTACATTAAATAAAAGTAGAAAAAGTGAAATAGTTATGAAATAGCTTTTGCTTAAGTACTAGAACATTTACTTGGCTGATGACCGAGGGACAGGTACTGGTTTTGAGTTCTAGTTCCGGCGGTGCATGGATGTTCATAGTGTCTAGGGATCGATTTTAAACCGTAGGTATCGGCCTGATATGACTTGTGTGCTTAGAACTGACAACTTTACCCCGAAAAAAATTAGCATCATGGAGCCAAGTCAGATTTCTACCTAATGGTGCTCCATCACAATAGAAGCTGCACCCCTCTCCCCTCCCACTTCCCCCTTTTCCTCCTGTCATGAGAACACATGGGTTCTTGGGCTTGGTCTAGATGTTGCTGCCTACTAAATATGTTAAAAACAATAACAAAATAATGTGTAGTGTGATTTTAAATGCTGGTTTATTAAATTATATTTCTTTTAAAGGTGATTATAATTAATTTAAAAACATGTTAATTGGTGATTAAAACTTTAAACTGGTGTTTGTTCTTTTTTTAATTCTAATATAAGTAATTGGTATCGTAAGAAATGCATGCAGGTAAAAATTTAAAATCACTATCGTAAATCAATCACAATTATGCCCGTAAACCACAGATTCCATTTTCTTGAACTAATAACCTCCTGCTAAATAAACTATCTCGAGAAAGGACGAAACTGAAAGCACTTGGAGTTCTATCTTTTGGCATTTCTCTCGAAATAAACATTTCACTCATTAGTAAGATATCGTACTTAAACTCTCTCCTCATTATCTGCAAGGTTATTAAGAAAACTCAGAATTATCATCCTTATTTTATTTTTTCGTACTTCCATGAAAGTCATACGGCACAGAACGATAATGACATACGCATCAGTCAATGCGAGGTTCTTGTCTGCTTCTGGAGCTCCACAATAAATAACTTGTTAAAGCAATTATTTTGGTAATGAACGGAAACTCAGAAGAAAAGAAACAGGAAAAAAGGGGGTCGATCATCGTTTTAAGAATAGTTAAACATTTTTTAGTGTAATCATTCGGGAACGGCGAATGAATGGTTAGTTTTAACTGGGGGAGAGAGCACCAGCAACTACTTCTTCCAGGCAATGCCTTTTTCTGTTCTTTTTTTTTTAATTCTTTTTTTGTTGGAACGGAAGTAAAATCATTTGGAGGACGTTCCAGATTAGAACAGAGATAAAAAGTAATCTTTCTTTACGTTAGGGGTTTTTTAATGTCTTTATTTTTCTGCTCTAGCTTTGCTCTCGTTTTCTGTATGGTTTATATTATGCTATGAAAAGGAAATTACATATTCAATGGCTTAAGTATGTTTCAAAATACTTTCTTATGAAGAAAATCTCAATCATAAGAACTAGACTCAGACTTAAGGAGGCTTAAGAGTTTCTCTGTTGTCTCTCCGGAGTCTGTATCTGGATTATTGTCGTCGTTTGGAGGATTTGAATCGTTGAGTCTCATTCTCAAAGCAGACTGTCTGATGAATAAAAACTAAGAGATTTTTTATAGTTTAGTAAAGATATTAAAATGGAGACTTATTTTTAGATAATCGTAGATTATCTAAATAAAGCTGCAAAATATTGCGGCTGAAACAATTAAAAAAATCCTTGAACATATTTAAACAGTTTACATTAAATAAATTAAAGAAAGTAAAACATTTATGAAATAGGTTTTACTAAAGTACTAAAATATTTAGCTGGCTGATGACTGAGTGAGTGGTGCTCTGGCTTGAAGTTCGTATCCCGGCAGGTGCCATGTATGTTTGTAACAATTCAGAATCCAATTTAAGCTGTAGGTCTCGGTCCGATATAACTGCTAAACGTAGGAATTACAACAGAAGCTGCCCCAAGTTTCTCTGCTTGCATGAAACCACATGGGCTCTTGGACTTGATCTAGCAAGTGGAGTAAGAGACAAAAACAAAATAAAGTGTAATTTGATTTTAAATACTAGTTTATTTCCTTCTGTTTTATTCTTTAATGGAGATAATAATTAATTGGAGAATATGCTAGATTTTCATTAAAACTTTAAATTAATGTTTCTTCCTTTTTAAATATAAATCCAAACACACGTTTGAGAATACATAATTGGTATCTTAAGAAATAAATGCAGTTAAACATTTAAAATAAATATCGTATATCAATCACAATTACGCACGTATAGCACAGATTCTATTTTCATGAACCTCATACTAACTAAACTATCTCGAGAAAGGACGAAAGTGAAAGCACTTGGAATTCTATCTTTTGGCATTTCGTTCCAAATAAATATTTCCCTCATTAGTAAGATATCGTACCTAAACTCTCTCCTCATTATCTTCAAGGTTATTAAGAAAACTCAGAATTATCATCTTTATTTTATTTTTTCATCCTTCCATTCTTCCGTGAGAGTCATACGGCGCAGAACAATAATGACACACGCAGCAATCAATGTCTGCTTCTGAAGCTCCACATTAAATGGCTTGTTAAAGAAATTATTTTGGTAATGAACGGAAACAGAGAAGAAAAGAAACAGGAAAAAAAGGGTCGATCATCGTTTTAAGAATAGTTAACCATTTTTTAGTGCAATCATTTAGGAACGGCGAATGAATGGTTAGTTTTATCTCGGGGAGAGAGCACCAGCAACTACTTCTACGCAATGTCTTTTTCTGTTCTTTTTTTTTTCTTTTTGTTGGAACAAAAGTAAAATCATTTGGTGGATGTTCCAGATTAGGACAGAGATAAAAAAGTAATTTTTCTTTACGTTAGGGTTTTTTTAATGTCTTTATCTGTCTGAACAACAACAAAGTAAACTGTAACATGAAACAACAACAAACTAAACTGTAATGGGATTTTAAATACCGGTTGGAAATTCTATTATATATTTTAATGGAAGTTATAATTAATTAAAAAATAAGTTAATTGTTCATTAAAACTTTAAATTAATGTTTCTGCTTTTTTAAATATAAAAGCAAACACAAATTTAAGAATACATAATTGGTAATATAAGAAATAAATGCAGGTAAAAATTTAAAATAAATATCGTTAATCAATCGCAATTACGTACGTAAAGCACTGATTTCATTTTCATGAACCTCATGCGAAATAAACTATCTCGAGAAAGGACGAAACTGAAAGCACTTGGAGTTTCATCTTTTGGCCTTTCGCTCGAAATAAATATTTCACTCATTAGTAAGATATCGTACTTAACCTCGCAGATAATGAGTAAAGAGTTTAAGAATACTCAGAATTATCATCTTTATTTTATTTTTTCGTCCTTCCATTCTTCCGTGAAAGTCATACAGTAATGACACACGCAGCAATCAATGCGAGGTTCTTGTCTGCTTCTGAATCTCCACATTAAATAGCTTGTTAAAGAAATTATTTTGGTAATGAACGGAAACAGAGAGGAAAAAAAAAAAAAAAACAGGAAAAAAGGGGGCCGATCATCGTTTTAAGAATAGTTAACCTTTTTAGTGTAATCATTTGGGAACGGTTAATGAATGGTTAGTTTTATGTGGGGGAGAGAGAGCACCAGCAACTATTTCTTCCAGGAAATGTCTTTTTCTGTTCTTTTTTTCAAATTCTTTTTTTGTTGGAACAAAAGTAAAATCATTTGGAGGATGTTCCAGATTAGAACAGAGATAAAAAGTAATCTTTCTTTACGTTAGAGGTTTTTTTTTAATGTCTTTATCTGTCTGCTCTCGTTTTCTGTATGTTTTATATTATGCCATGAAAATGAAATTGCATATTCAAAGGCTTAAGATCGTGTTGCAAAATACTTTCGTATGAAGAAAATCTCAATCATAAGAACTAGACTTAGACTTAAGGAGGCTTAAAAGTTTCTCTGTTGTCTCTCCGGATTCTGTATCTGGATTTTTGTCGGCGTTTGGAGGATTTGAATCGGTGAGCCTTATTCGCAAAACAGTCTGTCTGTTGAATAAAATCTAAGTTAGAAATTTTTTATAGTTTAATAAAGATATTTAAATGGGGACTTATTTCAGATAATCCTAAATGTTCTAAAAAGAAAGCTGAAAAATATGTTATTGAAAACAATGAAGTAAAACCTTGAACATATTTAAACTAAATAAAGAAAGGAAAAGTAAACACTTATATTTAGCATTTCAGTTTTTTGAAATAGTTTTTGCTAAAGAATTGAAATATTTAGTGACTAGCACTCTGCGTCTGATACAGAGACTGATACCGAGTGACTAGCGCTCTGGCACTCGGCAGCACCTGGCACTGGCACTTGTAGCAGTTCGGAATAAATTTTAAATCTTAGCTCCCTGTTGAATATAACTGTAGAGCGTTGGCAGTAGTGCTGGCAGCCCTACCCCATAAAAAGTAAATACCTTCTGTCTCGACAACTGCCAATAGGCAGACGGCGTTGGGCCCACCATGGTGCTGTTGTGCCATTGTAGAAGAAGACTAAAATAATTAAAAACTTTAAAGTAAGTTTAAAAGCTTTTAGCATCAGAAATATTTCAGTTCACCTATATATTAGATGTATATCATAGATAATAATATAAAAAACCGCAATTTCCTGCATAATCGTTTTTGTACCTATAGTTTTTTCAAATGCTATATTATCCCCAATTTACGAGTAGTTTTAAACATGAACATTGATAAATATGTATACCTTGCACGATTTACAACTGAACATCTTTAGTCAAAATCGATTCAACCTGTAATATTATGTTTAATTTATGTTACTATTTTTGACTTTAGATATTCATATTAAAAGTAGACTTAAAATATGTTTAATAAACTGGATCTTTAATATTTTAAGCGATATATATTAAAAACTTCTTAAATTCGATGGATATTTAAAATTTAAAAAAAAAATTTATTATTCAAGTAAAATAACTTTTTAATCTAATACAGATTCTTTGATGCACTTTAAATGAAAAATTGTCTTTTCAAGATTGAGTTTACGACCCGTTTAAGATGATTAATTCGTATCTTATTAATATGTTCCTGTTTCCTGCGTGAAAATAGAGAAATTAATGATGTCTATTTCAGGCCGAGCTTTGAAACTTACTTTAACAGCTCAAGAAGTAATGAATAAAATAGTAATTAGCTACTTCAATTTATGTGGAAAACCTCTACTCTGTTAATAAAATGCAACTTTGAAACTTTCAGAATTTTTTATGAGATATTTCTCATGCACACTAGAATTGGAGTTAATAAGCATAAACTCGTTTGGTTCTATTTTCCTATTTTATGCCAGCATCCATAATTGCATGGTTTTATTTTTAAATGTAAAATTGCTAACAATATATAAAGACCGTGATATTTTAGAAGTTTGAAATTAGTAAACAGTAGTCTATGTTATCACATAGAGAAAACACATGAGTAGAGTGCTAAAGTTAATATTTCTATCTACTAGGCTGGCAAGAAAGTAATTTTGATTTTCACATCTTAAGTACACGGTGAAAACGAATGTATTTTCTTGCAAATCTTATTTATATACATGGCGACGTACAGAACTTCCTTTTAAGACCATTAATAACCTATTACACAACAAACATATTAAAATATGGTTTCATATGCTGTTCTTTCATTATTGTAAACAATAACTTCTCTTCGTCTAGACAAGTTATTAATACCTGTAATTCTGTACATTTACACAACGCATTTAAAATTTAAATAATAAATTATTACTTCTATCCCAGCGTTTTGGGTTGTGTACAATTTCTATTTTCATAATAGTTTCAGACTTGAAAATATGTATCATGTTATATACTTCTCCCTTAAATTAACTATTATAAATTACTAAATATTCACTGTGGGTATATATTTAGTGATATTAAATTCAATTATCCTAGTCAATTAACTTAAATCTCAGAGTAGAAATTAAAATTTGTTTCTTTACATTAGTGTAAAAGCTTTTATGAGAAATTTAAAGCTTTCAATTCCTCCTGCTGATGCGAGTTACAGCCTAATCAAGTTATAAGAATTCGATAAACTTGGATATTATTGTAAAACAAAGTCTTGCAACGACAGTCTGGTTCGAATTTTCCGTGTTCGACACGCAAATACAGGTTAGAAATACTTGACAATGGGTCTGATGGCCGAGTGACTATAGCTCTGGCCCTCGTTGCCACAGGTTTCAGTTCGAGTCCATGAAACATGAACAGGCTGAGTCATGGATTTGTAGTGGTTCGGAATTCACTTTAAATCGTAGGTCCCTGTCTAATATGACTATTGGGCGTAGCACTGACAACTCTCCTCGTAAAAAAAAATGCATATCCTGTTTCAAAATCTGTCAGTAGTCAGACGGTCATCTGTAGCCAATTCGCCATCAGGTCGTCGAAAATGAAGACAAATACTTAGTCATCTTGGGATGATTTTGCCCTTTTATCTTGTGGTCTTATAGTTCTCGCAATGTATCCTGGATAACACTAATATGACTGTATAGCGCTGACAACCCTACTCCGTAAAAAGAAAAATATCTTCTGTCTTGAAATTTATCAGTAGGTAGATGGCCTTGTCCCACCATGGGGCTGTTGCACCAATGAAGTAAAAGAAAAATACTTCATGTTATCTTGGAATGCAATTGCACTTTTATCTCGTGGTCTTGTATATCCCGCAATGTATTCTGAATAACAGTTTTTGTGCTATAATTTCTATTGCAATAATGGAAAATAATTAAATAATCAAGTCCTCAAAAAGCAAATATTTGAAATATTTATCATTGCCTGACTAGTGATACAAAAGATTGTCAGACCACCTGTATGCTCTCAAACTATCATGCGTTAAACATTGAATCTGCTTGTGATGTGAGGTGAGCTACTTTCGGAAATCAGAAATATTTTATAGTGATTGCTATTGCTTTCAGTTTTTGAATCGACTATTTGACAAATAGATGTCAATTTTCTTGAAATTTTCTCATCTGACGACTGAATTATAATTATGCCTGAGAATCGTTCATTATCAAATTTTAATCTTACCTCCTTAGGAAGACAAAAACGTTAACAAGTAAATATAATAATATTTTTCCTAAAAAAATTCACTTTGTAAGACTTTAAATCTTTGATTTAGAAATATCGGGTGTTCTTTAAGGTTCAGACATTTTATCTATAGTAGTCAATCCGTAGTAAATCATGTTGAAAATCACACTTGTAGTTCATCACTAATTAGTTAAGCGTAAGAGAAGAACATTTTAAATTCCACTGGTAGCACGTGCTTATATAGCCGGGGTAACAGTTAATTTATTACAATACTGGATGTAACAATGACCTGAACGTTAATTGTGAAGCATAGTAGTGAAAAATATTCTATTCAGTTTATTTTAAGCTTTATTTCACATATTAAAATTTGTTGGCTGAAGGATAATGCTTTACGCTTCCGAAATAAAGGATGAATTACAAACCGAGACATAGGTTTCTATAACGGAGATGGGAGTGATAAATTTATTGGCCAAAAAATCCAACCATTAGATTCGAAAATGAGAGAGTTGCGGAGCTTGAGGAAGTTTGTTCCAAATTATATTGTTAAAATACTGGTCCCTTGTCTCCTCGTGGTGCACTTTGGATAACATTGAATATTCTATATATATATGCCATCATAAGATTAAAATAACTTAAGTCAAAATGTCTCTCATTCAAATAATAATAATGTAAAGAGTTCTTCTTAATCATTGGCGCAACATCCCTATGATGGGCCAAGGTTGTCTGCCTAGTGGCAGATATCAAGACAGGAGATATTTTCATTTTAACGGGTAGGGTTGTCAGCCCTATGCCCAACAGTCATATTAAACAGTCATTTAGGCTTGAAGTGATTCCTAACCACTACAAACATCCATGGCATCACCGAGACTAGAACTCGAAACTTGTGGCACCGAGCTCCGGAGCGCTAGCCACTCGGCCTCGAAGCCCAATATAAACAGTTAGTAATATAAAATAGTGAATTAATATTTCTTTGTCAAAGATTACTTTGTAATTAAATGGCCATTTTGCGGGAATTTAAAACTAGGAATTAAAAACAGTTGGATAATCAAATGTTAAAAACAGCAATACTCCATTTGGAGATGCTATTTATGTTTCACTAATTCCACACAAGAAGCAATCCCTACCCTATCAAATTTCTTATTTTTCCTCAGCAATCAAAACTCCTTAAAATCAGAGAACTACAATCGAGTTACAGACGACGCACTACACCGCACAAAAAGGACTAAAAAAATGCTCGCTAGGTAACCTGAGAATGTCGGGGAAAGAGGATTTGATCAATTTAGTTCCCAGAATCAGAAACCATAAACTTTAGAAGTTAGAGAATTCGATTCTTTTGTGTATCTTCGATAAGGACCCAAAATCCAAGTTTATCAAATTCTCCATTATGAGTTCTGAGGAAAGGAAAACGGTTTGCTTTTTTGGGGAAGGGGGAGGGTGGGGGTGTAGCATTTATTTTAGTCCAGAGACGGAACGACGAAAAGAAGAAATGGGAAAAAAAGTTAACACATAATAGAAAAACCTTTCTTCATTCTAAAGTTTGACAGCGAAAAGAAAGTTTTCTTGTGTCATTATTTTATACAACTAATTCTTGAAGAGAGTATATGTAATTATATTTTATATATTATAATATATATAATTATTTTTTTATCAGTAAATATTTTCGTATTTTATGTCATTAGAGAGTTTTTGCATACCGTACGTTAGTTACCGTAGGACGTCCGTTAGCTTTTTCTCCCTAGCGCGCATGCTCATAGGAAACATTATTACAGATACGCATGCGCAGTTTCCTATGAGCATGCGCGCTAGGGAGAAAAAGCTAACGGACCTCCTACGGTAACTAACGTACGGTATGCAAAAACTCTCTAGGGTCACTGAATTTCACTTTAATAATTTGAGTAATACCTACAATTTTTAAGTATGATTTCAGTAAAATAGTCTATATCTTAAATTACATATTTTTTTACTGCTTTTATTTGGTTTTAAATTATTGATTAAATTTGAATAGTAACTAGCTAACTAACTCCTTGTCATTATAGTCCATGTTGGACCATCACTGTCTGCCTACATGGCAGATTTCAAAACAGGAGATGTTTCTTTTTACGGGGTAGAATTGTCAGCCCTACGATCAATCTTATACCCAAAGTAGATCAGGACTTACGGTTTAAAATGGATTCGAACCCCGATAAACATCTATGGCATCACCCTGTTTCGAACAGGAAACCTGTGGCCCCAAGCGCTAGTCACTCTAACATCATCAGCTCATAACAGCTTTTTGGTAGGCAAAGGCCGTCTGTCTACTGGTAAATTTCGGGACAGGAGATGTTTTCCTTTTTGCGGGGTAGGTTGTAATCCCTACTCCGAAAGTTCTACTATCATATTATACCGGGGCATAGGGCTTAAAATGGATTCCGAATCACTACAAATATCCATGACATCGAGCTTCAGAGCGCTAGACACTCGGCCATCAGGCCCAATATAAGCATCTACTAATATAAAATATTTAATTAATACATCTTTGTCAAAGATTGCTTTGTAATTAAAGGGCCATTTTGAGGGAATTTAAAACTAGGAATTAAAAACAGCTGAATAATCAAATGTTAAAAACAGCAATACTCCATTTGGAGATGCTATTTATGTTTCACTAATTCCACACAAAAAGCAATCCCTACCCTATCAGATTTCTTATTTTTCCTCAGCAATCAAAACTCCTTAAAATCAGAGAGCTACAATCGAGTTACAGACGACATACTACACCGCACACAAAGGACTCAAAAAATGCTTGCTACGTAACCTGAGAATGTCGGGGAAAAGAGGATTTGATCAATTTAGTTTCCAGAATCAGAAACCATAAACTTTAGAAGTTAGAGAATTCGATTCTTTTGTGTATCTTCGATAAGGACCCAAAATCCAAGTTTATCAACTTCTCTATTATGAGTTCTGAGGAAAGGAAAACGGTTTGCTTTCTGGAGGGGGTGGGCGGGGATGTAGCATTTATTTTAGTCCAGAGACGGAACAGTGAAAAGAAGAAATGGGAAAAGTTAACACATAATAGAAAAACCTTTCTTCATTATAAAGTTTGACATTTGAAAGAAAGTTTTCGTGTAATATATTATTTTATACAACCAATTCTTGAAGAGAGTATAAGTAATCGTATTTGTCAGGCCTTTATAATCAGTAAATATTTCCGTATTTTATGTCATTGCCACTGTATTTCTCTTTAATAAATTAAGTAATGCCTACAATTTTTAAGGATGATTTCAGTAAAACTATTTGTATTTTTAATTACTTTTTTTTTTTTGAAAATTATTGACTAAATCTGAATGGCAACTAGCAAACTCCTGGCATCTCCCTGGCACTACATTCAGTGCATGGTGGACCATGGCCGTTTTTCTACTGGCAGACTGCGAAACAGGAGATGTTTTTTTACGGGGTAGGGTTGCCAGCCTTACGCTTAACGATCTACAGTCATATTAGACCGAGAACTATGGTTTAAAGTGGATTCCGAACCACTACAAACACCCATGGCACCACCTTGATTCGAACCAGAAACCTGTGGCTGTATTTAATTGCAGGACTTTAAATATCTATTTAAATTATCAGTTTCTTTATACATAATTTTACCATTATCTATTAAAATATCTAAAATAGAGAGTTTTTATATGAGCTCTATATATAGTAATTATGCAATATTATATTCAATTATGTGCGTGCACTCCAGTAAAAATAGCCCCTCTGGGCGCATCTTCTTCAGATCTGTACGGGTGTCACGATCCCGGGGCGACCCAGTGTTCTTTTGCATCATTCTTTTATCCTTTTTTATTTTTCTTTCTTTCTTTCTTTGCTGTTAAAATTGGTTTTATGCCTTATATATAATTTATTTGTTGCACCGTTTTATCATGTTTTTACTTGCCTTTTAATTGACAATGTTTTAAAAGCAGCAATTTTATAAGATATTTTAATTCCAGAATTAATTGATTTTACTGACCTGAATTTTGCCTGTTCTTGCAATTTAATCTATCTTCTTTTACCCATTCTATTTTAATGGAATTTTTTAAAAAAGCACTTGGCACAAAAAAAAGCACAGCATGGCCTAGCCTGGTCCTTTGGCCATAAAACCCAAACCAACCAATTAGTAAAAAAACGTAGTTCTTTATTTGCAAAATTATGAAAAAAAAATATTTACGTTTTCTTCTTAATTTTTTCATTAATTGTGAGATATTAAAAACGTTATATTGATTTAATTTAGTAATATTCTAAATAATATCTATTGATCTACTTTAATAATACTATATCGATTTTATCAATGAATAAAAAATAGAAAAGGATTTTCGAATTATAGCTAAAAATAAGATTTTTTAATTATTTAGAATTAATAACTTGTATTTGTTTATAATAAATAATTTATTTAAATATAATCTAATGGAACATTTAGATTATATTTAAATAATAAATAAAAAATCTGATTTTAACTATAAATTTTTTAATCTTATTATATCTACAGGAACATTTCGATATTTTGCTATTTAACTACTTGATTTTAAAAATATAATTTAATTTTTGTTTTATTCTTTGTTTTTTTGTTTTTCAAGATACGTTATTTTTTCCCCCCACTTTATTTCCATTTTTATTTACAACTTTTATAGGGATTGACTAAAATAATATTCCAAAATTAAATTAAATTACTCTATATTTTAACTGAAATGGCAACAATGCCATTTTCTTGATCGTGAAAAAAAAAAAAGCAAAATCTATGTTCCAAGATCTTCCGAATCTTTCTGATTGCGAAGGATTCTCTCCGCGAGTCGCCATTGATTCTTCTCTGAGCAGCAGAAAGCGCGCGCATACATATAGAAAACGCTAGAGGGAAAATTCAAGAGAGGGGTAGGGGGAGATGTGCGCGAGAAGAGATTCGTTTGACAATCAAATTAGAACTCCGATACGAAATAGAAAAAAAAAAAAAAAAAAAAGGCGAGTGAAAGAGATAGAAAAGATATAGAAAAAGAACAGTGGAATGTGGAAGCTTTTGTCAGCATCGAAGAATCGTCTGCGTCTTTATTGGTGTTCGAAATCTTTTGTCAAAAGTAAAATTTCATTGTAGTAGACGGTTGCAGTTTGCAGCAGCTTGAAAAGAATTTAAAAAATAGAAATAAAAATAAATAAATAAGAGAGCTTTTGCTCATATTTGGTGCTCGATGTTTGGGAATCACCATATCCAAAATTAGATTGAACACCAAGAATATCTTAAGTTGAAAAAAAATTTTAAAAACAGATACAAAAAAAGTAACTATTACTTTATTTAGAAAGAAAGTTGCTTTTTATTGGCACTTTGTGTTTAAAAAAACTTAGGCTAATGAGACTAAATGGAGCTAGAGAGTTAACTAACATAATATGAGAGTTAATGGAGCTAGAGAGTTTACATAATATGAGAGTTAACTAGAATAATATGAGAGTTAATGGAACTATAGAGTTAATTAACATAGTTAATGGAGCTATAGAGTTAATTAACATAGTTAATGGAGCTAGAGAGTTAAACATAATATGAGAGTTAAGAGAGATAGAGTTAACTAACAGAATATGAGAGTTAATGGTGTTAGTGATATTCCTTAGTTATTTCTTTTTTTAACACGCTAAATTGTAAAACAAAATAATTAATGATTTCTTTTTTTGATACATAAAGTTAAAAATATAAATCATAAATTATTTTAATTGGTTCAACTATGTAGCATTAGTATTACTTAGTGTAACTATATCCATTAATTCTCATATCATCTCGTTTCCTTATATTATTTGAATTTAATAGATATTAGTTGAAAAATATTTGGAGAATAAATTAAAAATATATATATTTTAAAATATAATAATAAAATAATATTAGAGGAAAAAGCTATATATCCGTTGATAATCTTTTTTAATTCAATTACTAGTTAGTGAATTGATGTTTTCTTTCAATTGACTCACTTTTGCTAAGCTGAATGAGTTTTTGATGTCAACAAAATGAATCATTTAGAAGAAGCAATTTTTTTTTGTCAAACAAACTCATCTTGATATCAAAGTATATATTTTTTTAACGTATACTTACTGTGGAAAGAAATTTACAATGAAATTAGTTTCTCTGCTTTTAAAATTATTTCGTAAAGTAAAAACAAGGAGAAAACAGCTTGTTGTTCATTTGAGAAAAAAAAGCGGCTTAAGTTAAAGTTTACAGAGTTTGAAAAAAAAAGCTGTAAATAAATATAAAATAATAATAAAAAATATTATATTATTAAGACAATTTACTTATTTGAAGTTAAACACATGGTTTTCAAAGTATGAAACTTAATTCTATTACTATAGAGTTAGAAAAAAGAAAGTTTTTTTTTTTAAATTAAAAAATTAGTGTATTTAACGTACATAAGCATAGAAACAGTTTAGAAAATCAGGAATTACAAAATTGCCGTGCATTATAGAATGGCTTAGAGTTAACAGAAATAAACAAAGAAACACCCTGTGATAGGTAACTACAAAAGTAAAATGAGTAAGTTATTCACATGCATATAACTCATATGGTAAATCTAATCGACCTCTGATACTATTCAAGATATGTGCAATAATCTGCATTGCAGTCATCGACACTGTACTACTCATTACAAAATAATACATTATTGAGTATATCAACTGTATTTTTCAATTAAAATTCAATTTTGGTTATTAATTTTCTAATTATATCTAGCAATTTATGATTATAAGTTATAGCTAGGATTTTTAGTATCCTCTTTAAAGAATGCGATGGTGCTTTACAACTACATAATTTTTTTTCTCTCCTGTCGTGCATGGAACTTGTTAACCGAGTCAGACATATTAATTGCATTTTTTGCCACTAGAGATTTTCCAATAGCTTTAATATTTTGCACATAACTACGTTATATTTATTAACCAACCTTTATAAATGGAGGATTCTGTTTTCTCAAAAGAAATAAAGAAATTCCCAGTGATAAATAACTACAAAAGTGAAAGGAGTTAAAATGAATAAGTTACTGACATGCATATAACTAATTTGGTTAATCGAATCGACTTCTGATATTATTCAAGATATTTATATTCGTCGACACTATTAATATGGATATTGACTATTATACTAACTCGTATGGTAAATCGAATCGAACTGTGATACTATTCAAGATATTTACAGTCGTCGACACTATTAATATGGATATTGACTATTATACTAACTCGTATGGTAAATCGAATCGAACTGTGATACTATTCAAGATATTTACAGTCGTCGACACTATTAATATGGATATTGACTATTATACTAACTCGTATGGTAAATCGAATCGAACTGTGATACTATTCAAGATATTTACAGTCGTCGACACTATTAATATGGATATTGACTATTATACTAACTGATATGGTAAATCGAATCAACCTCTGATACTATTCAAGATATTTACAGTTGTCGACACTATTGGTTCATATGGATATTGATTCATATTTACTATTATACTAACTAATATGGTAAATCTAATAGAACTCTGATACTATTAAAGATGTTTATAGCTACAGACACTGTACAAAGGATTGCAAAACAGTACAACTACTGTTACAAATATTACAAGTACCGCAACAGTGAGTTTCAATTAAAATTAAATTTTAATCATTCATTTTCTAACTATATCTAACAACTTATGATTGTAAACTTTTGATACAGCTGTCGTTTCTGGTATCTATTCAAATAGTACGATCAAGCCTTATAAATATATAATCTTTTTTATTTCCAATCGTGCAATAGCTTTAATATATTGTGCATGATTACGTTATATTTATTAACCAACCTTTATAACCGGAAGAAAAAAAAGTAACGGAGATTTTTCTGTAAATCTTACATGAATAGAATTAATTATTAGCATAAATTTATATATAATAACATTTTCTTAAGGAATATTTAGAAAGAATTGCGTTACAGGGATAATAAATTTTATATTCTCCCTTACGTGCATTAAATGTCAGCCTCGGTGATTTACAAAACATTTTCAATTTACGGCGTTATTTATTCTTTAATATACGCTCTAGTAATCTCTTATTAAATTTAGAATTTAATGTTTAAACTTAAGAATTTATTGTTTCTTAAATTAATTAGTACATTAAATAGATGGTGTATTCCTTTTTTATTAAAACAAATGTAGAAAATTTATTTGAATAAACTTATACTAATTAAATGGATATGTAAATTACTTAATTAAATAAAATTGTTATAAAATCATAAAATTCCGTTCGTCTTAATTGAATTATTGCGTCTATACGACTAAAACTTTTATTCTTGCGATAAAGAAAAATATTAAATAACTAAATACTTGCGATTAATTAATCTAGGAAGGAAATGACTATGAAGTTGTTATTTTAATGAATTTACTCAATTCTAAGAATTACTTTAGTCATGTATTTTATTTTTTTAAGTCTTAGTAATTTCCGTTAGCTGCATAAATATATAACATATGTTATAAAAATTTCCAAATGAATTTTATAAGGTGTCTTAGCAGAAATTAAATATTTTTTAAAATTACCTATTTGTTAAAATCTTCCGAAATTCATTTAAATTACTAGCATAAATTTATTATGCTAGTAATACAATTCAAGAAGTTATTTTTCAACTATTAGCATTTATATTCATTTTATTTGTGTAAGCTTATATATTGTGATATGCTACATATAATTAGTTAAAAGACGACATAGTTAAGCTTGTGAATAATCAAGCGGAGCGTCAAGTTATATGGCAGGTTGGATTTATATTTTTAAATAGATTTTATTACGTTTTATGAATGCTAGAATATAATTTCATGCAAAATAATTTTGAATTGGATTTAACACTGCAATTTGAATACAATTAACTTAATTTTAATTTGTTGAAATTTTGAACAAATATTATTTGAAATAGATACTTAATTTTTTTTATTCCACTTGGGCGAGTCGACAGCACCATTTAGATCAAGTTCATGAATCCGTGTGGCCTCATGGGAGGATCGGAGGGGGGGGGCAAGCTTCTGTTGTGATGGAGCAATTATAGGTAGAAGTCTGACCTGGCTCCGTGTTACTGAAGGAGGAGGGCAGTGCCTTCCGGAAGCACTTTTAGAGGGGAATTATCCCGAATTTGCTTATCATATGGGAGGAAACCTGTAAAAACTCCCACCGGGTAGTTCAACTAACAAGGCAAGATGCTGAACATCACAAACGCCATCGAATCTTCTCGTTTTTTGAAACAATGTCTACAACAAGCCGTCAGCGGATTGAACCTTAGTCTTAATTATCAGGTTGCCATTGAGTCGCGAGTTGGAATTATTTAAAACTTTATTGGATTAATATAATTATTTTTCGTGGATTTTTATTTTTTCTAAAAATGAATAGTAAATATAACAATATTTAAGTTGTTATTATTCCTATTTCTTCTTACATATTGTATGAATTCAGTATTAATATACCACTATATTTTAAGTATCAGTTAAATTCTTTAAGAAATAATTTCTATTTAATAAAATATTAAAATAATCGATTAATGCACTGCTTTATGATTATCATTAGATTAAATAAATTAAATCAGTACAATACGACATTAGAGCATACTGATACGAAACCGTTTTAAATGGGCACTTAATAACTCAGAATTCATAATTTTATGATTATTAACATTTTGCACTCGAGGGCTCCGGAGCGGAGCCATTTAAAATTTGTCTTCAAGCTCGAGGGCTCCGCTACGGAGACAATGCAAATAACAATATAAATAATGCGTTTCTTTTAATGCGTATATCAAACTTACATGTGAATATGATCTTTTCATTAAAATCGCTTCGACTTGCTGGTAATACGAATGAAAAAAAACTTCGAGTGCAAAGGGTTAATAATTTTAATTGTGCGCGTTATGTCTAATCGTCAGTATCCTGAGTACGGGACAGATATCCCATGAGTAATCTATTCATGGATGGAGGGAAAGGGCAATTACGATGAAGCACCCGTAGATAGAAGTCTGACTTGGTTCCGTGTCGCTGAAGGATGAGGGTAGTGCCATCTGGGAGGACTTTTAGAGGGATCTATCCCACATTTGCGTATCGTATGGGAGAAAATCCAGCAAACTCCCGCCAGGTAGTCCGAATAATGAGTCAAAATGCTGAACGTCCCTCATAGCTCAGTGGCAAAGCGCGACGCCAGTGAGCATTAGGACTGAGGGACTGCAAAAAACGAGTTTCAAAAAACGAAGAGACTGCATGGCTTTTGTGATGTTCAGCATTTTGCCTCGTTAGTCGGACCATCTGGTGAGAGTTTTTTTGGGTTTTCCCACATATGATACGCAAATGCGGGGTAGTTCCCCCTAAAAGTTCTTCCGGAAGTCACTTCCCTCTTTCTTCAGTGTTTACAGAGCCAGGTCAGACTTTTATCTACAGATGCTCCATCACAATAGAAGCTTTCCCTTTTTTCTTCCTTCCATGAGACCACACGAGTCCTTGGATTTGGTCTAAATGTTGCTGTCTACCAAGTGTGACAAGAAAAAAAAAAATTTCATGCAAGTTTGTTAATTTTGTTAGAATCTACAGCTCTAATGAAAACCCCTTTTTAAAACAAACTTTAAATTTATTTGTTAAAAAGTCAAAACACAATTAAATTAAGAAGTCCTTGTTTTTCGATGTTTATGATGCAATAATATTTGTTTTTCTTGTATTTAACTATTTAAAAAATATTTTTAAAGAAAATAACTTAAAAAAAATGACGAACCGATAAGGTTATGATCCCTTATTCACAGCTTTGAATTAGCCCAGACAAATGTGCGAACTTAAAAAGCAAGGAAAGAACTTCCGTTTTTAAATCTGTAAGAAAAATAAAGTACACATAGCTCGGCAAAAACACTGCGAGTAAAGCTTCCAAAAACTCTTTTACTTTCTAAGGGAAGAAAAAAAAAAAAAAAGAATAAAAGAAAAAAAAAAAAATTAGGACCGTTTTCAAACTTTTAAAACTGAAAAGAAAAATGAAACTAGAATGGTACAGTTGGGAAAAAAGGCAACGGATCTTTCAAAGTTGGTCTTACTGTTCATTAGCCATTTTTTGTGTTAGTCTTTCAAAAAGAAGGATTGCTACGCGTCTTTTAAGGCCGAATCACAGGGTCTTGGTTACGCGGAAGCAAAGAGTTCCTCTTTTGTGTTGGGGATATTTTTTTTTCTTTTTCTTCTTTTTCTTTTCACATGCGGTAGTTGCCCTTTTTTTAAGGCAACATTTCTTTTGAAATTTAAAGCACTTTGAAAAATGCTTCGGTATGGGGTTGGACAAAGTTTTGGAAGGATAAAGGCTTTCTCAAGAAAACTCATTATTCGGTATTTTAAGAGTATTTTATTTAATAGTTGGTTATCACTTAAAGAAAAGTTTGTAATTGACCATTAGGCTTAAGGATGTTTGATTTTGTTCAAATTACAATCTTTAAAAAAAAAATCCAAATTTTCTATTTAGAACGAATTAACAATATAATTTACTAGGACATTAACAATGTAGTTTTATTTAAATTATTAAGCAAACCAATTTTCCATTTCCAATGTAATTTATTATTACCAATATACTTTACAAGGACAATAGGATTAAGGATTTTTAATTTTGTTTAAATTACATTCCTTAAAAAAATGTCCAAATTTTCCCATTTAGAACGAATTAACAATTTACTATTGCCAATATCTATTATAATTCACAAGGACATTAGACTTGAGGATGTTTTTTGTTAAATTACATTCCTTAAAAAAATGTCCATTTTCCATTTAAAACGAATTAACAATATAATTTAATATTCAATATAATTTACAAAAAAAAATAAAAAAAAATAATAATAAATAAATAAATAAATATGGTAATCACTGCAGTCTACAGCAGAGGTGTGCATAGTATTAAAAAAAAAATTAAGAAGTCCGTCTATAAACCAGAAGGAATTAATTATTTTATGTATGTTATATTGATATATTAACCTAATAATAACAAAAAAAACATTAAAAAATAACACCATAATATCTTGAGAAATTCATATACGTCAGGTTTCTCACGTCATATGTCATTAGATGCATCATAATAAAAATAAAGATTGACATTTTAAGATAAAGAATTTTCCAGTCGATTAAAATATTTCATGGTTATCACTCGTTATTACTTTATTCATAATTTATTTTATAAAAAATTTATTAAAAATGCAAATATAGAATGATTGATTATTATTGAAGAAACTGTCAATCAGTATATCTTTAATATCGGCTTCTTCGATATTTATCAGTGGTCTCTTTCACCAGTGAGACTCGTTCCAATTGAATTTTTTTTGTATAATCATGCTAAGCAAGTTCTTTTCTGCAATACAAATTGTAAAACCATATTTCTTGTTAAAATGTTTCTGAAACGAATGTATTTAATTTTCTTATGAACTTTAATGGAGAGTTTTACAGATTATGTGAGTGAAGTTTGTTTTATAAATAATTTATTAAAAAAAGCAGATATGGAATAATTGATGAATGACTGTCAATTTGTATAAGTAAATATCTTTACCATTGGCTGCTTTGATACATGTCAGTGATCTATTTGACTCGGATACTCATTCCAATTGAGGTTTATTTGCAAAATCATACTATGCAAGTTCTTTTCTACAATTCAAATTGCAAAACCATGTTTCTTAAGATGAAACTCAAACGAATGTATTTAATGTTCTTATGAACTTTAATGAAGAGTTTTATAGACTATATAAGTAAAGTTTATTTTATAAAAAATTTATTTAAAAAAGCAAATAAGAAATGGTTGATGGTTATTGCAGTAACTGTCAATTGTATATCTTTACCATCGACTACTTCAATACTTATCAGTGATCTGTTTTACCTAAGAGACTCATTCAATTGAATTTTATTTGTATAATCATACTATGAAAGTTCTTATGAATGAGGTTTACTTTATAAAAAATTTATTTTAAAATTCAAATATGGAATAGTTGATGATTATTGCAGTAACTGTCAATTTGTAAAATTAAATATCGTTACCATCGGCTTCTTCGACACTTATCATTCGAGAGATTCATTTCAATGTAATTTGTATAATCATACTATCCAAGATTTTTTCTACACTGCAAAATTCAAAATCAAGTTTCTTGTTAAAAGATGGCTCTGAAACGAATGCATTTAACCCCTTAACTGCCACCGGCGTATATATACGCCTCACTCAACCGCTGCGTTCCCTGCCGCCGGCGTATATATACGCCTTTCCGATGTACGATCCTTTGCATTGCGCTGCTATAAAGAAAACTGCTCCCACGGTCTTGGAATGCCACAAAATGACCTTGACAATGTTGGAAAAGGATTTTATTATTTCAGAGAAAAGGGATAGGGTATTGGTAAAGGGGATGTTTCTGAAACGGTGAGTCATAGCTGTGCAATTTTTGCTTCTATTTGAGTAGGTCGTGCTTTTTTTATTCTTCTTTTGCTTCCGTTTCGTCGTGAAACCCGCTATCAATGCAATGAATGTGATTTTGGTTTATGTGACTTGGTTTATAAAAAACAAGTTTAGACATTTTAAATAAATAGTTATTTCTCCTATCATATTTTACATATGAAACAATAAAGAATTTTTGTTTTAGGAAATATCACACAGCAGATAAGTTCTAACATCTGTTTTATTACACTGTTATTCTATACTTTAAAGTTAGAATTTTTGTTTTTTTTTACATTTTATTTTTTCTGTGAAAGTAAAAAGGTTTTATGTTGCAAAACGCACCTCTTTTTTTCCTCCAATACGCCGCATAACTACGCGCGCCTGTATGAAAAACGGTGGCACTGGGGAGCGCATCTCGTAAGTTTTCCTCGGCAGGTAAGGGGTTAATGTTCTTATGAACTTCCATGAAGAAGTTTTCCACATTATATGAGTGCCTTTATCTGGAATCTTAATTAAACTTTCAATTCAGATGTACTTACTCAGTGAAAAATTATCTAAAAGAAAGGGATTTTATCGTATATACGTTCTTACTAATAGCATATATATTAAGAAATATTATGAACTAGCCTTTTATGAAGCCACCAGAAAAAAATATACTAAACGCTTTGTGATTAAAAAAAAAAAAAAATGCACAATTAACCATCCCGTCAGGCAATCACTTCGCACTTAACATAGCTTTAGGTGACGATAAAAAATAAGAATGACAATTAAATTCTCCCTTCCGCCAGCATATTGATTTCAGTTAGCGAGTTAATCAATCATCGCCAAAAAGATAAGCTTCCGCCATGATCCATCATTGAGTTTTTAACGAATAACTCCGGTGTTAATGCTATCTTAAATTCTTGTGTCAACAGATCCAGCCATGCCTGGTGCAGAGAACCTCTTCTTTCATGCGTCATTCAACACCAACGCTTGCATCTCATTCCCCAAAACAGACACAAACATTTAAAAAAATGCGAGAAAGATTGAAAAGAAGCTAGCAGGCGCCAAAACATGGGGACAGCAATCTGTCTCATTTTACGCCTGCGCAACCAAGCGTTGCCATACGAGCGAACAAAAAAACAAGAAAACAATTCTCACGGCTCATGTAGTATGCTAAAATTAATTAAGCCTAAAAAGACAACTTAGTCTAGCTTCAGCAATAACTACTGCACCAAAAAAAAAAAAAAAAAAAAAAGAAAGAAAGAAAAAAAGCGTTGACTGGACTAATGAATATGGGGGCATATACGTTGGATTTTCATCATGTTTTCTCTGAAGACTACTAAACTTAAATTTCGTGAGAAAACTATCATTCTTCCGCTGTTAGTCGGAATTTTTATTTGCCTAGATTTTTATTTGAACAAGTATAATTACTTGTTGAGATTCGTCCATCCATCTTCTTTTTATCAGGGTCATTTAGCCGGTTAAATAAAGCGATTTTTTCGTTGGCAGTATCTGCCAGTATGACTTTTTTTGCCCTCAACGTTTAATGACTCTTAGTTGTTCTTTGAAAATTCCAACACTTGCGGTTGACAAAAAGTGGTGTATTATGCTTAATAGTAATTTTAAATGGAGGATGAATACAGATCATGATGTGAAAAGGTAAAACAATCTTCCAATATTATAAAAATGTCTTTTTTGTAATTGATAATTATTTCATGTTAAAATTGGAATTGAGTTGAAATTAATAAAACTTCTTTTTCACTGAGTACTTTTTGGAATTTATCTTAATAAATAAATCTTTAGGAATAAATATTTTTGGAATTTATCTTAATAAATAAATCTTTAGAATTAAATATATTTGGAATTTATCTTAATAAATAAATTAGAAATAAATCTTTTGGTAATTTATTTTAATAAATAAATTTTTAGGAATAAATCTTTTTGGAATTTATCTTTATAAATAAATCCTTTAGGAATTTATCGTTATAAATAAATCGCTTCCGAATTTATAAATAAATCTTTTTGGAATTTAATCCTTTAAAACAGCAAAATAGATTATCAAATGAAATTTTTATTAATGATTTATAACAAAAAATGCATCGTTTATGAAATTAAGTGTTATACAAAGGATTTAAGTAACAAGATCAAGTTTATTAGTATACATTTTTTTAAAAAGATAAAATTAAATTCAGAAAAAAATATATCATGCGCATATATTTTTTATGGAATTTGTAATAATGTGTTTTAAACAACTTATTTTTATCCGATTATCTATTTTTATACTACTTTAAAGGATATTTAAATATTTTGAAATAATTTTGAATCTATCAAAACAACATATACAATTTACGTGAATTATAATCTTCAAAATAACACTAATCTAAAGAATATAACGAAAACAAAATTATTTTTATTCTTTACCGATTCATTAACAAAAAAAAAATTGCAGCTTTTTGACTTGGATATTAAGTAAACATTAAATTTTTATTTTTGTTCTCCATAGATTTATTTAAAAATGAAGAACAATTTTGAGAGCTTATGCAAAGTGGAGAATGTTTATATGTTTACAGTTTAAGCTTAAGCAGATATATTATTGATTTAAGTTGATGTGTTTATATAGTTTAAGTAGAGATATGTTTATGTATTAAGTAGAGGTTATATAGAGCTCATTCATCTTTCTATTTTTGGAAAATATAGATTCTATAAACATGTTTTAATATACCATGTTATTTATATCTTAATTTCTAGTTAGAAAATATCGGTGTCTTCATTCCAGCTTAAAATATTTTTCAAAAAAATTTTATATGCTTTTGTTGTTTTCGTATGCTATGCATTTTGAGTCGAGTCAATCCCATCTAGAACGGTAGATATATAGCAGATTAAGCAGCTATTTAGGATTCACTTCTAGAACCTGTTACCACACACCAATATTTAGCCACATCAATTTTGATCAATCATCCTTTAAGATAGTTTCTGAGAGATTATCACAATTCTTATTTCCTACTCGGCGCTATGTACAGTTATAATATCCATTCCCACCATAGACAACATATTGGAGTTTTAGTTCGTCGTTTACAGATTTCGAACCAAGTTCATCTAGTTCGGGAAAACATCATGCTGTTCACTAAAACTGTTAGCTTTATAAATATGAAATAAATTTTCATATTTTTAATACAGTAAGACCCAGCTTAATGCGGTGAATATGTTCCAAAAAATTTTCCAGATTGTTAGATTTTTTGTTACCCCTAAAATGTATAGGTATTGTTTTGAGAAGGTGAATAATGTATGCATTTCTGACATATTAGATTACTAATTAACTTTTATTGAAGATCACTAAATTGAAATCGTTATTTTATTTTAATCAGATAATTTTAGTATAGGTATCGCATCCATTTATAAAAAAGCGCATTTATTATTTAAATAATAATACATAAGTTATATTCAATAAAATTTAATGCAGTGATAGATAAAGATCAAGGAAATTCATAAAAAATTTCATTACATCAGATAAATTTAAATGAGAAAAATGTATTTAATTTTAGATCGATCATCCAAAATCAACTGCAGAAGATATAAAGAAAATTTAAGCGCTAATTTTTAGAAAATGTAGTTTAATATTATTTAATCAAATTCCATAAGTAAAGTTACTTTTATAATGAATTTATTAAATGCTTAGATACTTCAGTTTCTATTGAAAATGTATATTTTAGATCAGACACATTAAGTGATTTACATTATTTTATTTAGATAGATAATACAAAATTAACTGCAGGAGATATAAAGAAAATTTAATAGATTATTTTCAGAAAATGTAGTTCTATCTTTTTTAATCAAATTCTATAAGTAAAGATCCCTATATAATTAAAGATTTATTAAAAGCTTAGATACTTCAGTTTTTATTGAAAATGTATCACTTAATGTAAATCACTTAATATTAAAATCATGTTAATGTCTCTTAATATAAAAATCATGTTAATGTCTCTTAATATTAAAATCATGTTAATGTCTCTTAATATTAAAATCATGTTAATGTCTCTTAATATTAAAATCATGTTAATGTCTCTTAATATTAAAATCATGTTAATGTCTCTTAATGTTAAAATCATGTTCATGTCTCTTAATATTAAAATCATGTTAATGTCTCTTAATGTTAAAATCATGTTCATGTCTCTTAATATTAAAATCATGTTAATGTCTCTTAATGTTAAAATCATGTTAATGTCTCTTAATATTAAAATCATGTTAATGTCTCTCAATGTTAAAATCATGTTAATGTCCCTCAATGTTAAAATCATGTTAATGTCCCTTAATGTTAAAATAATGTTAATGTCCCTTATTGTTAAAATCATGGTAATGTCACTTAATGTTAAAGTCACTTTTTCTTCTCTGATGCGACTTTTGTTAATTACTAATATGTTTTCATATTGTCACTTAATTACAAAACTGAGCTACATCCAGCTGAGTATGATATGTTTTACAAATAGAAGCGTTAATTTAAAAAGCTGTGTCATTCATTTTTCGAGAACTGGCAAGAAGACAATCTGATCTCTGCAGCCTGGGATGGTGTTCTAAATTATAAACCCACACTCACACAGGATCTTCTTTGGCATCTTCTTACACCATCGCCAAATGTTCATAATAACAAACCATAAGCCAAACTCTCGCCATTTTCAAGGGAGAGCATTAATGCACTCGCGGCCTCCGCCAAAAGTTACGGCCACCTTGAAATGTCGTAAACAGAATTAATAGGGTCCCCTAAAGTGTTCTCCAGGGCCAACCAGTGACTTTACGACCGCGCCAACATAAGACATACAGCTCGCGTAACATGTCCACTTTCATCAGAAGCCCCCTCATCTGACTTAAATTACCACAATTTGAGATTAGTTTACGAGAATTTTGAAGATCCTTATCGCCAAGTTTCATCTCGGAAAGAGTCCTGGTTATTTAATTAACTCCAGATTTTGAATGGGAAGCCCCGGAATGTCGTAAAGTTACCACTTCTGGTTGGGGACAGTGGCAAAAGGTATACATTTATTTACGGGGTTGGGTGTTAACGATTGCTCGGGGACAACGATTGGAGGTGAAGAGGATGGTTCAGTTTAGATCGGACTGGAATTACAAATTAACTTCCATTCTTTCAGATACAGAGTTCAAGGATTCGTGATATGCATTAAGTTTTAATTTTATAGTTATTTTAGGAACTTTACTATGGCGACAAAGAGTTCTAATTCAATCCTTCTTACAAAATCAATTATAAAGAGCAAATAAATAATACCAGCAATAACATGAATGTTAATTATTGTTAGTTAAAAAAATATTATTTACATGTCGGGACATACAAATATTAAAGTTTATATTAATATATCTATTTGATTAGTATTTGTTAAACAATGATATTTTAACTTCATAAAATGTAATGTACAACCCGGTTAGCTCAGTCGGTACAGCAAGAGACTCTTAATCTTGGAGTCGTTGGTTCGGGCCATCTTTGGGGCCTGATGGCCGAGTGACTAGCACTCGGGCGCTCGGTGCCCCAGATTTCGGATTCAAATCTCGGTGGTGCCATAAATGTTTGTAGTGGTTCGGAACCCACTTTTAAGCCGTAGTTCCCTGTCTAAGATGACTGCCGAGCGTTCGGCGTCGGGTATACAACCCTATCGCGTAAAAAATAAACATATCCTGTTTCGAAACCTTGGCGCAACATACGGCTGTTGCGCCGATGAGGATGATGATGAAACTGTAATGTATTGATTTATTTTATAATTAAGATCTATATAATTATCTTATAACCGAAGTTATTTTCAAAAGCGGAAGTCAAACTTTTACATCAATAGACTGCTGGCAGTATAATCAAGAAGACTTGACAGCATTGCATGTAGGTTCTTTGCTTTATGAACATATTACAAGAAAAAAACTAATGCAAATCACATGTGGTCCAGTGGTCAGGATTCTTGGCTTTCACCCAGGTGGCCCGGGTTCGATTCCTGGCATGGGAAGATGAGGTTCCATGGTGTAATGGTTAGTCCTTTTGTGATCTCAGTTTAAATCTCAATGGAGCGTTGAGTTTTTCTTCTCTCTTCTTCTGTGTTCTTCTAATTTAATAAGAATCTGATGGCCGAGTGACTAATGCTTTGGAGCTCCTGTGCCACAGATTTTGGATTCGAATCCCAAGTGGTGCCATGGATGTTTGTAGTGGTTCAGAATCTACTTTAAGTCTTGGGTCCCAGTATATTATGACTGTAGAGAGTATGGCTAACAACTCTACTCCTTAAAAAGTCAGAGTCTCGGAGCCAAGTCATACATTCTTCAAGTCAGATTTCCCCCTACGGGTCTCCATCACAACAGGGGCTTCAGGTTCGAATCCTGCCGGTGGCATGGGTGTTTGTTAGTGGTTCTTAATTTAAACTGTAGGTCCTGGTCTATTTAGCCGTCATGAGCAGAAGATGGCCATAGAGCTACAAACCAAACCATTACAACAGCTACGCCTCTTTTCTCCTTCCATGAGACCATATGGGTTCTTGGACTTTTTCTAGATGTTGCTGTCTGCTAAGTGAGATAAGAAATAACAATAAATAATGCGGGTTTTTAAAAAATTATTTCATATAATTCAAGCTATGCAATGGAATAGAAGATGAACTGGTGATAAAATATATATATAAACACAATTCGCTGTACTAAATACGTTGCTTTTGATACGACCAGAATACTGGAACTATATTTTCTGGGAATAGTTTCCTTTGATTATAAAAAGCGCAGAAACAAAGGAAACCTGGGGATGGAACAGAGTACGGTCAAATTATGTTTAACCAAGTATTGTCATCTGGAAGAAGAAGCCAATTGTTAGTTCCTTACTTTTCCGGATGTTTCTTCCTATTTTATTTGCAGCGGACAAAGAGCATTTCTTTATTAAGGACTGTCCTTTCGAGGTGAATTCCGACGGGATAATGTCTTCTGGGACAATTCCTCCTTTTCTCCTGTTCCTTGGAAACTACTCGTTATTATAGGGTATTTTGAGAATTCTTGCTGTTTGGTATACAGAGTTCTGAGGATCGTTACATGTTTCTGTACATATTTTAATATTTATTATATTTCGTCAGCAAAAATGATTTTGTATTGATTGGCTTCTAAAAATATTACAGTGCATTTAACTTAGATGAATTCATTGAAAATAGTATTACTTAATGTTAAAAATCAAAATTCAGAAATATTCAAAGAGAAAAGTGTTTAAATTAAAATTTCATATGAAGCATTTTCAGTTTCTAATGAGCAATTAAACACATGGGACCAGATGACCAAGTGACTGAAACTCGCTGCAACAAGTTTTAGGTTCGTGTCCCGATGGTGCCATGTATGTTTGTAGAGGTTCGAAATCCACTTTACCATAGGTCCCGGTCTAATGTGACTGTAGAGCGTTGGGGTAGGGCTAACAAACATACCCCGTAAAAAGGAAACATCTGTCTAGAAATCTGCCAGTAAGCAGACGGTCTTGGCTCACCATGGGGCTGTTACGCCACTGATGATGATGAATTAAACAATAAATATTAAAAAAAATCTACAAAATATTGATATTGTTATAAAGTACTGATAGTATTATAATGACATCCTTTATAGCCCAACTCGTGGCTGAGTGGCAACACGCGCTGCTGATGAGTGTTAGGGTGGAGTTTCAATCTGCTGGCGGCTTTGTTGTAGTCACTGTTTCAAAAAATGAGGAAACTCGATGTTCAGCATCTTGTTCTGTTACTCGGACTACTTGGTAGGAGGGTTTCGGGTTTTGCTCCCATACGATGCTCAAATTTTTCCTAAAAGTCCTCCCGGAAAACAGTGCCCTCCCTTCTTCAGCGTCACGAAGCCAAGTCTGATTTCTTTCTATGGCTGATCCATCACAATAGAAGCTGCCCATGACCCATAAGACCTCACGGGTTCTTGCACTTGATCTATATGTTGTTATCTTCAAGAGGAATAAGATACAACAACATGATTTAATTTAGAGAAAATAAATTAAAAAAAAATTAAATGAAGTTAATTTAATTATTTTCACTGGATTTTATAAAGAAATATACTATGAATTCTGAAACAAAAATAATTGATTCTTTAATTTTTTATGATGAAAGAAATGTTGTACAATTCCTAATCTCTTACATTCGGCTATATTCTTGCAAAAGGTCATTCTACTTATTTTATCTGAAGACTATTTATATCTCCATCTTCCAGTTTTTATCAATAATTAATGTGATAGAAGAAAGTGATATCATGAGTGAATAATGATAATTGTCTACAAAACATTCAATTAAGTTATCAAAATAGTAGAAATTCAACTGATAAAACAATCAAGTAGTAATTTTTAGATCATACACTGAAATATTTAGAGAAAGAAGTTTTAAGTAACGATTTGTTTTTTATAAAATGTATCGGAAATGTTGGACATTCTACAGACTGTTCACAATTTTTTTATCTTTATATTCTCATTATTTTTATAAGTTAATTTCATTTTACAATGGCTATTATGATTTCATTGTTAATATTGAAAGTTTCTTAATATAGTAACATCATAATTTCTAGCATTGACACTTATCCTTAGAAATGAGGACTGATTCAACTCCTATACTGTAAAATCAAAATGTTTCATGAATATTACTGTTTGTAAAAATATTTTTTATTTTGTTATTATTTCAATATATTTTTTATCTTAGATAAATAAGATATTAGTGAATATATGTCTGGGTTCAATTGCAAAATCTCCGTCATAAGTCGATTATAATGAATATGACCAATTAATATCGGCTTAGCATTTTGTAATTAGCAGTAAAAATATATGTTCACTCGCATGAGTTTGATATTAAAAATGATGTTCATCAGTTATAACCTCATTTAAATGTATTCTACTTAGTCTTAGAAATTAATACTCTTCTTTTAACTACCTACTTAAAACTTATTTTTCTTTTCTACAAAGGAACTTTTATGAATAAAATTATTTCTTTTACTGTAGACCGTAAATTTTTAATGAGGACAAAAATTGCATCGAGTTAAAAAAAAATGCTTAAGCTACTTAGTAGTAATTGAAGTTTGAAAGACAAAAACATATTGAAAGTAAACTAGTGACTCACACATGAGCTACTATTGCTTAATACTGAAAATGATTATGCAATAGTACTTACGGAAACTCTGTAATTCATATACAGTTTTATGGATGCATATATGATAAAAGCCAAGAAATTTTATATGAGAATTTTTATCCATTTAAGTTGTCATGATAATTCGGGGATTATATATAACAATTGAGGCCTGATGGTCCAGTGATTAGCGCTCTGGTGCTTGGCTCCACAGGTTTCGAATTCATCCCAACGATGCCATAGATGTTTGTAGTAGTTCAGAATCCACTTTAAACCGTAGGTCCCGGTCTAACAGGAATGCAGAGCACTAGGAGTAGGGCTGATAACCCTAACTCGTAAAAAGAAAACATTTCACGTCTCGAAATCTTCCAGTAGGCACACGGACCACCTTGGCCCATCATGGGGCTGTTGAGCCAATGAAAATGAATAATCACGCTTAAAATACATTGGTATTATCAGCACACTTTTACCCAGAAAATTTTATACTTACCCTCTTACTTTTCTACACATCATTATTTTCCACCTTGTGTAGTAAGAACACGAGGCCTGATGGTAGAGTGACTAGCACTCTGGCGCTTGGTGTCACAGTTTCAGTTTCAAGTCCCTGTGGTGCCATGAATATTTATAGTGATTCGGAATTCACTTACGTAATACGACTATAAAGAGTTGGCCGTACTGCTGACAACCCTACTGCATAAGAATAAAAACATTTCCTGGCTGGAAATCTGTCAGTAGGTAGACGGCTTTGAGTCACCATAGGGATGATGGGCCAATGAAGAAGTCTGTAACAATTATAATCCATTCTGTCAATAGAAGTTGCATCCTAAATGGTTAAATTTAAATCATGAATACATTTCAAAATTAATTTTATTGAAGTATTGATAACATAATAGTAAAAATCTTTTATCATCCTTATAATTCATAAGTCAGAAATAAAAACGATGAACGTGTTATTTAACTTGACATTCAATATTACTGATCAAGATTCATATCAAATTCAGATACTGGAAACTTTATTTTAAAGCATTCTACATTCTGCAGCATTCATTTTTCATTTGGAATGCATACAAACTAGCACCTTTTGTTTCGCGAGCACGAAAACAGAGTAGTAAATATCGAAAATCCTCCAACTTTGCATAGCCAAAGAACATTAGCTTTCCACCATCGTTCATCTAACCTTTATTTAATGTATCCAGAGATTACCGCTTGTTTGCCCGATGGCTTTTGTGATGCACTTGATATCTCCTTCTATGAAGGAAAGCAGAGCGATAACTTTTTGCTGTAGTATTTAGATTTCTGTAATGCGGCGATGAACTCTTCACTTGCATTTCAGCTTTTGGCAAATCGATTTAAAAGCTATTCCTTCTACATGGTGCCGGAAAGGGGAGATTTTCATTAATCACTTGCAAACGATTTATCTCCTTGGGGATGAGGCACTTAGCTGGAAGGGATGTCTACCTTCTCCGTCCTTCCCCCCTCACTGTTCCAGCCCTCACCTCTTCCGTAGCATGAGGAATCTCTGTAGCCTTTTATTTTGCACAAATACCTATTTAAAGTTTCGATGGAGCCAAGGACAATTCGGGTCTGATCATGAAGTTTCAAAGTGATCAATCTCTTGCTAAAGCAGAAAATAATTGACACCTTTTTTTTTATTTTTAAAGATGGTTTAAATCTTTTTTAAGTTGAGTATAGATAAATTTGAAGCACTGATTTAATCTATTTTCAATGATATAGTTTCTTTTTAAGCTTAAAGAAGTTGATAAACCATTGTAAATTTTATGCGTTAATTCTAACGTTCACTGAAGAAGTTTATGGCATTTCCTGTAATGAAAAAGTATTTAGATAATATAGGTTATATATTTAAAAGTACATAACATTTTTAATTATATCAGACTATATATTTCTTTAAGGTTATTATTCCTAGTTTATTTTTATTTCTACACTGTTTTAAGGTTTCAGTTTCAGGTTTTAGATTGGTCTACATAATCGGAAAGTGATATTTTTCATCTCCTACTATTAATTCGCACTCTCCCTATATACATCTTGTTCAATTTTCAATCGTTAATAAAATACGTTTTATTCATCCACTCAAGTTCAAATACTTTTTTTTTAAACTTGTAGAGGATTACACTTGATGTTAATGCAGTTTTTTCAAATATTAATTCAGTAATTAAATTGAATTAATTAATTTTAGTTTTATACGGGAGAAAAATTTATCTTATATAAGCAAGGTATTAATTTAGGAATAAATACCTTCAGTGACGAAGCGTGTTGATTGCTGGAAAAAAAAATTTCTTTTTCAGATTCCTTTTTCATTCTGGGTTCTAGTCTGAGTCAAGGAGGGAACAAAAGGGAAAATGAAACATGTGAATAAATTAGTGAGAGAGATGGAAAGTGTGCGTGTGTGAGAGAGACAGAGAGAAAGAGAGATAGAAAATTTTTATTAACTTAAAAAAATGAATGAAAATTATTTTTAAAGGACTTTCTGCAATATAGGAAGTGACTTTATTTTTTTTTTAATATAACTTTCTGATGAAACAGACAAATGTAGATATTGCTTTTTATAATTATGTAATTATTTTATATAGTTTGCATTAATACTTATTTTTAAACTGTATAAATTCTATTGTTGAAAATAACTATTATTGCTGTAAAATAAAACAGTTTTTGACTGTATGTAAAAAAGTATTTAATAAACCTGAAACATTAAATAATTTTGAAAAAAGTTAAGTCATGAAATATTGAATTAATTAATAACTTTTATGTTTATGGAAAATTTTAAGACAGATATAAGTTTGTTGCTTTGTTTATATTTCATATTTACTTGAATTTATTTAATTTATATTTGGCAGCATTTATCCAGATATAAGAAATTATTATTAAAATCCTTTTATTTCTTTTCTAACACAAAGTAATCATATTTAAACAATATTGGGATATGCTGAGTGTCCGGATGGTCAAGTGGTTAGTGCTCTGATTAGTGTCTTGTTTCCACAGGTTTCGGGTGCGAGTTTCGACGTTGCCATGAATATTTGTAATGGTTCGGAATCTACTTTACGTCCCAATCTCATATGACTGTAGAGATTTTGGCGTAGGACTCTAACACGCAATCGACTCCTGTCTCGAAATCTGCCAGTAGTCAGACGGTCTTGGCTGCCAATTAAGAACAAGGATGAGCATTTTGTTAGTTATTGAGGGACAACCTATTTTAGTGTTAACACTAAAATTACTACTAATAACTACTACTTAACACTAAAATCTATTTTAGTGTTAAGTAGTGTTTAAGAAAAGGTTTAGGTTATTACTTATTGATAAAGTGAAAATAACGTCATCCAGCATTAAGGGAAAAGCAATACTGCTTTTATGATAAATTTTTAGTTAGGATGGATAGAATGACAATAGAGATGCATGGCAAAGAGACAAAATAATACAATTTGCAATTTATGTTAATTAGACTTCTTTTTATATAGAACATAAACTTTTCATTATAATGAAAATATCTAAGGCTAAATGAAACAAGACCTTCTATTATCTGGCGATCCATTTTAATATAAGTTGTAAATAAATAGTAGTCATTACTAAAACGTTGAACGATGTATAAGAATAAAAGTTTTATCGTAAATAAAGGTTTTGCGAAGGCTAATAGCATTTTGAAACATGATCTCTTTTCTGCTAAAGACTGCAAGCTTGATACCAAAAAGGACTACTATAAACCTGAACCGAATATGCTATTAACCATTAACTAGAGTGAGAATCTTTTCGGGGAACACTTTTCTTAATAAAGTTTTATGTTTGTTAAAGTATCCTATTTGTTACTATGAAACGGAAAATAATTAGTAAGCACTGGCAGTCTCTTTTTTTCTATATTGTGTATTTACTTATAATTATCTATTAATTTATATGATAGTTAAAATAATGAATGATGATTTTGAAGGTAAAGAATTACGTATTTTGTTTTGTTAGTTGTTTATATTTTTTGTTATAGCAACACTCTTTATTGTTTGTTATACCTTACCTCAAAATTTAAAAATATTAATGATCATTTTTAGATTTTGTACTGTTCAGTTGTATATAAGATATTAATTTCATTTCTGCATACAAAATGTACAATTAGATGTACAAAGGTATTCTTAATTCAGAATATCATTTTAAGAAACTACAGAATATACTAAAACGTTTCAATATTAGGAAGATATAAATGATTCTTAACAATGACACACCAATTGCAAGGCAAATGGCGTAAGATTATTCACTTCTTGGTCCTTTACACGATATTTGTAAAACTTTTTACCATAAATATTTTATATAATTATGAACAGACATATACACATCGTAAACTGGTTTTCTTAATTGATTAGAACAATTATCAATTCCTCGATATCAGAAATGCTCTTATTTTTCTGAAAAAGACCTTTCCAGAACTGTTTCATGTTTCTCTAATGATGAACTTTGATTTTGGTATGATTAAATGTCCCTCATTACAATATCAATGCGTAAAATTATCTGTCTACTAGTTACATATGGAATAAAATGAATTTTATGAGATAACAATAAATGGTTTCCAGGATTATTTGATTTATTCAGCCTTAATTTCTTCCTGAAAAGGCATCTGAAAGCAAACTTTTCTCCAGATGAGTCTTTCTGTCTCACTACAAAAAAATTATGTCTCTTCTGCAATTGTCGAGGACATGTTTGGCACTTTCAAATGCATATGTAAATCATTTCATTGATGGATTATACAGCATGAATTATTGTAGTGGGTAGCACTTTTGAGTAGCTAAGAAACCATTCAGAATCATTGATGCAATTGTAAAGAAAATAAGCAAGCAAATTAATTAATTTTTTTTGTGAATTCTTGTGTTTAACTTCACTTTCAACCATACATTATTATTTTTAAAAATGCTTATTTTAGAGGATTTTACCAGTTCTTAATGTATGTACCAGCATAATTATACAATGAAATTTTTTTAATGTGATGATTTAAGATGCAATGTTTTCCATCGAATTACTATTATATGAAATTCGATTATTCTATTTATTATCTACATATCAAAGAATAATATGATTAAAAATGCATCGTACAATGCTTCGAAAGAATTTTTTAACTCCCCAATAATTTCACAGAAGTTTCATTTGAAACGCATTTAAGCTTTTTATATTACAGTTAAATACCAATTTTCTTATATTCTAGAGTACGGAAGGAGAGCTAGAGGGGATAACACAATGGGCTTCGAAGTCTTACAAGAGATATCAAACGAAGGCGTCCTCATTTATGCTATTGATAACCATGGTAAATCTGAAGGTTGAAATGCCCTACTGTTGGACTAAAGGAGTATAAGAGGTGAGTTCGAATATTTAGATGCTGACTTTTAGATTTGTCGTATAAAATCATGTTTAAAATGAGGTGTAGTACAGCATCCCAAGCTATAACGTTGGGTAAAGCTGAATATATCGTTTATCTGCCATTTAATGATGTATGACTCTAAATCTAACTGCTCGGTATTCGAAAATCATATTATTTTAGTCTGTTGTGTTGCTATTTATAACTAATAATAATATGACAAAAATATAACGTACAAGTATCATAATTAAGGAATTCTTATCCAGGAACCCATGAAACTATTTTAGAGTATTCGCGATTTTAAGTTTAAAAAAAAATCCACTCATATGCTTTTTTCTTACTAAGTTATAAATGGTATATTTAAAATTGCAATTTCTTTCCGTTTGAAAAGTATTCAATAACATGAATAGCATTTAATATATTCATTTAAAATGAATTTTATCTATGATCGTCAGTAGAATTTATAAATAGTTTCATACTGCATACTTATTACCACATAACTAAACATTGCTTAATTTAATTAGCACTCTGAAATAAGACAGTTATCAACAACAGGAAAATATGATAATTTACCGAAAACGTGCTATGTAGTTTGCAAGCACTTTTAGTGACTCATCAGTAACATTCATTCAGTCTTCAAATAACATATTCTTATTTGGATTGCCAGTGATTGCTTATTTTTTATCTTTATTTTAAAATATTTGCTTTCCTCAGTATTTTTATTTTATGCATTTAAAAATAAAATTCTCAAAAGAGGTGACTGGCCTTCATTTAATTGGGAAAAAGACTATCTGTCTAAATTATTTTTAACTTACTAATAGGATTCTATTGATAACCAATGATGATGAAATATAGAACATTGGCTGAGCCATTAATTAGTACTATTCAAAGTTTGGATTTCAGTTCTGATTTTTCTGGGTTCTCAGAATTAAGGCTAAAATGATATTTTTTCTTATGAAAGCAGTTTTTAAAGAAATAGGCGTGTGCTAAGGAATGGAAAGAGTTGTTTACGAGGCTTCGTAAACATGTGTTCTGAGTTAGACGTGATATTTTAATATGTTGTTAAAAAGCAATCGGCAAAAGTTTTTTTGTTGACTTATATTTATATTAAATTCCATTAAAATTTTTGTTTTGTAACAGATGTCAATAACTTCAAGCTTATTTTTTTATCCTTTTAAGTTAAGTTAATCAAGAAAAATATAAATATTTAAACAAGATTTATAAATAAGTTTATTAATAGTACAAAAAAATAGGAGTCTTCTTTAACTCTAAATTCTTCAATGAAAATGTTTCCTTTACCTAATAAATATTATGTATCTTTCATTTCATATGTAAATTTTTATAAAATAAAATAGCTAATTCAGTAGCATTGATATTCAAAATTAACTTTTTCAGTGAAAGTGTGTGCATATTTAAAATTATATGTTTAAAAGTTAAAGAAATGAATTTCCAATTTGTTAGAAAATTATTTTCAACAAAATCCTTTTAATTATGAAAACATTTATAAAATAAAATAGGCCATTTAATAACATAGATAATCAAAATGAACTCTTTCAGTGAAACCTTTATAACACATTAAGATAATAGACACATATATGTGTATATTTAAAATTATATGTAGAAATTTATGTAGAATAATAACATGTAATATTATTAGGGAAATAAATAACATTAAATGAATTAAAATTATTTATATGAATAATATGTAGAATATGCCAGCAATGGTTATAATTTAATATACATATAAAACTATTTTATAAATATTTTAATGTTGAACTGTACAGTTAATAAAATAACAAATTCCTAGAAAAATTTAATTGAAAATTCTTCAAAATGTCTATATAAAAATGAGTGCGTTGGATTATCTATATTTGTAAAAATATTTTTAAAAAATCGAAGAAATGTACGAAACTTTTTTCTTATTGAAACTACCATTAACTCAATAATCATATATCTGAAAATGTATATATTTATAGTTTTTAAAAAAAGTTTATCTAAATTGCTGTTTATATAAAATACATAAAAAGTTAATTTAATTAAAAAATTTTAATTAGTTAGCAATTTTGTTTTCCTCCTAGAAGTTAATAGAAACAATTCCAAATATGGCATCAGTACCAGTGTGTCGATGCGCCATCTGCCGATCCCAAAGCCAACTAACTCATTTCTCAGAGGTTCGGTTAAAAGCTTGTCTATAATTTATTTATTTCTCGTCTTATTCAAACTCTGATCAGGCCGGCGATACATCATTCGAGAGCCGAACGGTCTTTCCTTTCAGCGCTAACAAGTTCTTGGGGAATATTTTCAGGCTTTTGTTGAGCTTGTATTAATCTTTTTAATGGGTTTAATTTGTAGTAAATCATAATCAATCATGGAACGCAAGAAAAGGACCCTTATTTTTCCTCCCTTGGAGTTATGAGCATACAATTTTATTTTATGAAGGACTGAATAAAATTTATTCCCCGTAAGAGTTTTAATAATGGCTGACGAACTAAAAGAAATAAAAAAGAATGTCACTTTATACCATTACTTTAATCTGACTAAAATGTTTTCTCTTAATAGTTTTTGTTTAGGACATAAATTGTGTGTTGCTTCGCTCTATAATGATAAATATTTTATCACCCATTCAATTCAATTTTTCTTTTATTTTTGGATGTTCCTTTTGATAATGTTGGGTGTATGTAACTAAGGATAATTCGTGGTATTATTTATGTACAGCAATTTTCAGTTATTTTGGATTTGTTTTAGGCATCCCGCTTAATTGATATGTGACAAAACAGTTATTATATTGCATAAGATTAGCAGTAATTTATTTTCTGTTAGAATGATTCATAAATTCACTTTCTAAGATCATCATTATCAGCAATATAAATCAATTATGATATACTTTAAACACTGACCAAGCTATTGTTATTTAATTTTTAAATATATTTTACAATATATTTAGTTTTTAAATATATAATTTTATTTATAATTTTATCTTTATTTTATTTATAAAATATACAATTTTAAAATATATTTTCTTAAAATAAATTTAAGATGAATTTTCATAAAATTAGAGCCTAATTAACTTTTGAACAGAATAATAAGTAAGTAAAGTGATTGAAAGGGCCTGATGGCCGAGTGACTAGCGCTTTGGTGCTTTGTGCCACACATTGCGGATCCGAATCCCGTCGGTGCAGGATGTTTGTAGTGATTTAGAAGATCCTTATCTAAGATGGACCTTAAACAGTAGGATCCTTATCTAAGATGGACCTTAAACAGTAGGATCCTTATCTAAGATGATTGTAAAAAGGAATCGTCTACTGTCTGTGAATCTGTCAGTAGGCAAAAGGCATTGTCCCACAATGGGGCTATTACGCTAATGAAGAAGAAAAAGATTGAAAGTCCGTTTAAATTACAGAGCCTAAAAGTTGTCAATCCTACTATAAATAAACTATAATAAAATAAACTATAATAATAATTTATAGCTTCAACTTAATCTATAAAGTATAAAAACAATAAATAGTTTTTGAAACAATGGTTTGGTTTTTCGCTTTAAGGTCATTTTGTGCACACATTAGGCTAATTAGACCGCGACGTACGGTTTAAAGTGGATTCTGAACCATTCACAAACATCCATGCCACTGCTAAGATTCGAACCTGAAGCCTGTTTGAAACAATGAAAGCTTTTTATGTAAACATTAAATATAAAATCCAATAATGTTTGTAGTGGTTCGGAATGCACATTAGACTATAGGTCCCGGTCTAAAAATGACTGTAGAATGTTGACAACCTTACCCCGTGAAAAAGTTAACATCTCCTAATTGAAATCTGCCAGTAGGCAGATGGCTTTGGCCCACCATGGGGCTGTTGCGCCACTGATGATGAATTTTTATTTCATTAAACAAGATCAATTTTTTCATGATTATTGATTAAGTATCACGATATCTACACATAAAAAAATGGATCCCATAACGTCACAGTATATAAAGATATGTGCACACACAAATATTTAGTTTTATTAATAGAAAAATTCAAATACAGATTTCTACATTAAGGGAAGCAAATATAATAAGGAGTAATGGCTTATTGCAAAAATAAGCAACCTACTACCCTTTTCACAATAATGAACAGAAGACAGTAGGACAAAAAAAAAATAAAGATAACAATCTTCAAACTCAATCCAAAAAGATATGCATCTGAAAATGTCGTCAAATTATCACAGTCTGTATCTCTTCTTTCCATGGAAGATCTTAATCACAAAATAACGTCCCCTTTTCGTCGTCCTGCGACGCTTACTCAAACACTCCCTGCAAAAATAAAAACAGAAATTCACAAAACAAGAAAAACAAAACAAAAAATTCACATTTTGCTTCCTGCATTTGTTAATGAGCAGCTGTTAACGCATTTTTCATAGCTTCTAGTGTCAACTGCTATCACGTGAATCTTGTTTAAGAGCCTGCAGTAGTCATCCAAATCACTTCATCTTTCACCTATTTTTAATATTTTTCTTTAGGGGTTTATAAATAGAATACTCGGAAATGCAATGAAGAAAAATTTTGAAAATAAAATTGCAATTAGCGAGTTGCAATCAAAGTCAAAGATATTAATCTAGTTTTTAGAATTTTCTGGTAAATGATTCGAGGCATATTTTATTTGATTTTTTGTGAAATGCAGGCATGATAACATCAAAATGCTTTTTGGCAAGCTATGCGTAAAGCAGGTAAATAAATATATTTTTTACAATTAATATCAAAATGTTTTATGTAGTTCTTTTCAGTGATATTTATTTATTCGTAGAAGTATTTTATGGCTCATAATAAACTTACTTAAATGTAATTCTGAGTTACAAAATTTTGTTACGGAATTGTATTTTTTATTTGAATGATTAAGAATCCAGGTCTATAAAAATAAATTCGGTGTCATAATAATTTTAAAGGCATTTAATAATAATAATAAGTTATAATATATAATGTGATTTAAAAGAACTTAAATAAAATTTTAAAATATTATATTAGTGTTTTAAATTGGCGTGAAAATATTGTTTAGTTAAAAACTTATTGGTTAGGTTAGGTTATTGTTAGTCCTTAAAAAATTTAACAAGGTTCAAAATCTGCATATAAGCCGAAATGAAAAACAAAACTCCTATACAGTTCATTATTTACTGTTTTCAATTATTATTTCTGTATGTTTGTACGTTTTGGTACTTTCGTTCAAAGGGTGCAAATTTCTCCAATATCACATTTTGTTGTTTTGGCTTCGAAGCAACAAATTAGCATTACATACAATTTTGAAAGTAAAGCAACTCATTTTAATAAAATAAATTGTTCTCTTAATTTTAAATTTTTTTATCATAAACTTAAGAAATATAAACTGAAGAAAGAAACTGCTTCTTAGCCAGTACCAAAAAAGAAAATTACAAAAAGAAAAAATAACACATAATTGAAATTAATATATCATAGGTCCAAAGTGCGCAAAAGAATCCAACAACGAAACTTACACAAATATCAAAGGATGAACCCCAAAAGCTGGATATATACATATATGTATATAAACCTGGATATATATATATATATATGTATATATATAGTGTGTGTGTAAAACCTTTTCTGCTGTCTGAATTATGACCGACACACACTAACTCTTTATTACTGATAATAATAAATATATTATCTTAAATTTATTTTTTAAAATTTTTTATCTTTATTAATGATAGTTCTTGATAATTAAAATTATCTTATCTTGATAGCGTTCATTTTACAAAATGAACATTATCAATCAAAATTTAACTTTATAGAATAAACAATTAAAATGTCTTAACTCCTCATATAACTCTAATTCATTGTTTGTATTTTAAAATTTACAAGATAATTAGTCTTATATAAATAGTGATCAATCACAATTATTGCCACCACCCATCTAAAATCACATCTACTACAATGGTTTGGATAACAATCACCAAAAGGTTATTACACTCAGGACTGCCCTATTTTTCAGAACATGGTCATTCTGCGTACCAAAACCTTATGTATTTTTACCTTTAAGTTAATTATTTATTAATACGTAAGACAGGTAGAGACTTTTCGATTATAGCTTTGAGTTTTTGAAATAAGCGAGTTCAATTCATGTGGCAGAAGACATATTTTACAAGAACGACATCTGAAATGAGTATTTGTATGGAGAAGAAAGAGAATTACCCAGATGCCCTCTTGGGAAGATTATCTTGTTGTGGCATCAGGAACAAAATGGTAGTCCTGCTGTCAACAAGCTTAATGAATACTTAGGTCAAACACTTAAAAGCAAAAAATGTAAATATATAATCCATCTTAAACGCTGTAATAATACACAATAAAAGCAATTATCCTTTTAATCATCAGTGACTAATCATAATTATAGCGTCACCCATTTATCTAAATTAGCATTTGCTGATAGGATTTAGATAAAAACCACCAAGATATAACGTACAAATACAAAACTTCCCAATATCTTCTCCAGCTTTCCACAGCATGCTGGCGATCTAAAACCCACCGATATCATAAATATTTAAAACTTCCCGCCCCACCCTCGAACTCGCGGAAGTCAATTGAGCCATCTCGTGTAACCAAAGATGCGTGTGGATACGATCGCTCATCGCCATACATCAGCGTCAGAAGGCCCGAGATCCCCATCAGTATCATGGGGTTGTCATAACACGAACCAAGGACGATATAATCGCAGCGCTCGCAATTAATGCAGGCCCTCTCGGAATAGAAGATGAATATTTAATGGCGCCTTCTGCTGCAACCGTAGCTAATTTTACACCAACCGATAATAATGCTTGGTGGGAAGTTTGGTAGTTGAGAGACAATGTTTTGGCAACGATACAATTGCAATGTCTTCCACTTCTTTGCTTGAAAAGTTTTTAGATGCAGATAACGATCAGTTTTTGTGCGCTTGTATTTGAAGTTATGAGGTCGTACTGCTTTCAAATTTTGTTTTTCATCCGTGTGAAACGAGGACAAATGAAAATAGTTTTACTAATGTAGTGGTAATTAGGATTTTAGTTAAATATAGTAGTTTCTTTCTAGTTACAATGTCTTTCAATAATTTTCAAGAGCATATATTGGGCTAGCTGGATATCGATAATTGGTATTTGTATTTGAAGTTACTAAAACGTAATGTATTCTTATTTTGATTTTATTTCTTTATGTACCAGATATAAGTAAAGATTGACGTTTTCTTCCGTTGCATGGATAATCATAAAATTGCAATACAATAGCAATTCAAATTGCTTTTTAAAATATCAAATAGTTAACAAAAATAAAATTTATAAGCAATTTATTTTAAAAATATATTTTGCAATAAGTCGTTTGTTTGTTTGTTTGCATAATGGTTGACACAAAATTCAAAGTATGTGTTTTGTTACTTTGCATTCATACTTCCAAAATTCTATTGTGTTGCGCATTAAATTTTATTTGATTAAAAAATAAATAAATATTTAAATTTATTAACTTGCATTTTGTCAAAGTATAATTTCTGTCATATAATACAATACTTCATAAAGAAGTGAGTAATGAAGTTTATAAAATGCGTTTTGTTATTTATTCAATTTTTTAATAAATTATTTTTCTGTTGATTAGGCAACAACAAATAAATTATCATTTATCAATGGAGCAAATAGATTATCATGAATTAAATAATTTAATTTTAAATATACGTATTCACGCTTATCATATCATCAAATACCTGTAGCGTAAATCTCCAGCTAGAAATCTGAGCTTTAATATTTCAGTTATTCAATATTAGTTATTTTGCACGTAAAATTTCAAAATACAATAAAGATTATTTAATGATAATTTGACTAACTATTTTTTATTCAACTCTCCAAATTAAGTTTAAATTTAACTCCGTACTTTTCAGAAACCCCCAATTAATATTTCTTTAATTTCTAATTAATTTGGTATTCGCCTGAATTTGTAGAAATGGAAATGAATAATAAAATGTTAAGAATTTAAATGTATTATTTTATGAAATTATTGACCTTCAATTATTGATTAATAAAATTAATAAAAACAAAATACTTTACATATTTTTAGATTTACTATTTAAAAATTTTCATTTTAAAAATTTACAATATTTTTAGATTTACTTAGAGCAAAATTATGTTAAATTCCATATAGGTAAATCTCATTAATGTTAATATTATGCGATTTCATCTATTTTATTTTAAACTAAATTCTTCGAAAAATCCGAAAGAAATGTTTATGAATAAAAATTTAAATAAACATAAACTTTGGGTAGATTTTTTAAATTAAATTTTGAATGCTTTTAGTTTGCATGAACATGAAAGAATGTAAGAAATATCAGCTAGAAACCATCTCAGAAACTGGAGAACTGGAAACTATGGAATTTACAGTACATTCCAGATTTCAATTCAATGGTCTTTAGGGATCCTCAAAATTGGAAAAATATGCACACAAATAATAGTTTTACGAAATATATTGTATGAATGATTTTGAAAGCCTCGTTTATCATATCAAATGCCAGTAGCATAAATCTCTATAGTTCGAAATCCTAGTTTGAATATTTCAATTATTTAGAATAGCCTTCTGTGATATAATAAGCAATGAAAGCAGATTTTTTAAAAATAAAATCATAGGTAAAAAAAAGCATCGATGATTCTATTTTCGAATTAAAGATACTTAAACTCACTTGACTCAACTAGAAATGTGAAAAATAAAATGACAAATTAGTTTTACGGCTTATGTTTATAATCCCAGAATTCAGTATGTCAGAAATTCTATTGGATTCACTCTACCTCTTATATTGGATAACCAAACGTGTCCGTTCCTAAATGTCGTGTCTCTAAGAATGATATTAAGTAATACTTGAAGTAATGTTCCTTTTTGAAGCTGTTAAAAAGCTTAGTACTTCCACACGCCAAGTGTAAAAGCGATTTAGTATTGCGTAATTTGAAAAACGTCACAATCTATAGCATTTTGCGGAACGTTATAACATGTTTGCGTTATGACATGCTATAACATGCTTAGTGGTCACATTTTGAAGAAAAGTGTTGGTCATTTATAAAAATAATTATATTGATAGAAACTAAATTTCTTTAATAGTTCTATGTACCTAAATAACCTGAATCCATAATAACTAATAACCTAATTTGATCCTTTTTCATTTAGATCTATGTACCTAAATATTCGTGATCCATTTTTTATTTAGATCTATGTACCTAAATATTCGTGATCCATTTTCTATTTAGAACTATGTATTAAAATATCGTGATCCTTTTTCCGTGATCCTATTCAAATGCAAGAACTTTTAATATCGGAGGGAAAGGTTTTTTTGATTCTGTGAATACAACTGCATCAGTCTGACACTGATGATTTGACTAGAAGTTTGGAAGCAAGTTATTGTTCAGGTTAGGAAAAACATGGAAGTTATCGGCTGTTGGGATTGTAAAGGTTGGATGGAGTAATTATATAACTCCCGTTAGAAATTTTGGATTGTCTGGACCACTTTACCTATGCTGTGCTTATTTTCATACACTATTTGTGCTTATCTTCAGTCCATAAAGGATTCTAGGTTAATTTTTAATAAGCATTATGCCCATCAGCGTGGAAAAATAAATCATCTCCCCTTAGATTTTATGGTGGCAGGGACGTTTGTTAGTGGTTCGGAATCCACGTTAAACTGTAAGTCCCGGTCTAATTAGCCTAAAGTGTGTACAAAATGCCCGTAGAGCAACAAATCAAACCAAACTCTTTAGATTTTGGAAAACATGTATTATAACAGTTACTGTAACTTGCTATTACATGAAGACGATACTAAACTGACGACTGTGCGTGTAATGTGTGCGTATCTATGTACCTAAATATTCGTGATCCATTTTCTATTTAGAACTATGTATTAAAATATCGTAATCCTTTTTCCGTGATCCTATTCAAATGCAAAAACTTTTAATATCGGAGGGAAAGGTTTTTTTGATTCTGTGCATACAACTGCATCAGTCTGACACTGATGATTTGACTAGAAGTTTGCAAGCATGTTATTGTTTAGGTTAAGAAAAACATGGAAGTTATCGGCTACTAGATTGGGATTGTAAGGGTTGGGTGGAGTGATTATATAACTCCCGTTAGAAATTTCGAATTGTCTGGACTGGACCACTTTACCTATGCTGTGCTTATTTTCATTCACTATTTTGCTTATCTTCAGTCCATAAAGGATTCTAGGTTAATTTTTAATAAGCATTATGCTCATCAGCGTGGAAAAATAAATCATCTCCCCTTAGATTTTATGTGGCATAGACGTTTGTTAGTGGTTCGGAATCCACGTTAAGCTGTAAGTCCCGGTCTAATTAGCCTAAAGTGTGTACAAAATGCCCGTAGAGCAACAAATCAAACCAAAATCCTTAGATTTTGGAAAACATTGTATTATAACAGTTACTGTAACTTGCTATTACATGAAGACGATACTGAACTGACGACTGTGCGTGTAATGTGTGAGTGAAAGACTGGTGTCTGCTACTGAGCAAACACGATTTACCTGCATTACTATTCAACAATTAATTAAAAAAATTTTAATGTATCTCGGATTTTAAAGCTCCATATCTATTATCCATTTGCGATTCAAACACATTAGGACATCTTACTGGCCTCCATTAAAACTTTACCTCTCAAGAAATAAAGTCAGAACCATCAATTTTTTAAAAGCCTTCTGACAACTTGGAAAACTTTCATCAGACTAATAAATGCGACACACCTGGCCCTGAACCCATGCGTATCTCTTTAATTTGCCCATCACCCCTTTCCAAGCAACATGGCAGTGTCTCCACCAATAAACGCCGGGATAAATCAAGTCCGCGCGCCGGTGCCCTAATCTTGCCTATATTTCACTTTGCAAGACAAAGCCCTGCTTGACAGTAAGTGTGGAATCGAACCGCGAATATATTTTTCCCCGGTCTGGAACCGAAATTAAGCGATCTCCCAGCCCCCTCTCTTACCACTCTACAGTCTCATTTGTGTTAAATATGTTTTCCCAGACGTAAGGATTTTTTTTATGTTTTTTGTAAATATTGTCTTGATTTTTTTTTGCCTGTGTGTGTGTGTTATTAGTCTAAAAGATTCAGAGTCAGCAGAGTTATTTTATCTCATTTTTTTCTTCTGGATTAGCGAGGGAAAGTTGTGGCGCGTACCCCACGTGCGGTACACCACGCGAATTTAATTTGCTGTAAGGTAATTGTTTTTTTGCCGTGCCTAAATTGAAATCTCTTGGGGTGAGGAATGAGATGTAGTGAAGAGGGTACGGGAAGATTGTTAATCATAGAAAGGATATTGCCTTCCATTTTTGTCGTCATTATGTTAAATGCCTTTATATGAGGGGATTGTTTTTTTCTAGTGATTTCTCGTATGAATTTTACACATGTATTTTAATTTGAAGACTTTTCTGAATTTCCGGAATATTGGAAAATAAATTATATTACAAATAATATTTTATGCAAATAGAAGATGAAACATATGTTTGATTACTTAAATTCGGTTGTTGTATTATTCATTTCCGCATTCAATATTATGTTTTGAAAAAAATACATTTAATCATGGAAAAAAAAAATTATTTCAAGAGATATTTACAACAGAAAGGCTTTTTACAAAATTAATATTTTGAATCATTATGTAACGAATTAATAATAGATAAGTTAATGTAAATTTACGTAATAAAAAAGCCAAATTAAGGTAAAAAAATCTGTATTTTAAATTTTTTTCAATGTTATTAAAAATATTTTTTTTTTCAAAATAACATTCAAAACTTCCTTAATTTGTCACCATGATTGACTTCTTCAATGGTTTGACAACCCCATGGTGGGCCAAGGCCGTCTGCTTGCTGGCAGATTTCGAAACATGAGAAGTTTTGTTTTTCACGAGGTAGGGTTGTCAGCCCTATTCTCTACAGTCATATTAGACAGGGACCTATAGTTTTAAAGTGGATTCCAAAAAATTGCAAACATCCGCGGTACCGCTAGGAGTCGAATCGGAAACCTGTGGCACTGAGCGCCAGTCATTCGGCCATCAAGGCACTCACGTTTGACTATTAATATATTTAATTGTGTATCAGATGTTCTTCATACATGAATTTCCTTCTTTTGAATTTCTAATTTATTATTTCCTAATATTATATAGATAATGAAAGAATGCAATGAACATGTTATATACACTACCGTCATATACATGTTTCAGTTCACCTGCTCATTATTTTTAACAACTTTAGCCTCGATATATCAATTTATTTTGGAAGAGTTTCCCAAATAATTAAAAATCATATTTTAAAGGTGCACTCATCATTATTTTATCTAAATTACTTGTACATTTTATTGACATATTTGCCTTTCATAGGAAAATTGAATCTTGTTATGAAGAAATAGTCAGCTGAAATGTCTGCACACTACCAAGCAATAATAAATGAATATTTTACGGAAAAAGAATAACATAAAACTTATTTTTACATTTACGTTAATTGAGATTATTATTTGTCTTTCTATATGAATAGGAGACAACCTATTTACAAAACGATAAAATAATATGACACAACAACGTATATTTTTCTTTCATTTTATTGAAGAATAACAGTACATACTATTTTTTATGCATGTTTTTGAATGATAGTAAACTTGGTAAAAACATAACATAAAGCTTATTTTTACATTTGTATCAACTGAAATTGTTATTCCCTATGTCTTTATATATCATAAGTAATACAAGCCTTTTACAAAATATAAAATAATAGCATGTCACAACAACAACGTATAATTGTCTTTCATTTCATTGAAGAGTAACTGTACATACTATTTTTTATACCTGTATGAATGATAGTAAACTTGGTAAAAATTACCTTTAAAAATGAGCTTAGGATCATCGAAAATAGAAGACTACCTAAAATAAAAAATGATCCCCTCGTAAGCAAAGAGCTTGAAATACCAGGAAAGATGGCCCTTGTGCTTTGTAGACATTCCATATCTTCCACCAAATACCTCGCCCACAAACAAGAGACTCAAAGTATATCTTGGCCACTTAGATGGGCAGCCAGATAATAATAGGATTATTGATACCTACCTCCTTCTCTGATATCAAACCTCAATCGACATACGATCTCGCCACTTCCGGCTCGCCCGGATCCTTAAGCGCACCCCTCACCCCCTCCACTTCCCTCTGGCCAACCCCGGGAATTCTAATCAAAAACGCTGGACCACAAAATCTTATATTCGATCCCTAATCCTTGAGAAATATAAACAACCGGCCGCCAACCAATAAGTTTGGAATAGGGAGAACAGTGGCCCAGTGCGGAAACATACACCAGTTGCGTTGCCATCAAGAATCAGTTTCTGACAGTATGGTGGCATATATTGTTGCTCTTTAATAATGGTTATGGAATAGCTGTTGCTGGTTAATAGTGGTTATAGAAATTCGAGCTATATCAAAAGGAGATGCAGTTTCTCAATGGATTAGTTTTTGGAATTATTATATACTTGAAAAGGGTTTTAGATTCAATAAATTATTTTTAGAGAACTTCTAAATCTTATCTTTAATAAATATAGCATTGCATATGCAATACTTTATTTATTAAACTAAAAGTCAAGCATAAATAGTAAATTATAAATGAATAAAATTCATTTGGTTATTATTTGATTGCTTGATTTTTTTATTAACTTCTACAAATTATTCAATTGTTTAAAGATATTGAGTTAACATTTTTTATGGAATATTTTTTTCAAAAAAATCTAGTTATCGAAATGCATATTTTATATAAATAAACAAATAAAACTCACACAAATAGCATTCACACTGACAGGTTACCATAATTAACTTTAATCACATTAAATATTTTATTATTTTAAAAGTAGGGAGGAAAAAAATACTCTTTAAAATGTTTCAAAAATTTTGGCAAAATACATTGCACTATTTTTTAGATAAACAATGATAGAATTTTGGATAAAGTTTAAATTAAATAAAAAAATAGAGATCTAAATCATATTTGTGTTACTGATTGAATAGCAATATAAGGTTCATCTCTTCTTAGTGAAATAATCTCTATTCCACTACTCTTAATATAATTTAAAAAATTATTTATTATATACAAATATAATAAAAACGTCACATTTAAATATATTAAAAACATAAATTAACTTACCTATAAAAAGTGATAATTTGTATAAATAAATTTTGTTTAGAGAGTTATTGGTCTTAGTTATTTAACATACATTTGTTAAAATGAAATGAAATAAGTAAAACAATTTGATTTTGTGAAACTAAAAATAATGAATTAAAAATTGTTCTTTCGTTTTCTATACCTTGGCTCTTTTCTTATGCGAATTATTCCTTGGTGTGCGTCTTGTATTTAATGACAAGCCCTTGGTTGCTCAATAAATAAAACATATTGGAAGCCCAAATATTTTCTTCATTATATGAAACATTAGGATATAATATAAGGGTTTCGAAATATTTTGATTCAAGGGCCGAATTATTCTTTCCACAAAATCAAGCAGATCCAGCAAGATTTAGTGCTTCGAGCCAACATCTTATAAATTTTCCTCTAATGACGAAATTTTAATCAAAACATGATAAAAACAGAAATATTTTATGTCATCATACATTTACATTCGTATTACAAAGAAGAATTAGTTAAGTTTGATCTATTTCAACTATGCTATAGTGACGTGTCGATAGGAGTGTTAATATGAATTTATAAATATTTTTTTGTATTAAAGTAAAATTATATGTAATTATGTTATTCTTGTGTTACGGTGTTATATCTTATGTGTGCTGTTGGAAGGGCATATTTGATGATCACTTACCTTTACTGGATGCGAACCTGATTTGTTCAAAGGGATGACAAGCTAAATACACGCTTCCAAGGGCAACACTTAAGACATAACACCACAACACAAGAATAATATAATAATTACATACAATTTTACTTTAATACAAAAATATCTATAAATGCATATTAACACTCCTATCGACACGACAGTTCTTAGCGGTGGTATGCAATTCATTTATTTTAGGGTTTTTATAAAAGATACCTAAATTTGAGAGTGGCTTCTCCTTAAAATTCAGTACAATATCTGTATGCTTAAAATAACTGAAGAGTATCAATAGTATCTTCCAATAATCATCTCTTGAAAATTCGATTTACAATTGGAAATAGTAAATGCCAACGGCTCGCCAGACTACATCAATCTCTATTATTGCTATATTAAATTTGTTTCTAAGCTCGCTGATTTGTAAGTCAATGACTGTCCTTTTTGCTAATAAATAAAAACATTTTATTATTATGTGTTTTAATTTTTGTATTAAATGCAATAAACGTGCCTAACCATATGCAGGGCGCATTTGCAAATCATAATTAGGAGGGTCCTGATATAAAACATTAGATCTATGTTGAAATTACTTAAGATCTATACAGGCACATGATGGTCTTCTTTTTGAATTTAAGTCTTCAAATTTTATTCAAATTGAAGACAATACAATAATTATCATGTACAATATTTACCATATGCTCATATCATTTCATCTTGAAAATCCAGAATCGAATTTTTTGTTAACAAATTAAAAATATAATTAAATGTCTGTATCAGTCTTATATTAATGAGGATTTTCAGTTAACATAGGCATTCGTGGTTTTGCAAAATGAAAATAAATAATGCGTTAAAAAAAACTGCACATTTCAAAGCAATTGGGAAAGTTATAGGAAAGATAGCAGTGTTACTCTATTGATTCTTTTCATTTTCATACATGAAAAAATAACCTTTTTTCCCAAGAACTTATTTATAGGAAAATATTTTTTTCAATATTGTCATGGTTGCAATTGTTTGTTAATTCAATACTTTAATGAATTAAAATAAGAAATAAGAGTGCTTACTTTGTTAAACCACTAAGGAAAGCCTCGGTAACAATATTTTTTGTCTTTTTAAAAGAACAGTTCTTTATTATATTAAAGGTAACTTCCTTTTTTTTTTTTAAACATTTGACCTGTGAAATTATCATTAACTGAGACATTACACATGTTTTAACATTACACATAACCTAAATTGGCATCTAGTTAATAACAAAACATATATAACGTAACACTGTTTAATAGTTACTTAGATAAATCTTCATTGTTTTTAAAATTTATAAAATATCCAATTTGCAGAAAAGGTATTAAGTGTTTATATTCTTTTATTTACTTGTGAAAATAAATGTTAAGATTCTATTGATAATCTACAAAAATTTTATTAACGAGATACAAAATATTATGTCACCTCATTTTTTTTCCCTACAGCAATTTTTTTAATAGAAAAGAGGATTTTAATACTTGACCTAGTTCCCTAAAAACAAAGTATCTACCTAAAGGCTCTATTTACACAAAGAAACACAGCTTACTTCTTTTTTTGCATTAATCTGTGAAAATGAATGTCCCTGGTCTAAGCTCCATGATGAAGAAAGCGCGATAAGAAATCCGGCCCAGCGTTATCTTCCTTCCCGGGACATGGACGAATGAATGGACTTGGTCCACTGTGTCCCTGACCGCTGGGCAGACTAAGCCTCTTATACAGCGATCCCGATGTTATAAGAAGAAAAATATTCCATTCTCAATCCCAGACCCCTGGAAATGGACATTGGAAGCTATGACGGATAATAAGATAATAACTTGTCTTTTCTATGGGCCTTATTCTCTCTGCGCCAATAATCTTCTAGTGCCCCCTTGATATCCTCCTGGATAGCTTAAGCCCCGGAACAGGGGGCGCTCATAAATTGAGGGAGTCTGTGGGGCTTGCTGCTTTTTTTTTAAGTGGGGACTTTGGAATGGGTCGGTTGCAGGATGGATGGAGGCGCGTGAGAGTTGATTTTAAGAAGTGAGGATTCGGAGGGTCTTGATGTTCTTTATTTGCATTGTCCAGAATTTTTTTCGATACATTTTTTTTTCTGTGAACTTCCTATTACTTACATTTGATTTTTATGATTGTTCATTATGTATATGGTTAAAAGAATGTTACTGAAGGAATGCCCATTTAAGTATTCAGTAGTTTATAAAATGGTTTAATTTAAATAAGAGTTTCAGAAAAGGTATTACTATTTATATTAATTTATGTTTTAGTTTCAAATTTTTGCAAAATGTTTTAATGCATCAATTTAAACAACATTTGAAAATTTTACTACAAGTATATTTATATGGGAATTGATATTGTTTGGGATTATTCATTAAGTAAAAGGTTAAAAGGAAATTACTGAAGGAATGTACACTTAAGTATTCAGTAATTTCTAAATTAGTTTAATTTAAATAAGAATTTCTGAAAAGTTAATAGTGCTTATATGTATTTTATGTTTTAGTTTCAAATTTTTGAAAAATGCTTTAAAATATCAATTTAAACTACATTTGAAAATTTTTCTACAAATATATTTATATGCGACTTAAAAAAATTTACTAAATATATATTATTTGCGAAGTTAAAATGTTACTAATTTAGCACTTCCTAGGAGGTGCGCGTAGCTTAAAGATGAGCTACGGACGCGGAGTAACAATACGTCCGCAACACTCTACGATCATCTTAGACCGGGACCTACGGCTTTAAAGTGGATTACGAACCATTACAAACACCCATTTCACCCCCAGGATTCGAACCCGAAACGTGTGTTACCGTTCGCCAGACCGCTAGCCACTCGGCCATTCCGGCCCTGAGGCAGAGAAATAATATCCGCAATAAAATCTTTCTATAAAATAAAGATATCTTTCCACCATAACCGTACTTCCTCCTACGTACGGGTAAGTACGCCTCCCAGTTGGCCTACAGATTCTCAACTGGAGAGGAAGTATATTTAGTTCACCCTGCGTGTATCCAAGTTTCTGGTTTCCTGCTAGAAGTAGAATTCTTCCATTAATCTATAACCATCTGTTTTAAATGTGTTAAATGTTGTCTGTCTCGTAGTGTTTGTGCATGTGTAAATAAAGATGTGAGTTCTCAAACCTGTGCTTCGAGTATCTCAACCCAAACATACTACGTTACAATTTGGTTGCTCAACCTCATTTAAAATTTATCAGAAATAAAAAATAAATCAACAGATCTTTAATTGGTACTGAATGCAATAACGTGGATCATGTAAACAAGTTGTTCAAATTTCTACACAAAAGTATTCCTAACATTGTAAACAAAGTTAAAAATTAAAATGGTGCCATAATAGATATCATGGGTTAAAGACTCTGAATGGCTTTCTCTCCCAACTAAATTGTTTTTTTCCTCCTGTTATGCTCAAAATGAACAAAATATATAGTTTCTGTAATTTTGAAATTCAGAGATCTATACAGTTACTGACTCATGCTGATGGCATCGATATTATTGGTTGAAGTAGAGGTATTGGTAGAAGAAGTTGCAGAAAGTCTGAAACCAGAAACATTGGATTAATTATTAATGAAGGGAAAATAAAATTTATGACCGTAACAAGTAGAACATATACGATTTTACCTGCAATGGGATAGAAACATATGTCGAAGCGTAGATCAGCTTTCGTATATCGGTACTATCATTTCCAATGATAATAATGTTAAATTTGAAATTGACAACAGGCTATCTAAGGCTGATAGACATTAACATTGTTTAAAGAATTTATTAAAGTCCAAACTCTTAAATCTCACGACAAAAATTAATCTTTATACAACTCTCATCATCCTATTATATGGTAGTGAATGTTGGCCATTTACAAAAGCAGATGAAGACAGACTTTTAATTTCTGAAAGAAAAATACTTTGAAAATTTTTTGGTCCAGTTAGAGAGAAAGTGATAGATGAATTTTATTTTAAAATGAAATCTATAGAAAATATATGCAGTCTATATTACCAGAGTCCTCAAATCTTTTTGCATCAGATGGCTTGAGCCTATTTTTAGATGAGAATAAAGGTGACTTTTACAAATGTAGATGGTACCATTAAAAGAGGTAGACCTCGCACAAGATGGATAGACTGCGTAGAGGCAGATGTCAAGTCATTAAAAATCAATCGTTGGCCGACTGCGGCGTCGATCGGATCTCTTGGAGGAAGCTTGTTGAAACGGCTTTGGCCTAAGATAGGCTGTAGTGCAAGTAAAGAAGAATTTTGAAATTGAACATGAAGACTTTTGAATTTTGACAAAATTTTAACTGCTCATGGTAACTTCAAATCTTATCTGAATTTATTTGGATTGGTCACTATTGATCTACGTTTGTGTCCCGTTGGGGAGGGTGTGTGTGTGTTCAAGTTGTATTACATGAAACTTAAAGCAAAAATTCGATATTCAACTTCTAGAAACATGCTTAACAAATTTTTCTAACATTTTTACATATTCAGGATCATACTTCAATGAAAATATCTAAAATATATACACAGTTATTTAATTATTTTTCACGTCTGTAATTTTTTATATTTTCCTATTTCAGAATTTGACGAATTGAATTCATGTTTAACAAGCTAACTAATATAATATGGCAGGTTTGCCACAAACATGCTTTATGTTTGAGCATTAGCGAAAATTGTTTTAACTACAAAATGTATTTCATTCTAAACAATGTTTGCAACAGAACACTTTTTTTTTTTCGGTTTTATCAAAGAAATATAGAAATAAAAAGTTTTAAAAGTTAACGATTTCTTTTAGAATTCTAGGGCTCATACTTTGAGAATCACTGATCTGAGAATTAATTATATTTATGAAAGCAATTTTACCATTATTTAACATTATACATTCAAGTTCAGTTGAAGAAATAGGAGATAAAATATGTTCACATATGGTAAATTGTAATTCGTGAAGGATTTCTATTTTTATTATTTTTTATTATGTGTGAACATGATGTTATCCTGGTTAGGGTTTCCTGGCGCAATCCAAAAGGTGCATCAAGCAAATAAAGTGATTACCTATTGAGCTGTATAGTGCTTCTTATTGTATTTGGAATACTTCATTCTTCATTTATGCCTAGAATATTCAACTTTGATATGTTCTTTTGGCTATTGAATGTGATAACGCTTCTTGTAGAATTTGGAATACTTCATTCACGACGGCATTTATTGTATATTCTTTTAGAGATTCTTGAACAATTCATTCTTTACGAGATTCTTGAACAATTCATTCTTTACGAGATTCTTGAACAATTCATTCTTTTCGAGATTCCTGAACAATTCATTCTGTACGAGATTCCTGAACAATTCATTCTGTACGAGATTCCTGAACAATTCATTCTTTACGAGATTCCTGAACAATTCATTCTGTACGAGATTCTTGAACAATTCATTCTGTACGAGATTCTTGAACAATTCATTCTGTACGAGATTCTTGAACAATTCATTCTGTACGAGATTCTTGAACAATTCATTCTGTACGAGATTCTTGAACAATTCATTCTGTACGAGATTCTTGATTCTTGAACAATTCATTCTGTACGAGATTCTTGAACAATTCATTCTGTACGAGATTCTTGAACAATTCATTCTGTACGAGATTCTTGAACAATTCATTCTGTACGAGATTCTTGAACAATTCATTCTTTACGAGATTCTTGAACAATTCATTCTTTACGAGATTCTTGAACAATTCATTCTTTACGAGATTCTTGAACAATTCATTCTTTACGAGATTCTTGAACAATTCATTCTTTACGAGATTCTTGAACAATTCATTCTTTACGAGATTCTTGAACAATTCATTCTGTACGAGATTCTTGAACAATTCATTCTGTACGAGATTCTTGAACAATTCATTCTTTACGAGATTCTTGAACAATTCATTCTTTTCGAGATTCTTGAACAATTCATTCTTTACGAGATTCTTGAACAATTCATTCTTTACGAGATTCTTGAACAATTCATTCTTTACGAGATTCCTGAACAATTCATTCTTTACGAGATTCTTGAACAATTCATTCTTTACGAGATTCTTGATCTATTCAGCATTGCTATATTTTCTTGTAGTATTCCAATCAGTTCCTTCATATATCTCGTGCACTATTAAACATTGGCATATTCCTGAGTTTATTCATGCGTTCTCGGATGTTCACACATAAGTTGAAATCTGCCGAGCAGATTTCAGTTTCATAAATTTTAATTAGTTCACTTTTATTTGTTTATTTTTCTGATTTTTCAATGAATTTTATTTTCAATCACATATTGCTTTAGTATCAATATTGTATGCAATAAGCTCACAACAATATAATTCAATGCATTTATTATAGCAAGCTTGTATTGTGATGTATGAGGGATACCATTTATAGAAATTAAAATAAGAACTGTTTTAAAATTTTTAAAAATAAATGTTCCCTCTTAAATTTGTTCAGTTAATGCAACAAATCAAATGAAATCTAAAAGACATAGAACATATTTCACAATTTTGTTTCAAATTTCTAATTACGTATTTTATGCACTGTAAGACATCATCCAATTCAATTTAAAACAAACTTTCTTTTAGAATTAAAAATAAATAAATAAATAACGCAAAACTTTTAATGTATGCATCTGTATAAAAGAACATTTTTCTCGGAAAACTGGCTGAAACTCTTAAATAACAAATCGAAAAGATCTGTTATGCATGAATGATTTATAACAACACAGGCGACTTCAAAAATTAATTAGTTTCTCAAAAGATTTATCATATTTATTTATTTATTTATTCTAAACAAATCATGGATGCAATTTCGATAAACACCTAAGCTTTCAACTTTCTCAGTCAAAATATATGCGCCTCCATTCTACCGCCGTGATAAAAGAAAACTCGGCCATTCAGACATTCCAAGATCAACATTCGACAAAATAAGAAAAGAGAAAAGGATTTACATTTGGATCCAATACGTAGCATCTATATTATTTGAATTTAAATGCACCTCACTTGCAATTTGAGATGTAAATTCAATACATTTAACTTCAACAAACATTTCCTTACTGTTGATTGTCTTTTTCCCAAAACCTCGAATCTTTCGAAATGAAACAAAATCAAAAATAACAAAAAAATCAAGAACTTTTGGTAAATTGCCATTTACGTAAATGGATATGAAAGACTTTTGGAATTTTTCTTAAATATAACGTTTATTTTTATTTATTTATATATATTTCTTTTTTCTTTTTTTTTTTTTTTTTTTACGATTTTTTTACTTTTTGACATCGCTTATAAAAGTCATTTCAAAAATTTTCGAATCCGCCAACTTTCGGAAAGATGAGTTTCACTTCACTTCAGTTCACTTGCGAACATTTATTCCCCTTATAAATATTTATAAGCCATTCTCGCTAGAGTGATTCTATTTCGGAGTTTCGTTTCACTTGAAAATTCACTGTCGAAAGTTTTATGCATATTCCTGGGCGACCTGAAAATCGAGCTTCAAACTGTAGAAATATTCAAAGCAAATATACGTAAGTGGCATTAAAGTAAAAATTTATTCCAGAAAGTAGGTATTAGTTGCTGATATCGGAATTACTAACTAGATTTGTTAAAACAGGGGTTATAGGAAACTAGCTCCTGTCGCTCAGAAAATAGTATTCGATATGCAAAAATAATAATAATATTCGATATGAAATAAAACGAATAAATTATACAATATATAGTTTTGCTTGTATAACTCGTGAAAAATGATTTTATTACAAAAGCAATAAATATGCCATAAAATAAAGTGTTCAAATTGTTTTAAAACATTCGGATTGTTTTATAAAGTTCATTTCTCTAATAAATAATTACTATCATGTACATCAGTTTTGTAGGGGATCATGTAAATCAGTTTTGTAGGGGATCATGTAAATCAGTTTTGTAGGGGATCATGTACATCAGTTTTGTAGGGGATCATGTAAATCAATTTTTGTAGTTTTGCTGTACAATGTTTTTTCGGCAGTCAGCATCATTTCCAATAACGGTGGTGGCAACGAATATCTTTTGTGAGGAATTTTAGAAATACATTTGGTGCATTTGCGTGACGTAGAAGAAAATCAGATGTCTCTAACGTAATGACGCAATTGTCGATGAGAGACATTTGAGAATCTTTTATGATAGCATGACATAGGGTCCATCACGTCGGGGCATGAGTTAAGTACTTCTTCCTTTTGCAGCATTACTGACGGGATGAAAATTCCGGAGTAGACTTGGACGAAAGTGTTCAATATTGAATTTATGAACTGGCCTGGGATGCTAATCAGCACGTTTTTTTTTATTGTCTTATTGGTTTTCGATATTGTCTCTTATTTGCACTGAAATCCTTCCAAATTTATTCAGATATGTCGTAATTTCGGGGACGAAATTATTATTATAAATTGCACTGCAAATGTCATTGGCGACAGCATCGACATTCATAATTCTATTCCAAAATTTAGAGATGCGGCTGCTTTGGTTCGTTGTTTGACACTTTGATGTATTCAGATCCAAAAGAATAGGAGGTGTTGCATCGAAACCCAGGTCCCCGTGCATAGGGGAAGTCAACGCCCTATGTTCCGTAAACATCCTGTCTGTGGGGGTGTCTGGCAGGGGGTGAGATGACGCGAAAGAGAAAGGAATGCAAGAGAGGGAGTTGAACCACTGTAACCAAAGAGAAAGGTTGTGTGGCGAGTCCATCCTCGAGTGTGATGGCTGCCTAAATAAAAGAGAAAAAATTACAGTCCATTTTATTATTTGTCTTTATTTGTGTATGTGAGTGAGCTATCGAACAGCAGGCAACATCTCTGGACAACAATTATATTGATCTCGCACAAGGATGACAAGATGTGGTTTATTGTCCCAGTTTTTTCGTTTACAAGCGATACACTGGTGTGAGAGATTTTTGGATATTTAGGAAAAGCCCAGTTGCTGCATGACAGCTGATATAAATTGACTTCAATTGTCACTTATGATTCGCCTAGGTATTGCATAGTAAAGAAACACTTCATCCAATTAGGTAATGGTACATTTTCTCGCCGTAGTATTAGGCAAAGAGATAAGTTCAATCCTTCAATAAGGAAGATCCATCTTTTACCGCTTTTGCCCTCGGGGAGAGGGCCCAAAAAATCAATTGAAATAACTTCAAATCTTTGGGATTGTACAGAAATTTGCAACAAACCAGCAAGCTTCTGGTTTGAGGGTTTACATCTGTTGCAATCTAAGCAGTCTTCAATATACTCAGTAATGAATTTTCTCATTCCTGACCACTAATATCGTTTGGTAATGTTCCTTCAGTTCCATAGTGATCAGCACTAGGAGCAACATTGCGGTTTTGTAAAATTAGGGTTCTTTCATGCACAGTGACTAGGAGCTGAGTCAATTCATTTTAAGATTCAAGAGCATAACGATATAACTCCCAGATTTATAAGGTAGCCTCGATCAATCCAGCTTGCAAATATTGTCTTTGTCTTTGCTCTCAAAACAGTCAATGATCTTCTTTAATTTCAAATCTCTGATGTTTTTTTTTTCTTTTCTTGTCGAATTCTGTTTTAATAGCTTTTACAAAAATAAAGTAATTTATATTGCACGTAAAATATAAAAACACAATCATTAATTTGTTTTGTAATTTTTTTATTTGATTATAAAACAGAAAAATTGATTGGAATGTTTTCAAAAATTATTTAATACTATATCTATTTAACATATAATTGAATTTATGCTATTTCATAAATTTGAACATTTATTTAATAACAATAATTACTATACATTCGTAGAAAATTATAATATTAACTGAAAATATGAAACTTAATAAAGTTTTATATTCTTTAGCTTTTATTATGAAAATAAAAATTTACATTATTCATATAGTAACATTTAGAAAGACATATTTTACGATCTTTAAGAGAGCAGATTAAAAAATATTCCATACATAAGAAAATATTTAAATCCTATTTCCACTAAATTATTCAGTCTTTTAAATTATGTATGAAGAATAAAAAATGATTTTTCATGTGCAAAATGAAGACTAATTCGATTTAAAATATAAATAGTTAATAAAAACATCCCTTAAAAGAAGAATAAAATTCGTCTATAAAAAAAGATGCAGTTATAAAAATTCTTAAAATGCACATCCACAAAAAATATTTGCCTCGTAATTATATTAAGCTTTTTGAATGAATCTAATTTTGCTTCTATTTATAAAACATAATAATTTTTAATTCACCAGAGTGATTTTTACTAGATTTTTACACCAGATTAATTGTGACGTCTAAGCTGATTTTCTTTCGAAAATATTCCATCCTGATACTAAATAAACTAAAAAAAATCATATTTCTGAAAATAATATTAATATATATACATATATGCACTCCCCCCACCCCACCCCACACACATGCACGCGTATATATACAGGGTGATCGAAGCCCCTCTTTCAAAATGCTACAAAATAAAGAACCACTCGTCACAATGAGTTCAAATTTGAACTGAAGTTATTTGAAGAAGGGGGAAACGGTATGGCATCAAATAATGTTCCACCCATTTTTCCGATGCAATGTGGTATGATCTTGCAGGGGTGGATGGGCTTTCCATTAACAGTGTTACAGCTGTTGAATGGCTTGGAATACATTGTTTCCGTCAAAAATCCGAAGCAATCAAGCACATTTAACACAATAGTTGGTTTAATGTGCAACTCATGCCAAATACGTTGTAATTTCGATTCAAAATATTACTGTCAGCCGAATTCACTTACTTTATGCCGCTTACAGAGCCATCTATTGGAACTCTTTTTGATGCCTTACTGCTCCCTCATTCTTAGAGTATCTTCAGTTCAAATTTGAACTCATTGTGACGAGGGGTTCTTTTTTTACAGCATTTTGAAAATGGGATTAATTATAATTTAATTATAATTAATTATAATAATTATAATTAAAAAATAACGCCTTTTTTTTTAGTATTTTGAAGCGTTTCCTGAAAGAATATGTAAAATGTATTTGATCCACGACTTGCTGTTTGCATGAGCGAAAAAAAGTAATAAGTATAATTTAATTATAATCACCCTGTACTTGAGAAAATTTCCGATGAAAATAAATAATACAGAAATAACGTTTCCCTTGAACCATTCTTAGTGAGCTTTCTAAATTATTTTATTTACAATGAATAAAAATGCATTATTTTTGTAAGTAAATCTATAATTTTATTAGTATTTCCTTACTATTTAAAAATATAGAAACATAAACTAGTATTTGAAACAAAATACTACTGTAGCCCAAAAGTAAGACCAATTATTTTTTTAAAAACTCTTTATTTATTCTTCCAAATTTATTTCATCGCCTTCAAAGTAATCCCCTCCGGACACAATGCACTTCTGCCAACTTTTTTTCCAATCCTCAGTGCATGCTAAAAAGTCATAGCCTTCAAAGAGGGCCGATTCAAGTTGAATCTCTTCAATCGACTCAAAACTCTGTCCCCGGAGTGGAGTTTTGAGTTCAGGATGAATACGGTGGTTATGGAACAATATGGCAAGTTCTTTGCTCAATGAATGCAGACATTTCAAAATCGCCGGAATCGGTTTTAGCGTTTCACAAAGCCAAGCGTAACCCAAACACTAATGAGTATTTTGACGTCAAATTTCACACAGATGTCGAGGACAGTGCCAACAACCTAAATAATAAATGAAAAGTTTAAAAAAACTAAAAGCGTGTTTTTTAGTTTTTTTAAACTTTTCATTTATTTTTTACTTTTTAGTTAGTTTAAAAACACGCTTTTAGAGTTAATCAATAATATTTAAATGAGGTCCCGGTACGGAGGAGTGGAACTATAGTTCTTACAATAATGTAATTGTAAAACAAAGGCTAAATGCGAATAGGTCGAGCCAGCCAGGATTCGAACAGGGAATCTCCTGATCCGTAGTCAGGTGCGTTATCCGTTGTGCCACTGTCCCACGTAGGTTTGAATGTCTTTACTGAATACTTTCATTCTACATGGGTTAAATTACTCTTCATAAGTTAAAATAAAATCTCTATTATCTCATCATGATTAAGATCGCCAGGATTAAACTTATCAAACTATTTTAGTGTCGTTGGTCCTTCATAAGTCTACAACGTTTAAATTACATCTGATCGCTTAAAGTAGGGTAAAATCGAGCCCAAAGAGTCAGTTACAAACGAACAAACAAACATTCAGGTGAAACTAATATAATAACGTATTAAAAAGAATCAACTGTTTTCTTTCTGAAAGATGCCTGTAAATGTTTCTTTGCAGCTTAAAAGTGTATATGAGGAGAAACAGATCTCCAGGGGAAAAAGTCAGTTACATACATACATATAAACATACAGGTAATAAGAGCTAATAAGAGCGTATTAAAAAGAAAGAAAATTGAAATTCCATAAGCTCTGGGAATTATAAATTGAAAATTGGTCTTGCTTTTTGGACACCTTCTAATTAAACATATAATTATTTTTTTTCAATTTAGTAAAATTAGTTATATTATAGCAAATAGTTTTGTTTAGAAAATAATAAATAAATTGTTCATAACGCCCTGTTAAATCAGAAATAAAAAAACGATATTTCATCATGTCGGATTTAAAAAAAATAACGCCTTTTTTTTAGTATTTTGAAGCGTTTCCTGAAAGAATATGTAAAATGTATTTGATCCACGACTTGCTGTTTGCATGAGCGAAAAAAAAAGTCCATGTACGGTTTCCAATCATGATTTCTAGGACACTGCACAACGGGAAAAAAATTCTTTCCCCTTTTACAAAATAAAATAAAATGAAAGAAAGAAAGAAAGAAAAGAATCAATACTGAAAAGGAAAAATCTCGGTTTAGGAAGAAAGATGGATTTCGTTACTGTTGATATTTTACTCGGAAAGACGAAAGATTTTGTTTTATTCTCGGAATCTCTCCTTCCTTTTTTTTTTTTTATTGCAAGAATAAAGAATTCTCGCAATTGGTACTAATATTTTATTCTTTTATTTAAATAAAGCCTTCTTAATAAAATAAAGGTTCATCAGAAATATTCTTCGAATTTTTTTTTTTTATCCAGAGTTTTGAGATTTAAAATGAATCAATACTTTTTCAGTTTGAATTTCAAAAAAAAAAATCATTCAACAAACGCAAAAGATTACTCTGTTAAAATATTTGTCTGATTTTTTTTTTTTTTATTCATTTAATTCACTTGCCTCTTCATTCCTATTCAATTCTCGACATAGAAAAGAACACCTTGCTACAAATTAACGAATTAATGTGTTATTCCTTTTATTCTACTTCTTTGGCCTTACTGGGAAAATGCAACACCGATAATTACAATATCCTGTTTTAAATTCATGCTTATTTTACAAATAGGATAGTAGATCAAATTACAAAGCTATTTAATTTAAGGAAACCGACTATTTTATATTTTGTCCAATCTACATGGGCGATAATAAGATTTCAGATATATCCTTGATATAATGTATTCCATACTGGATTAGCCTAGATAGCTATTGAAGGATCTATGAAATGCCTTATCTGACGGCGATTGATTCGATTCACTCAAGGTTGAGAATTTGATTTTGAAAGGAGTTGTCTCGTAAATATACAGGCATTGTAAAATTTAAAGTACCATGTGTTGCCCTGTAATTCCGTTTAATTTAAGAAAAATGAAAAATTTTGCATTTTGTCCAATCTACTAGGGCGACAATAATTGCTTCTATTCGTGTAGGTAACGAAAAGGGGGGATTTTAGTTATATTCTTGGTGTAAGGTATTCCAGATTAGATTAACCTAGATAGCTATTGAAGGATCTATGTAATGACTTATCTGATGACAATTGACTTGATTCACTCAAGGTCGAGGATTTGATTATGAAATGAGTTACCTGGTAAATACATAGACATTGTAAGTTGCAAGCTACCATCATATATCACCTTGTAAAAAAAATGACCAGAAAGAAGAATGTCTTGCAGATGAAGTTGAAATTTATGAAGTATAACAATGACTATTGACATTACTAAGTGAAAACTAATATAGAATCACATTAAGGAATGAAATAACAGGATTCTTTGTGTTATAACATGCGATCTGCGGACTTGGTTACAATGGTAAAAAAGGCCAAAACGAAATATTTATCTTAATATTACTGTTTTTATAATCCCTTGTTGTCGAAGTAATTGAAGCCTTAAAAACTTGCAGTGCGAACAAGATATATATCATTTCATTTAGTCGTTTGAAGAAAATGCAGGAATATCTTTGTCAGTTAATTAATTTAACCTGCGTCAACTAGATCTATATCCACAAGATTTAATTTCATTTAATACGAAAAACAATTTCTCTAAAGCATTGGATTCCAAATTAGGCAATACAGCCCTCTAGAGAGCGATGGAACGATCAAGGGGTGGGTCATAGTAAAATAGGGTCCATTTGGGGGCATTTAATAAAAATTAAGAGAGCAGAGAAAACATATAAAATGGAAGAGAAGATACGGAAATTTAGAAAAAAAAAATTCGTCGACGATTCAGTGACGATTGCCAAAACTTTTGGCTGCAAAAATCCTTTAATACAAAAATTTATATTCTCATTTCCCTCTTCATATTTACTGGAACGAAGATTTAATGTTGTCACAAATTTGTTAACAAAAATAAAAGATGAAGAAGCCGACTGAAAATGGTGAATCGAGGTAATTAAAAAATAATTTTGACAAAAATGGAATCGAAGATATAATTCTTTCATTGCAAATCATCAGGTTGATCCTTCTCGAATGATTTTTAATATTATTCGAAACATTTATTTTCCGGTTATCCATGGTTATCTTTATTTGTGTGTAATGCCAATCATATTATGTTTGATCTCAATAAATAATTTTATAGTTTAAAACTTTGAGGTGGTTTATTTAAAAAAACCTTTATTTTCTATGTCATAAGATATAGTTTTCTTATGCTTCTTGATGTTTATTTTCGATGGATATTAATGTAATTTTTATGATTTTGAAAATTGCAAAAACAAGTCTTAAACTATAGTTATCATTAAAAATCATTTTATTATGCATCTGATGAAATATTGACATATCGTGACATTTTGTAGGGAACATGGTTACAGTTTTCTCCCAGATTCAGTTTAAAGTCTCATTTACATATTCTTAAAGGGCTACTGAAAAATAGTAAGAAAAAAAGAAATGTTTTAAAATATGATATAAATTAGTTCATAAGATATCGTTACATTCCGCCAGAGGCATGATATGTAAATTTTCACTTATTCCTTAATATTATGTAATATGATATGTAATATTTCTTTCACTTATTACTTAATGTTTATTATTTGGATTATATCCATTTATTTGGCTCTTAGTGTTTTCAAAATTTGAATGTGTATCTCCTATTGAAAAGCAGCGGCCCAATGGCTAATTGGCTAGCGCTCTGCCCTTTGGTACCACAGGTCTCAGGTTCGAATCCTGGCGGTAACATGGATGTTTGCGCGTGGTTCAGACTCCACGTTAAACTGTAGGTTTCGGTCTATTTAGCCCAAAGTGTGCACAAAATGACCGTAGAAAGACAAACCAAACCTCTTGAAAGAATGCTTCTCGCTATGTGTTAGCTGAATAACAAACTTTAAATAGTACAGTAAACATTAAAACAGCATTTTTTAATAATTAAAAATTATCCAAGTCTCTGACTCTAGTGGGACGTTATGGTGATAATAATTCATTTCATTAAAAAATGATTTAATTTCTGCTAATTATTTAACCAATTACAACTATTATAATTATTGCTATAAATAACAATCATAATTATAGTTATTTTAATATATTAATTAATTATTCTTATTATATGAATTTTGCCATAGACTTAAAAAAATCGTAATCAGAATATGCCATCTTTTGCTTTTGTATTTAACGAAATTATTTTATAATTTGTGCATATTATAAAAGTTACATTTATCTTTAAATACTTATCATACATAATTAAAATTAATTATATTTTAAATAGCTCCCTTAGGCATGTGAATTAGCCTCTTCCTACCTAAGAAAATAGTGCTTTTACATTTTTGAAGAAGTATATTAAATTTAAGACTAGATTGATATTCAGAAGCGCAACAAAACTAATTTTCTAATACTCTTTAATGAATGGTTTAGAATTTATCTTATAGCTTATGGTTCAATTACCTGTAACATCTTATTAATTTTTCTTCGAAAATATATCCTTATATTCTAAACACTGTCTTTCCTTGGGCTACATCACACTTATCCTTGATAATTTATTAAAATAACTTCGATAAAATTAAATTAAAAAATTAGGCATTCATGTATTAGCATTAATGTATTTCAGGGTTTCAGAAAAATATTCTCGTAAATTTTCATGTATACTAATTGTAACTATTATAATTATAATAATAAAGCTTCATAAAAAAGCTGTTTTCATTTAAAATGTTTTAAGTCGAGAATTATAATAATTCTATCATAGAGTTTTTAATCTTAGAAAACAGTGAATGTCACTTTGTTTCAATCTTTCCTAATACTCTTTCGCTAGTGAATTTTTCCTCTGTGTCGAAGAAAAGACTCATTTAATCGCGCCATTTTATTTGAATTTTTCAGTTAGTTAAAATAATTAACTGTTATGTCCGACAGCTATGGATTATTTCGCTTTAATAATAATCTTCGGCTTTAATAAATTTTGTACATTCGTTGATTTATTCTTGTGTGGACTTTTCATAAAGTTAAATCACAATTATACTGATATTGTGTTTTAACGTTTTATTTCACAAGCAAAAGTAGCATCAAAAGTGACATAGATTATTTGTTAAAAAATTGCAATGTTAACATTATGCCGCTCATGAAATTAAATTAAGTTCAATTAAAGAGATGGAAACCTTCTTTAAAATACACCTAATGTATCAAAATAAGCCTGTTGCTTTTTGAAATTTGTCTGAAAACATGATCTGCGCCCTGATGGCCAATTGACTAGCGCTCTGGCCTTTGGTACCGCATGCTTCAAGTTCGAATCTCAGCGAATTTCAAAATCGAATCTCGCCATATTTGTTTGTTAATGGTTCAGAATCCACGTTAAACTGTAGGTCCCAGTCTACGTATCCTAAAATTGACTGTAAAAAAAAAAAACTGACTGTATATGTTAGCTAAGAACCAAACTAGGACATGATCTAATAACTTCTAGAGGCTTTAAAATCTTTCACCAACATTACGGCTAGATAGCCAATTGGCTGGAGCTCTGTCCTTTGGTACTTCAGGTTCTAATCCTGGAAGTGACAGAGGTCTGTTAGTAGTTCGAAGTCCACGTTAAGCTGTAGGTCCCGGTTGAATTAGCCTAAAGTGTGCACAAGATGATCGTAGAACGACGAACCAAACCTTCGTCAATATTATCAAGCAACTCGGTGAATTTGCCATTAAGATATCACATTTTCCGATGATTTAGTGTTTTTAATCTTTTTCTTAGTGCAATTTATATCTTGCAAATTTTTACAGAAAAAAAAATTTTCCTAATAAATACAGTTAATAATCATAAAAAGTTTCAATTTATTAAAATTAAACAATTATTTTTATATCCCGAAGAAATATTTTTAACATTTTTGCCTCAATTATATTTATGATCATCTATTTCTTTTCTAGAAGTTTTTCAATCCTTCATCAAAATCATCAAATAACTCGCTTAATTTTCCATCAAATTTGTCATTAAGATATTATTTCTAATATTTCTAATATCATAAGATATCATTTCCCGATAATTTAATGACATTTTTATTATTTTGCTTAGTCCAATATACACTGAAGTGACAAAAGTCATGGGATACCTCTTAATATCGTGTCGGCCCTCCTTTCGCCCGGCGAAGTGCAGCAACTCGACGTGGCATGGACTCAACAAGTCGTTGGAAGTCTTCTGCAGGAATATTGAGCCATGCTGTCTCGATAGACGTCCATAATTGTGAAAGCGTTGATGGTGCAGGATTTTGGGCACGAACAGACCTCTCGATGATGTCCCATAAATGCTCGATGGGATTCATGTCGGGCGATCTAGGTGGCCAGATCATTCGTTGGAATTGTCCAGAATGTTCTTCAAACCAATCGCGAACAGTTGTGGCCCGGTGACATGGCGCATTGTCATCCATAAAAATCCCATCGTTGTTTGGGTACATGAAGTCCATGAATGGCTGCAAGTGATCTCCATGTAGCTGAACATAAGCATTTCCAGTCAATGTTCGGTCCAGTCGCACCAGAGGACCAAGTCCATGCCGTGAAAAAACAGCCCACACCATTACGGAGCCACCACCAGCTTGAACAGTGCCTTGCTGACAGTTTGGGTCCATGGCTTCGTGGGGTCTGCGCCACACTCGAACCCTACCATCAGCACTTACCAGCTGAAATCGTGACTCATCGGACCAGGCCACGGATTTTTCATTCATCTAGGGACCAACCGATATGCTCACGTGCCCACGAGAGTCGCTGCAAGCGATGTCGTTCTGTCAGTAAAGGCACTCGAGTCGGTCTTCTGCTGGAATAGCCCAAGAAAGCCAAATTTCTCCGCACAGTTCTAACAGACAAGTCCCTTGTACGTCCCACATTAATTTCTGCGGTTATTTGACGCAGTGTTGCTTGTCTGTTAGAATTAACGACTCTTTGCAGACGTCGCCGGTCTCGGTCGTTAAGTGCAGGCGGTCGACCACTGCACTGTCCATGGTGGGATGTTATGCCTGAAATTTCATACTCTCGGCACACTCTTGACACAGTGGATCTGGGAATGTTGAATTCCCTAACGATTTCCGAAATGGCATGACCCATGCGTCTAGCTCCAACTAACATTCCGCGTTCAAAGTCTGTTAATTCCCATCGTGCGGTCATCATCACGTCAAAACCTCTTAACATGAATAACTTGAACAGAAATGAAAGCTCTGCGAAAGCACTGCGCATTTATACCTGTTCTACGCGATGCTACTGCCATCTGAAAATTTGCATATTGCTATCCCATGACTTTTGTCACTTCAGTGTATGTCTTGAGGATTTTTACAATAACAAAAGCATTTTTTAAATATATAGAGTTAATTATAAAAAGTTTCAATTTATTTAAATTAAATATTTATTTTTATATCCCAACGAAATATTCTTAACATTAGTCTCTCAATTATATTTATGATCATCTATTTCTTTTTAAAAGACACGGATTTAAAAATTGCTTCCTTAATAAACTTGAGGTAGAAGAATTATATAAATTTTTAATTATCTTGACAAATACATAAAATTTTTATTCGTCCTTGTTTTAAAAATGCTTTAGAATTCATTAAAACAGGCTTTAGAACTTCATTTAAAAAAATGTGTATTTCAATAACAATTTTATAAAAAAAAATAAAAACGCTTAATATTATGATTAAAGATAATTTTAAAGCAATTTTTGTTGCTGAAAAAATAAATTATGTTAAATAACTTTTATTCAGTTATAAAGGTACTAAAGGGTTTTTATGATTGATAATCATTGTTTGTAAACATTATTCATTAAATATTTCATAAATAAGAAACTGGAATTTATTCGATATGAATAATACTCATAGCTTTCTTTTCGCTGAAGATAGTGAAAGTTCATATTAGTTCACTCATGTGTACCATGAATAACCCACATATGATGAAGGACATTGTTTTCCTTAAGGACTTTTACTGATAATTGCCTCGCATTTACGTGTCATATGGGGAAAAATATGGAAAATTTCCCCCAGGCAGTTTGACTGTCGATGTTGGACGCCTACGCTCGGTGTTATAATTGTTAATGAGTTTCCCCGTTTCTGAAATCCTTGACTACAACAGATGCCTCTAGTGGACTGAAACATCAGCTATTTTGCACGATAACTTCGCATATTACCACTGGGATTATTTATAGTTTTACAAACACATTTAATTAAAATATTGTTTCACTAGAGTGTGTTAAAAATGAAAACAAATCTTCTCTTAAAAACTGTACGAAATCATTTGATGTCTTTAAATATCAATCAATTTATTTAAACACAAATTCAAAATAATTGAACAGTAGTAGAATTATAATTGAATAGTTAATTCGTAGTTGAATCCCAATGCACGAGTCTCTGATCTCACGTTTGAAAGACAGTGAAAATCGTCAAAAATATTACACTTGGCCACTTTAGGGGTACTGATATATAAGTGTATAAGAAAAGTTTTTTAAATTAAAATCATTCGCACTGAAAAAAAAATGATCAAATCCGTAAAACTATTTACAGCGAAACAACAAACGACAATGGAAATCAAACAGGAAAAACAGAAAAAAAAATTCAACAATGAAAATCCTACAATAAAACAAAAATTCGCAGGGATAGAGAATATTCTGGGGCCTGATGGTCGAGTGACTAGCGCTCTGGCGCTCAATGCTACAGGTTTCGGTTCGAGTTCCAGCTGTGCATTGAACGCTTGTAATGGTTTGACTTTAAACCGTTAACATGACCGTTGTGCGTAGGGCTGACAATCCTATCCAATGATAAGAAAACATCTCCCGTTTGGAAATCTGCTAGTAGACAGACGGCCTTGCCCCATTTTATTTCATGGGGCCGTTGCGCCAATGTAGAAGAAGAGACTATTATATGCAATAATATAATTTTATAAATATTTTTATGTCATTCTGCATAGGTAACTTATTTAAAAAAAATAAAGCAGAATTCCTCTATGACGTCGTGAAAAAAATTGAGAATGAAATCAAATCATTTGAGAAACGTTAAATTAAAAATATTAAATTCTGAGTTTATGAAATCTTTTCATTTATTATTATGGTTTTCAATTGGCTGGTATTTTGATTTAAAGTGATTCGCCAATGGAATGAATGATGTCAACAGATTCAGGGTTGTACAAACGCATCATGGAAGGCGTCTGCTAGATGATACCCATATTTGCTCAACTTAATTTTAAAATGAGCATACTCTGGCATGGCATATGGGGATTCGCACCTTGTTCCTCGAACTCAATGATTCAGTCTATGGATTTATTGCATCCACCTACAGCAAAGACGCAGAAAACGCTTTTTTTCTTAGATTTCCCCAGTGAGAAAACCCACCAATCATTCTGCTCTAAGCCTTTATCTATAATTTACCAATAAGTTTCAGTGTTAACTTATGTGGGCAGTACATTTTTTGATAGATAAAATAAACATAAGTTTTACAGGATGACTCGCTAAATAGGTGACATTCTGAAATAATTAGCACGCAGTCAAGCAACAACAAAAAATTATTGTTATTCTACAAAATTTATCCTTAAAGATGGAAGTAATACTTTGCGACGTTCTCTCAGTAAAAAATTTTATTTCTGATTGGATGCAGAAGATCTCATCGATTGTCGAAAGTCAATGAAGGTTTTCCAAAGTTTCGATCGAAGATGAATTCCAACTGAATAGTTAAATAGATCGAAAACTCACGGACTATTTTCCATTTTATACCATTGGTAGATGAACAATCGGAACAATTCAAATCGAATATTCCCCATATTGCATTTATGTATTTCGATTTGAATGTAATTATGTTTCACTTAATTATTCTTTATTATTATGTAACTTTATTATTCCTTTTAAATTCATTAAATTTAAAAAATTATTCCAAAAGGAATTTACATTTAAATATTCTTAATTATGTAATTGGAGGTACGAAGATTTTATTCTTCAGGCATTCTGTTAAAACAAACCTTAGCCTTAACATTTTATCTGATGATCACAATCGCTCCAAAGTTGGCTCACTTTTTAGTACAAATCGTAACATTACAATTCTAAATTGCCAACCAGAGAGCACTATTACAATGCTATGAAATGCCAACTTCTGCTGTATGGCATGATGAAAATTTAATTTTATCTGAAGATTACTATTGCCGTAAGATATGCTAATTTTTAATGCAACTGATGCCATCATCTTTTTGAATGTTAGCTAGAGCGCACTACCATTGAGCCATAAGAGGGTACATCTAATAAAATGCCAATGCTTCTTTTGTGTGACATCCTGGAAATTCAATTTTATCTGTAGAAAGGAGAGCCTTTTCAAAAAAAATGAAGGGAAGTAAAATAATAGAAAATTTAACTGTAAAATTCTTAAAGACAACTTCTGCTGTATGGAATCCTGAAAATTAAATTTCTTCTGAAGATTACTATGGCCATAAGTTCTTTATCTAGAGCACGCTACACCTGAGTCTTAAGAAGGCACATCTAATAGAATTCCAACTTCTTTTGTATGGCATCCTGGAAATTCAATTTTATCTGTAGAAAGGGTAGCCTTTTCAAAAAAGAAATGTAGGAAAAGTAAAATTCCATACAAAATTCTTAAAGGCAACTTCTGCTGTATGGAATCCTGAAAATTTAATTTTATCAGAATATTAGATCTCCGTAAGATCTGCTAATTTTTAATGCAACTCGAGCCATCATCTTTTTGAACGTTAGCTAGAGCACACTACTACTGAGCCATAAGAAGGGTACATCTAATAAAATGCCAACTTCTTTTGTATGACATCCTGGAAATTCAATTTTATCTGTAGAGAGGAGAACCTTTTCAAAAAAGAAATATAGGAAAAGTAAAAGAAAAGAAAAATGCCATGTAAAATTCTTAAAGGCATTGAAAGCTTTTAATCTTATACAGATTTACACCCTGAAATATTACGGAATGAATGCTGAGTACCTTCGCTATTTTTAAGACAGACTGTCATCCAATTATTTTTTGAGTGGGTGTTCTCAAAACTCGATGCTCAGTCATTGTTGCTGACAGGACAATAAAACATTTTCAACCTTTACTCACATCGAGTAAAGAGCTTTTATTTTAAGTCCTCCGCCGTAGAATTATCATTCTTCTGGAGTTCAAAAAAAGTAGTCCATTGTCCTATTGAGAGGAAATCCAATTAACAAGAACCAAAATCAATATCGGAAACTTTTAAGAACCATTTTATTTTCAATTCTTGTGAGTATTATAATACTTCGGCAAAGAACTCCACGGGAAAACTGGAGAATCCATTAGAGGTAATTAAAACAACACAATCTTGTTACCGACAATTCAATTATTCGAAAGCCATTAAATACGATTCAATATAAGCTCTAAAGAGTGGTTTAAAAAAAGACTTTTCGGAAGAAGTAAGATAGTGAAATTTTTGGGGTAGGTTGGAATAATTAATGGAGACCATTATTGTTAATAAATTTAAAAAATATCTTTGCAAATTCTTGTGTCAGAATATTTTTGTTGCTTTTCACGTTTTAATTTTAAGAGCCACAAAACTTAAGCATGCACTTTGAAGTATAAAGATTATATTTAAGTAAATGAAAACTACCGAAATATGCCTTTAAATGCTTAAATAAGAATTTGTATGAAACTACTGAATCTAAAACAACTTACTGTATTATGATTAGAGGTAGTTAGAGTACTAGTTAGTAGTAGTTAAAACATTGGTTTCCCGACGTAGGAACACAGCTCAAGATCTGAAAAGTGAGTTGAACACAGTTTGCGTACTTAAATCAAAATGACTCACTAAATCTGTTAGCCAAAAAGTAGGTTTCTACACTAAGTTTCAGAAAGTTGGTGCAAATTATCAAAATGTTCTGGAGTACTTTGTCCCAAAATGCAGTTAAGCCATGAATCAATGTTGATTCACCGAAATAGATATCCAGAAGAAAAGAAGATAATTAGCATTACAGTTTCAGGAACAATTACCTTAGTTTCTAATATACTTGTTTATTAAAAAAATTTTAATTTCACTTCATTAATATTTTTGATGAAATATTTTATTCTTATATCACAATAGATTTAATACCATAACTTAAAATACATGTGTTGTATCTAAACATTCAAATAAAATTGCTTATTTGAATGTTTAGATATAACACATGTATGTGCAAATCTGTGTATGAATAAAAATTTGTTAAGCGTTATCGTAATCAAATAAACATTTTCACCGTACTTAAATTATATTTAATTTCAATAAAAAAAAAAAAAAAGAGTTTCTGCATTCTTTGACAGTGACGTTAAAGTTAAATTGTAAATCTTATTGCTCACTGCGTATAAATTTCATTTCATTTATTTCACTAATTTTGATGATGAGTTTGCATAACTGAAATTGCAAAATTCTTTGTTAACTAAACAGTAAAGCTAAAAAACTTTATTACAACAACTTTTTATAAGACATAGCTGGTTTTTTTTTCTTTGCCTTATCTCAGATTGTTACCATTTAAATAATGTTATTATTACGTGAAGACAAAGCACTATTAAATTTAAATAAATTTTCTTCAAATATTAAGATATTTTTGCAACATACAATTATACTGATTACATTATCTATCTCCAAAAATCACCTTTTAAATCAAAATCATTTAAATTATTTAACCAATTTTGCTTATTTAACATGATGAATTTGCATAACTGTAATTGCAAAATTCTTTGTAAACTAAATTGTAAAGCTAAAAAACATCTTATTAGAAATTTTTTTTATAAAATATAGTTTATTAAATATGGCTTATTGTTACTACTTAAACAATGATATTATTAAGTGAAGACAAAGCACAATTAAATTTGTATATATTCACTTTAAAAACCTTCCAATATTAAGATATTTTCGCAGCGTAATAATTCTTCTGTCTGAGTTATCTGCTAAGCTATCGGTTGAAAAAATCGATTAATATTTGTCACTACTTCAGAAAAACAACATTACCCATCCCCAAAAATCACCTTTTCGTCCGTCAACCCTGGCCATCAATTTGTTGAGGTCACAGCGACGCCTTTGTCGGTCTCCAGAATAACAAATGCTCCGTTTCGAATCAGGTTTCGACCCGGGATGGATCAGTGTTCCATTACATGTGATTACGACAGCTCGAAATCACGATCTGCTATTCAACCCGTACCTAGAGCTACACGCACAGTTCGTTGTTTTCGCTTTCGTTTTGTTTATGGCCTTCTTTGAAAGGTGATATTAATTTTCGAAGACTAAATAAATTACTTTCGGTTGGTTTTTTATTATTGATTTTATTTCTTTCAGGTTTTTTTTCTTCTTATATTGAGTAGCTGTGAGGGTTGAACAGTTTTTAGCATGCTAATTTGGTTTTCGCTTTTGACATTTTTATTATTTTGTGGGTTTTCTTTTTTTCGGTGTTTCTTATTGTCTCAGTCAAAGTTCAGGAGGCAGATATCTTTTGTACTTTTTCAATGGCTGGAATGTTTAGTTATATTTGAGTTTGGAATATCTTACGCCAAGTTTCGCCAATTATGCTAAATTAATGAAAATCAGTCAAATATAAATTAGCTTTCAGTTATCCTGGAAAAGTTCTAAAGTTGTTTTATATATTTAGTGAGTTCCAACAAACCTTATTTATTTTTTTCCCCCTTCTAAAAACTCAAAGCATGTTAATTAATGGTTTTAGCATGCTAATTTGGTTTTCGGTTTTGCCATTTTTATTATTTTGTGGGTTTCTTCTTCTTTTTGGATGTTTCTTATTGTTTCATGAACATATTTTTCGTGTTTAAGTCAGAGTTCATAAAGCAGATAACTTTTGTATTTTTTCAATGGCCGGAACATTAGTTATACTTGATTTTAAATATCTGTTCAGCCAAATTGGTTTATGTCAAGTTTTGAGGAGATACTAAATTAATGAAAATCAGTCAATTATAAATTAACTTCAAATTGTGTTGCAAAAGTTCTAAATATTGTTTTATATATTTAGGGAGTTCCAATAAACCTTATTTAGTTTTTCCCTTCAAAAAACTCAAACTGATGAAAGAGAATGGCAGAAAAGCATGCACGATATTTGAACTTAGTTGTCCGTTTCCCTAATTTTCTGTTTTAATTTTTGTGTTCATCTACCTAGACTTTATGGACCAGAAAATAAGTGCACAATTTTTTTTTTCTTATTACTTTTTCATCTTATCATTATTTTTGACTTTCATGGATAACTGCTACACATTTGTGTGTCGTATGGGCAGGGCTATTTTCTATCGATGCGAGATGCGTTATATATGCTGTCATTCGATTTCGAAGCTGAAACTCAGTCTATTAACATATCAACTGCATAGATTGCCTCTGTGCCAAAATTACGACTATTCGAAATACTGGTACTATAAATGCTTTTGTACAGGTTATAAGGATAACAATTACACAAACAATGGTACATAAGTATTTATACAACCATGCTTCCTCCTACGCACTGCAAGAGCGCCCCCTGTCGCATTTAGAAGAAATTGTCAGTAGGCCTCGAGACTCCCACCCCAGAGGAATTATAGCACAACCTGTGCTACAATTGAAAAACATTTAGTTTACAGTCTCTCATCCCGAGACGAATTATACTTAGCTCATCCCGGAACGTTAGTTAGCCTATAGATTCTCAGACCGGTGAGGAAGTATATTTTGCGCGTACCTGAGTATCAGGTTTTCTGCTTAGAAGTAGAATCCTTCCTCGAATCTATAATTATATATCTTTAAATGTGTTGAAGATTGCATGTGTGTGATGTTAATGAGTGTTTGCAATATAGCTGAGAGTTCTCAAACCTGTGTTTCAATCTGAACCCAGCTACACTCCCCGTTATCTATCCAGTTGCACAAACATACTATAATCCGACACCCAACGTGGGGCCTGCTCGGACAGACAACACCACATTTTTAGAATTATTTTTTACAAGTTATTGCAATTTTTACAATTTTCTGTCGGATTATTCTTGCAATTTACTTTAAATATATTTTGAAAGATATAGGCTTAAAGATTACACAAAATGATGTATGCATACTTACAGAATTATTTCGTACAATTTATTGCCAAGTACCTTATGATAATTCAGATTTAAATGACATTTGCATAATTTTAATTTTATTTAATAGCATTTACACTATAAATGCACTTTAAAAGTTGTAATGCTATTTACATTACTTTAATTTCGTAATTGTTCGTCAAATATTGTTTAATTGGGAAAATGCATTGTTAGCTTTATTTTTACATCAATATTATAATTTAAAATATTAAACTCTGTTCGGTTTTAATCCAAAGCCATTGTTTTGCAAGTAATAAAAATAATAATATGACATTAATTCATCATGGAAGTACACAAAGAAAGTGTTAAAAATAATGCTTAAAACTGCCATCAGAAAAATGAATTTTTTCATACCAACTGTTCAATGAAATAATGTAAATTTCAGTGCATCAGACATGTAAAAATTTATTGAATGATTTATTTTTACACTTTCCTTCCTTGCTTGAGGCTTTAAAAAAAACTGATACTCGAACAATAACGCAGCCATTGATATGCAAAAATGCCAGAAAAAGAAGCAAAGTCTCTTCGAAAAATATAAAAATTCGTTCTTTATGCAAATATCGTTTGAAAAATCGAATAATAAATAAGCTCGGAATATTTTTCGAGATAAAGATCAAATGAGAAAACAAAAATAATACTAAATGAGGCGCTATCTGAAAAGGGTGTAAAAATTTATACAGTAAATAAATAAATCTATCTCTTTTTATCTAGAAATTATTTTTCATTTTAATTGCGGGCTTTCGGAAAGTTCAGATTTGTTTCTCTTAGAAATAAAAGACCGGCTATCGTTGCCACAGGAGATTACTTGATCTAACGAAATAAAAATTCTCTCGACGTTTACGTTCTTCGAACATTTACCGCCGTTTTTTTACCCCCGAGTTTTCTTTTAGAACCTTTTTAACTTTTAGAAAGGGTTTGATTTTTAACAAACCGATGATTTCGTAAATGTTTGCTATCGCTGGTTTAAGCTCTTATTTGAGGTCAGTAGAAAAACGTTAATGAACGTAAAACTCGTAATTGCCCCGCTTGTAAAAACAAGATTTTAACAAAAAAAAAAAAAAAAAAAAAAAAATCGTTTGGCGTTCTAAATGTGAAGAATTTTTTTTTCGTTCTTTCGTTCGTTATTGTTCTATAGTTCTTCTTCTTCACTATCTCGTTTTCTAAATGTCGTTGGGACTAATTTCAGCAATTGAATGGTAGTCTGTTTAATTTTTTTTTTCTTTTTTAAATACTCCTACTCGATTCCATAAAATAAAACTTTTTAGTGAGAAATTTTTACTTCAAAAGAATGGCGAAAGGTAATTTTTAACCGCTGTTTTTCCGAGTTCGAAATTTTATTTTTTTTTTTTTTTTTTTGTTCAAACATTTTCGAAGTCTTTAGGAAATTTTTTTTCAATAATATTTTTTATTCCTTTTCTTTCACGGAAGATATTTCACACTAAATGACCTGAAATTTCTTTTAATATGGTTCGGGGAGTTTTAAAATTAAAAAAAAAAAAAAATACTTATTTTTCTTCTTTTTTTAACGATTTAACAGTAAGTCAAGCTTTCAATTGGATACAAACGTGAATTGGAAGTCAATCTCACCGAAAGATACAAGGGTGAGTTAACCTAACGAAACGTAATTAGAAATGTAGAATAATTTTTTTTGATAACTTAAAAAAAATCATTTAACTTTTTGTAAAGAAAAATATGTGTTTGAGTTTATTTAATTCCGATATTTTAAATTTGTAATTAGTATTAAATGTTGATTAATACTAAAATTAAAAAAAAAAAGTTAAAATTTGAAAGCATTGATAGTAGTAGAAAATATTGAATTTCGTTTTATTTATTGGCATAAGTTGTAAATAGAATTATTATCAAATAATTTTCGGCCGACAAAAAACATTTTTGATTTTACTTTTTTAATATTAAGCATTTGTCTACGAATTTTTATTTTTAACATTGTTAGAAAGGATTTAAAGATAGTAAATAACATTCCAAAATATATATGGTTTTACTATTTTATTTTAATAAAGAATATAAAAATTTTATCATTGATTAATGTTTTACTTAGATAATGTAAAGTATACTAACATACAGTATTTCAAAATATTAATTTACTAAGAACTATTACATATTTACATGTTTTACTTTGTAAAACATTTATTTTAATATATTTATTTCGATAAATTTATTTCGGATAACAAACTTCTGTAAAGAAATTTCTCTTAAAAATTTAATAATAAAAGATTTAATAGAACTTGCATGTAATGAGAAAGCAAACGCTAATATTTCCCAAAAGATATTTACTAAATTTTATACAAATACTTTATTCTTGTAATGATGTGTTTTCAAGTTTACATTCTACCTTATAAATGTGGGAAATGATATAAAAAAAGAGCTTTAAATTTTTATACACTTTCTAAAAAAAACACTATATAAAAATTTAAAGCTCTTTTTTTATATCAATTCCCACATTTATAAAGTAAAATGTAAACTTGAAAACACATCATTACAAGAATAAAGTATTTGCATAAAAAGTAAAACTACTGTTTTCAAAAAATATATATACTGTTTTTTTTCTCATACACATACTATTTTGTCTCTAATTGATAAATTTATGAATAATCTAATGTATAGCATAAATTTTAATTAACATAATTTAATCGAAATAATATTGAGCTTAGAGATTGTAATTTACTTTTCAAAAAAAGACTATTCAATCTTTAACTGTGTTAACGAATTAAGCCATTACGACCCATCATTTAAAAAAAATAAAAATAACTTTCAAAAAAGATTATCAGAGTTACAACAAAATCATTTGTCAGTCTGTGATAGTTAATAGAATGAAAAACATTTACAAATGATTTTTGAATGATGGGTATTAAGGTCAATATGTAAATAAGAGTGTTCCGAAACATAATTTCACATCGCTTATTTAATCATAAACTGGAAATTGCTTCACATGCTAATTATCCCTTTCCGTCATGACAAATGAATGCTTTATTTCTCATTTGACAGATTTTTCCCTTTTTTTTCCCTATCGAGTACTTAACATTCTTTCTTTTTTTAATAAAACTGCCAGTAACTGATGATCCTCCGTGTCAGATGTGCTTCTTGTCGAACGACGTCGTTGGGAAAATTCGATAGCAACTTCTGTTTGCAGTAATTAACAATTGATTGGCTGCATTCGCGTATTTTAACCAATTGCTTAAGTAAAAGAACATCGCACTGGAATAGTCCTTGCAAAGTTTCAACAAGAGAAATTCATCGATGTGAGCCAGTGGTAATTGAATTGAAAACTAATTAAAAAATTTTTTCATGCACATACAAAAGATGTGAAAATTTATCTTCATTCAGAAAACATACTTTTCCAATTAAAAAAAAAAAGCTTCTTGTATTTTTAAAATTAGCGATACATTGCTGTTTTAAAAAAAAAAATTAAATTAAATAAAATCGGCAATTCTATAAATGCTACCATAAGAAAAAAAAAAATAAAAAAAATATGCAATTATAGCTTTCATAATAAAATTGCTATAATTTTATCTATAGATATTTAAAATGTATAATTTGAAAAGTATATATGAAAGGAATGAAACTAATGTTTCTAGTTTAAACAGAATTCTAAAAAAATTATCAATAAAGACTTGTGAACTCATTTTATAGTTTATCAGTCAAGTTACGAATTACAATAGCATGTTAAGATTATTATATATTTTTCATAAAAAATATTTTGTATGCACACACACACATCCAATATTTTATTATATGGATATATCCAATAACAGAAATCCTGATAAGCTATCACCATAATGTCTGACTATCAATCAAGACAATAACATAATATAACTCGCCATAGAGTCCCCCTACTTCTGCAAGCAGTGACATCGACACGTGTCATAAATGGATTTGAAACCACATTAAAGCTAGCTGTATGATTTACCATTGAACTATGAATAGGGTAATTAATTTAATTTAAAAGTAGCGCAAATATATTAGTTTAGGAGCAAAACATTTTTAGATCTTGTACGTTAAGAAATTAATTTTTTCAAGTGTAAAGTTGTTATTAATTTAAATACGAGTTAATTTGCAAAAATTCTTTTGAAAATAACTATTAACATAATTTTGAATTGAATTTTGCATCTAAACTCTTAAATATTATGCGTGTTTAATAAAAACGGCTTTAAACAATTCCTATATCCATATAAGATATAATGTAATTTATGTATGTGTGCAAGAAGTTTGAAAAAAGATAACATTTTAATTTCTTTGAATTTAAACGCAACTTAGCAAAAAACGTCACTTTTAAAAATTAATGTGAGTGTAAAAAAAGTGTAAAAAATATGAATAAGATAAGTTGCGTTTCAAAGGAATTAAAATGTTAACAAAAAAACGTTTTTTCTCTGAGTCTAAACAAATATATCTTTCATCCTAGACTTTATGTGAATAATAACTTTCTTCTTGATGCAATAATAATAATAATTAATTAAAAAAGTTTGCATAAGAAATTACGGAAAAACTTTTATAAACGTCATTTTTCCAAAATAAATTTTGAGATTCAATAAAATTCTTGTTTAAGATAATATTCTATAACAGTTAATTAGATTCATTAGAAGAAAACTATGTTAAAAGTTCATTTTATATATATATATATATATGAATTTTGGACAAACACTTGACAAGTCATATAAGCAACACATACAGATTTTTCTATATATATCGATAACTACAAACAATAACGATCTATAGATCAATAACTAAAATGTAGATGGCAGCACATGTATCAAATAACAGCAACTGTTACATAACCTGATGTCGAATACTCTCATCAGATGGCAGCAGTGATACCATCTGGCGTCTTGATGCGTGAGGCGTGCTTAGGGTGTTGTCCCAGTGCGTTTTTAATGATAGGGCAACCTCTGCAGGGGTGGTCCATTCACGTTTGCTATTAGCATTCCACCATCCCCTTCGGTCATTGTGTTGGAGGGTCCCTGATCCGTCACACCATTCGACCTTCTACTTTTTGTTAATACATTTTTTTTTTTTTTCTATTTTATACTAATGGTGGCTGTTTTCTTTCTGGGTTTCTTTTGCCATTGGAAAGGAAATAACGATAATAAAAATATGGAAGAGAAGATTTAGGAGTTAATAATATTTTTTAACGGCCTCAAAGACTGTGTCAGTGGGAAGTGTGGGCTTTACCCGAATATTGTTTTTCGGCTTTGAATAGCTTTTATTTAAGAAGTGAACTGAAATGGAATGAAATAGAATTTAATGGGATAGAAAAAAAAAAGGGGATACAGCATATGATGTATATGAAAAAGGTAGATTGTAACTTCGCCTTTTTTCTTTCTTAATAATAGATATTACTGAAATCTTTCAAGCATCTAAGTGAATACGATAATAAAAATATAAGATTGAAAATGTCGCATACGTCTGTGAATAAGGCACATTTTTGTTTTTGTTTTTTGGAAATATATCTGAAAAATACGTGTCTTCTTAAACTGATATTCAAAATAGAAAAATTCTATTTTATGTTATTTATTTTCTCAAAAATGGGGGAAAAAACTGTTAAATTATTTCTGCATTATGACGTTAGATTACATATATGAACAGATTTTACAGAGAATTGCCATAATTTATACAGATTTAAGTAATAAATAATCTTTATAATAAATCTTTATTTACATAAACTTTTGAATTTCAACGAAAATTAAAATGGGAATATCCTTCTATGGTTAGATTTAATGTTTAGGGAAAGAAAATCTGTCATATACAACAAAGAAATAAAACTTATGACGGCTCTAGAGAAAGAGTATCCTGAAATTTTTGTATTCAAGAGGCCTACATACAGTATACACTATTTTATAATGGAAATATAAGAATAATCAGTTATAATGTTTTGTAATGAAAACATTTACAACAAACGAATAAAACATGGGTCGGTTCTAGAGAAAGAGTATCCTGTGGTTTTTGTTTTTTTTTTATCATAGAGACATTGTTATACATATATACAGTATGCATTGTTTTATAATGGAAATATAAGAATAATCAGTTATAAACTTTTATCCTAAAAACATATTAAAGAAAGAAATAAAACTTATGTCGGTTCTATAGGAAGGGTAACCAGTAGTGTTTGTATCACAGAGACAAAAAATAAATAAATAACATAAAATAAAAAAATTAAAATTAAATAAACGAATAAATCATTACGGCATTTCACTTAGTAAAATCATCTCTATAATAACCATTAATCAAGGTGGTTCCGAGAAACATCGTTGACAAAGAAAATAAATCATCAATCTTCAGCACAATTACTACAGTTTTACATTATACTGCAGTTAAATTGATAAACTTTTCTTATTCGTAATAATATAACAGATATATATATATATAATAACTATACTAACTATACTATAACTATATATAATAATACTGGGAGGCTAGGGCCCTTATGGGCTAAACATGTCACTATGTGATTTCTTTCGATTCTCGTTGTTTTCATGTTCTTTGTGTTCTGTTTTTTTTTTTTTTTTTATTATTTTATTACTTTTTGTAGCCTGCCATTGGAAATAAAAAATATATATATAAAAAATATATATAACAGATACTTATAAAAGAGATTTTTTCAAAATAAATTGCGGGATGTTAAATATCTCAAAATGATATATTATACAATATATCATTATAGCCATAATATATAACATATCCTTATACCATATCATTATATCCATATAACATATCATTATAATATAACAGATAACCATATATTTTATTTTTTATGTGTTATATTTCTGACTCGTACAAAGAAGCATTTGTCTAATTAAGGAAAGTAAGCTGTTCATTTTAATTGCTTGGTTTCTGATGTAGTATACTTGGCATAGTCATTGATACACAATATATGTAGCATATTCAGCATTAGCCAGTGTACATCAGCATAATTGTTGCGGAGCATTGTCTCTACTACTCTTATACACAAACCAGATGCTTCCGTAATAAAGTTGCCAAAAAACTAGTCGATTCATGCGCTGAATGCTTAGACGCCCATGATAAAGAAATAATGAGAAATACTTTTACCTTCGCTAATACTCATCTGTTTTTTGTAATAGTTAGAAAATTACGAAATAGAAATATCACATTTCCTAAAAAAGCAGAGCAAAAAAATAAATATATTCGAATTGTTCTCAAATTTCTAATTACCATTCTAAAAGGAAAATTTCAGCCTTCGGAATGAGTTCGTAAATTGATAAGCTTTGTGACCTTCCTCGGACTAAGTATGTGACAGATATTCGAGTCAATTAATGAATAAAACAACAGAAGGTGACCTCTTTAGTACGTCTAATTGCTTGTTAGGAAAGAAAATTGCTTGTTAGAAAGGCTTTTCCTTTTTAACAGAAAAGAAATATGAAGTTGAAAAATAAGCTGTTTTGTGAGAAAGTAATCGCTTTTTAATTTTCAGAAGTCTTTAAACAGTCTTGTTAGTAATTTATGTTACGATAAATTTTAAGCTTTTAGCACTTTTATTTAAACTTATAAAACTATTTTGTCAGAGAGATAAACAAAAAAGTACTTTTTTAATTGTATGCGATGTTTTTAATTAATTCATTTCCTCCCTTATATTTAAATTTTTTAATATATTTTAATTGTTAAAATGAAATTTATAAAACAAACCACTTATCACTGAACATATGCAAATTTTTATCAAAATTAATAATTTTTCTTTAAATCAAAAAAAGGAAATAAAGTTTACATCTTTAAAATGCTTGCTTACACAGTTATAAAGTTATTGAAAAACATTTTTATTAAAATAGCTTTACTGCTTATAGATTTATTTAGAATTAGTTTTGCTATAATTTTCTCCAATCCTAATTTTTGTTATATTATTTTCCTCCTTTCATTTTTAAAACTATTCAGAATTAATATCATCGTATCTTTTTCAATTTAATAAGTTTGTATAAGCAATATACACTTATTATATATGTGTTTATAAGCAATATATAAACTATTTTTGAATTAATATTCAACGACTAACATTCAACAATTAAATTTTGTTTTTCATTAACTATATAAAATGTAAATCAATATATTTATGTATTTAAAAAAAAATAAATAAATGAAGTAATAAGTAAAATAAATAAGTAAAGATATTGTTCAAATTCTTTTGTGAAATTAAAAATAATTCGAGCATATTGCCATCTTAAAATATAGCATCGAAATTTTTAATAATATTTAAAAATACATTGGTAAATTATGAAAATAATGATGCAAATTTTTTTATATATATTACTATAAATTGCCTGGTGGCATGCGTAAGAAATGATAGTATATGTTAAAAATAATGTATATGTTAAAAAAAGTTAGAATTAATTTTTTTCAAAAAAGTATTAAACTTTTTAATCATTTCCTTTTTACTACAAATACCTTGATATGTATTATCTAATTAAGTGGATGAAATAAATAATGAAAAAAATTTTAACTGATCTATAAAAATTAAAACATCGAAAAAATATGGTGAAATACACTTAGAACATTATATTCACTAAAATAGAACGTTATATTCACTTTTATATAATGTTCTATTTCGTGTACGTTTTTTTCTTTTTTCTGCCTAAGAAATGAAAAGATATCTGTGGTTTAGTAATTCCATCCTTGCCATTCATCTGGCAAAAATCAGATTTCACATTTACACGATTTTTCCTTCTAACATAAACTTCTTTTGATAACATCTATGGGCATTATACTTTCTGGAATATTATTCTTGAATATCCTGTTTTGGAAATTTTATGGCAGCTGGATTTCACATGATACACTGCATATAAATATTAAGCACCTGCTTCAAAGCGATCTTTTGTACAATATGTTCTTTGGACTTAAGATAAAAGGAGGCATTAAAAAAAACATTTAATCTACATGAGTTTAATTACAATTTTTTTATTGTAATTAAACTCATGTAGGTCTTCGGTTTTCGGTTTTTAACAAGAAGTGCATGGTAAAACATTATCCTTTCACAAGAAAGATAATTTGGATCAATATTTTTTTTTTTTATAAAACCTATACCAAATACTCGTATAGTCATATAAATTTATATAATTAACAACGATGTACATGTACATAGTTGACAGGTAACTATTTTGTATTTCATTACAATTTACATTACACCAATAGATACAGCTTGAATTTACAAATCAGACATTTTAACTTAATACTTTTAAATTTTAATTCAATAGGTTTATTTTCATTTTTAAATACACTTGCATTAAGTAATGGTTTAGATTAAAAATTCTAGCATGCATGTCTCTTCTGAATTTCCATTCTAAAATGCATGTCTCTTCCGATTGATAAATATTGTAATCTAGATTATTAGTACAACTATTTTTTTTCCCGAGATTTAACTTTGTTAAAAATATACATGTTTGTGTCTTATCTTTTAAGAGTTGTTTCTCATATAAAATCTTTAAAAAAATTAAACTAGAATAACTGAAAAAAAAATGGCTAAATTAAATTTCACAAAAATTTTTAAATTGAGTAGTTTTTGTGTAATTTAAGCAATATAGAATAATAGCGAATGAATGAACGTTGTTTATCGAACAGACGTATACTTACAGAGGCAAAAATATTTCAGGTCATTTCTTACAAATAAAATCGTGTATGTTGTTGTGTATATATTTTGAAGGAAAGGTATATATATTAGTATATTAGTTTTATAGTTAGTTACATAGTTAGGTTTCGTAGGATTCAATTTTGTACATACAAAAACAATATTTTAATTTTATAATAAGCGTTACCATCTATAATATCATACCCTGTAGTGTTCTTGTGTCTTAATTAAACAAATTATTTCTAGAAATAAGATAGCAGGTTCCTTTAAACAAAACCATATAAATATAATTGCAAAAAAATATCCATAATATTTTTTTTTCATCGCTATTTGTTTTAAATTAATCCTATTAAAAAATGTTCTGATACCAATCTTCAGTAACAAATAAAAATAAAAACAGCAATCGGTAGAAACACAGCATGTTCTTTTAATTTCAGCAATCCAATATTGACACCATTTTCAACAACAGTAATTAGGGAACACGTCTATATTTACAAATAGATACATGCAAAACCACTTTACTACTTGGTTACGGTTAAATTCAAGATGAATGACAAATAAAACGAACGTTATTTATCCAACAAAAATGAACATGTGGATGCTAAAATACTTCAGATCATCTATTATACGAACCTAAAAAACAACATTCCATCCACCCTCAAATGCTTTTTAAACAACCCCATCCATTTTTTCAACAGAATACCCAAAAATAAATCATCTGCAATCACTTCTCCTTATAAAAAAAGATTGAGCCATAAATTTTTTATAAAACCAAAATCCACCCCATACGGCATATACACTGTCGAGATCCTGTACTTCTATTTTTCATAGGAAACAAAATTGCAGGGAGGGAGGGAGAGAAAAAATAAAAAGGAAAAAAAGGCTTTCAACCATCTCTATTTAGTCAATAGCAAATGACGCGTGAAGAATAACACCAAAGCAAACAGGAGAGGAAATGAAAAAGCATCTCTTGTCACAACTACACCTCTCCTGGAGCACTTATTTCTGGGGTTGCTGTCCACCCCCTTTAGCAGCCAATCAGTTATTCGCAAGGTATCATCGACCCTTCTCTCCAAGAACTATATTCCTCCGCTGAGACACATACGAATAGCAGGAGAGGCATTAGCTGCCGGTGAGAAATTCGGTGCTAATGAGGTGTGAGATATTAGCCGGGACTCTTCGTATGACGCAGATTTGTGTCCGACAGTCCATTAGCTGCACTTAAGTCAACCCCTAAATGCGCGTGCAATATGTACGGAGAAAAGCGGTTGTCATTAGCATCAGCACGGCAGGCAGTTTGGATCAACTCTTGGAAAGAAATTTGTGCTGATGTTAGCCGTTTACCGAGTGGTAGGGTGTAAAGTGAAAACCTTTATCGCAAACGACCACTCAACGACAAAACATTATACTGATAAATAACACTAAATAAAGCTCTATGATCTTAACCAGTAATGAAACTTTGACTAACAGTTTTCCAGATTAAGTTAAGTAAGGATATTGGTGGCAGTGATTAAGATTCATGGCGTGATATATCTAAATTCGATCGCGTTGCGTCGTGTTACGAAGACAGCCAACTCAATTTATGGTTCAATTTCTACAATTCGAAAAAATATACATTATTGATTAGGATATTGAATGAGCATGCAATAAAGTAATAATTTGACATAAAACATTTGAATAAGTGTTTTTTTTTTTTTAGATTCCCAACTTACATTTTTTCCTTCATCCTGTATTAATGTTTTAATTTCAATCTGTCCTAATTCTTATCTATTTTTCTTTTTGCATAATTCTTCTATATTTTGGTTTTCTTGGTGTGATCTATTGCATTTTTACGGTTTTCTGGATCTTCTATTGCTAACTGCATTAGAAATAAACATACATTTTGTTACAATTATATCATTATTCACAAAAGTTTTAATCACTAAGTCATGAATATATTATCAAAAATAGTAACTGAGCTATACTCTTATAATCAGTTATGGGCAAGTAAGTCTCAATAAGATATTGTGTTGTTTACATCTTCAAACAGTTTTAACTAAAAAAAAAATCAAAATTCCGGGTGCGCTACTGAAATCCCTTTTAAATATTCAGAATGTACATCTTACATAAACAATAAAAACAAAGTTTATCAAATTATTTTGGTATAAAATTGATACAGAAATTGAGAAGGAAATCTTCTGTAATATAGAGGGACAGTGGATTGAAAAATTCAGAATTACGTGGATTACAGGAAATATATATTTTTTTTTATCCAGAAATTAATATTTTGGCAGAATTTATCAAAGTAAAATATCAGTAAACGACTAGTTCACTTTTAAGAAATAATATGCGGTTGTTGAGGAATACTTGGGATTGAATTCTGATAATATTAATCCTTTCAAAGGTCTGATTAATAACCTAAAACTCATTTCTAAATATTTTTGATTTCTTATAAGATTTTAAAGTGAAATTTTGAAGTTAAAAATTAAAAAGATCTTCAACATAATATTTTCATTAAACAAATTAAAAAAAAATATTCCTTCACTAAATTTAAATAATCTGAATTTAAAACATTGATTCCTAGACAATAATTTGCAACTACGAGCATACCCTTACTTCCACAACGCTTTATTTGCATTGCATACAGCGAACAGAACTAAAGACTCCTGCTCAATCTTTCAATATCGATTCAAACGATAAATCTGCCACCTCACTTCACTTCCTTTGCGTCAGTTTCGAACGAACAGGGAACTTTTTTAATTTCCCTGACAGGAGCACTAGATTTTGGCCTTTTCCTTCCCTACCAACAACTGCTCTTCACCCAACGAGCATAACACCCCATAAATCGTTCGAAGCAAAATTCTTTACTTAACATTCCGGCAACAGCTGCTGCTGCATTATGGCTAGCTGCCCGGATAGTTAGCCGGACTCGCGTGGCAAATGTTGCGTGATCAGGCCACCGTATGACAACCGATTCACGAGGTTGTTAAAGAAATGTCCACTGCCAGACGATCACGACGGAAATTAATTTTTTCCACTTCCACACACTACATTCGTCAGCGGCAATTAATTGGATCCCAGCACCACCATTCAGCGTTGAACCCATTTGAAAATAAGTATATATAGAGTATAAGGGTGTTTGTTTATTGGTGTCAGAGAAGCTGTTAAATAGAATAATGACATAATGTGGGTCTTAAATCTGTAACGATTTATTTATGCCAGCTATAAATGTAAACGGAAAAATTTAAATTTAAAATAAAAATCCCTGTTCCTGTAGACCGAAAGTAATTGCAATTATAATATTTTGAAGTGAAAGATTTCGTGAATGTATTACTTACATTCCGTTACTCATTAAGTAAAATCTGTTAATTTGTCGTGTTCAGTTTAAGTAGTGCATGATCTTTAAAGGATCAGATTTAAAATTTAGTTGTATCTTCACTGTAATGGATTAATATTAGCATCATTGTTTCAAAAGATCTCTCCTGTCCTCATTTATTACAATAGAATAACATTAAAAACTTCGTTGTAGATATTAATTAAACTAGTTTATAAGAAATATTTTAAAACCGTGTTCTTTATTTAATTATTCATTTTTTATATTATTAATAATGCTATTTTTTTCTTATTTCAGACATTTCTTTTAAGTGATATAAAGACGTCACATTTGAGGAGATAATGAAGACAATGTTGCAGAATTGTGGTGTTTTCGATAACCTGTCACTTTGACTTGAGTTTATTTGCTATTAGAACGGTAAATATATGCATCTAGAAACAAGTATGAAGAGTTGCTACACTGCATCTGAATTGTGGCATCTCAATTTGGAACGAGCCCCCCAAATTGGGGATTTACACCATCTTCTTCTCTTCCTCGACCTAGATCTTGGTTGATCCAATTTTATTTTATTTCAGTTTTTGGGATTTATAGTTTAAATTCAGAACCACTAACAAACACCCATACCACTGCCAGGATTCGAACTTGAAACCTGTGGTACCAAAGGCCAGAGGGCCATCAGACGTCCTTAGATGAAGGACTTTCCGGAGTAATTCCGCACATAAAAATGGAATGGCGTAGGATTAATTACTCTACTTAAAAAAAAAAGAATTCAATCAATAAAATAGACCCCCTTTTCAACAAACCTTTCTAGATATATTACAATTTATATTATTAAAATAACGAAAATTCCTTTTTATCTCACTAAAAATTAAATTATCTTTATATAATTAATTTTTATGAGTAATTGAAATTTATTCTGGTCTAATAAAGCTGGAATGCGTGATTTTAAATTATTTTGGAAAATGAATAAATCTGTTTTCAATGAATTAATTTTTCTAGTATGGCACATGAATAACGTCATAATAACCTCTAAATTTACCATCACTAGTTATATTAATTCATTTATTAAAACCACATAATATTCTACTGAGTGATCCAATTGCTGTAATTCTGGCGTAACATCAAAGATTAAAACTTACATATCGCTTAATTCTTGTTCAATCCCTACATTACTAATACATCAACAAGTTTGACCATTCACTAACTGCTAGTTCCGAACCGGAATCACGATTCAGTTCGATCCACCTCTATACGCAGAAACTCCGGTGACTCAATAGAGATTTCATAAGGCATGTGATTCAGTCATTATGCAATGTTCTGTATCAGTATGTGTACCCATGTATTCCGGAAGCGAGCAGTATTCCAGGAACCCGTTTGTGTGGGTAAGGGAAAGGGTAATCGCCCCCCTTGAGATCAAAGGGGGCTGAGGCAAGGGAATGAACTAATCTGACGAAACGAAGCGTGGAAAGATACGCCGGGGCTCGGGCACAGCCCTATCTCTCCTGATTATCTTGAGCCATGTACTGCATCGGGACTGTGCACGAAGTATTCATTACGTGTTGCTAAGCTGGCAGTCCACCTCGCCCGGTTTCATTAAAACGTAAAATCATTTGTCACCAGAGTTCCAGATTAGGCACCGGGAGGGCTGATGTCGCGGTATTGTGGGTGGATTATGTTGTGCTACACAGTAGAAATAAATTGGGTGCATTTGATTTAATTTGAAAGATAAAAAAAAATGAATCTAAAAATCTTTGTGTTTATAAATTACCAAATAATTTTTAACTAATCTAAATATTATGTAATTTTGTACCAGGGCCTGAATGGCCGAGTGGCTAGCGCTCTGGCGCTCGGTATCACAGGTTTCGGGTTCGAGTCCCGGCCGTGCCATGGTTGTTTGTAGTGGTTCGGAATCCACTTTAAAAAGTAGGTCCCGGTCTAATAGGATCGTAGAGCGTTGCGGGGGCATTGTTACTCCGCGTCCGTGGCTGATCTTCAAGTTACACGCACATCACCCCTGCGTAATGCAAAGTGAGTACGTCTGTGCAGCACTTGCCTTAAGGCATCCAACACCAAGGTGTCTGTTTGCCAGCTGCAGTAGAAAGAAAAAAAATGTAATTTTGTACCATTTTTTTTCTCGAGTAACTGCGAATTCTAAGACTATTACAATCTTTTTTTTAATGCATCTTGTTCTAAAATTAGAAGTTACTAAGTTTTTTAAGAGATTTCACAGCTAAAATAATTGATGAAATTTGAATTTTAAAATTATAAAATGAAAAATTAGTATTAGAAACTAATACACATATTGCAGAGCACAAAAAAATGAAATATATTTTTAATTATTTTTTTTAGGCAATTTTTTTCACTTTGGAATGGCAATCTATATGTAATAAAAAATTACGTAAATACTGGTGTATATAAAAAAATTATGTTGGGCGAGGCAAGATCTAAACCAAACATTAAAAGAATTTTTACCTCTGTTGAAATGCGAATTTAAATCTTTGAACAAATATTACTATTCCAAATAATTTTGAACCCATGTTTATTTCATGGTATATACCAAAGGAATTGAAATTTACATTTAAATATATTTTTTAAATTTACACTTAAATAAAAATTTAATATTTTTTTCTCCAAAACAATAATAAAGTAATATAACATACCAATAATTTTTCTCGATTCATTTTTGAAATGTGAAATTTATTTTTTAGAAAAAATTTTTTGCAGAAAAATTTAATGTTAAAAGCTGTGACAGTATAACAATATTTTTATTACTTTGTTCTATAAATCGGAGTATACTATACTACTAAATCAAAAATTAATAATTTTCAAATACTTTATATTTGGTTCTTCATATAACAAGTAAGACTTTGTAAAATTAAATTAATTCTTAATTTTATGTAAAAATGAATTTTAAATACATATGTAAAGTCGAAAAATGTGCTCTTAACAATAATTATTTTTAATATACGTTATAAATTATTATGAGTCATATTTTTTTTTTCTTTTCTTTCCCTTTTTTTTTTAATGTGACCAAGTTTATTTGTAACAAAAAATTAAGTTAATAACATAAAAATAGATAATTTGAAGGTACTTGCGTATTAACGGTACCTTGGCGACAGTTGCGCCAATAAAGAGCACACGCACCAACCGCAGCTACAGATTTGGTGGTTTTTAAGTGGAGCCAATCTACACTTAAAATTTTGTTCCAAATAATAAAATATATATGAAACACTTCATTTAAAATCAAAACGCTTTCAAAATTCAAAACACTTTATTTAAACACAAATTAGTGTTTTCTAAGTCCCACACGATAAACACACTGACTGAAATTGCATTTCCAAAACTTACGTTCACCAGAGTAAAGTTTCATGTCATGGGAATTGGGACATTTTCGTTGTTTTGGTAAAATATTTCGCTCCTGAAAAAATAAAATTGCATCTTGTTCTGTTTCTGGCAAATCCCAAATACGCATTTTCGTAGCACTACAAAATGGCGTTAAAACTCAGCAAATCTGCAGCTGTTATATTAGCACCACTTAAAAACCGCCAAATTTGTAGCTTTTAGTTTGGCGACACTTAAAAACCGCCAAGTCTGTCGCCAAGGTACCGTTAATACGTAAGTACCAATTTGAATTAAAGTTATTGTTACCAAATAATATTACTGTAATAATTTGAGACATATTTCACAACAAAAAACAAACATTGTATTAAATATTAAATTAAAAAATTAATTTGGATTATTATATATTATTTGTATAAAAAAAATAAAGGATTCCTTAACAAGCATTTTCATAAAGTTCACTTAAATTAGTACATCTGTTCCAGATTTTCATTAAAAAAATTTGTCCACATGAAACAGGAAATTTATGAGCGATTGATCATTCCAAACGTCATTATAGTACTACAAGAAATTTCATATTTCATACATACAGCATTCTCCATCCCTTTTCTATACCTTGATCATCTCTAAACCGCCTGTCTCATATCACACCACACATTGGAAACTTAGATGAAAGGAAACAACAGTTGACAAGCGGTTAGTCATACTTTTTTTAAAAGTATGACTAAATTTGTTAAAAAAATGCAAGTTAACAACATGAAAATAGATGAACATTTAAATTGAGAGATATTGTTACCGAATTCTATTACTGTAAATAATTTGAGACATCATATTTCACAAGAAAAAACAATTACCACTCTTTAAATACTAAATTAAAAAATTAATTTGAATTATTATATAATATTTGTATACAAAAAATAAAGGATTCCATAATAAGAGTTCTCATAAAGTTCACTTAAATTAGTACATTTCCTCTAAATTTTCATTAAAAAATATGACCTTATGAAACAGGAAATGTACATGCGATTGATCATTCCAAACGTCGTTATGGAACAACAAAAAAAACCATATCTTCTTCCATATTTCATACGCACAGCACACCCATCCTTTTATGTACCTTGATCATCTCTAAACCGCCTGTGTCATATCACACCACTCATCTGAGCCATCCAAACAAACAAGAGGTAAACCACACATTGAAAACTTAGATGAAAGGAGACAACAGTTGACAAAACGGAATCCGTTACCAAGCGATTTTTTTATTTAACTAACCCACGTGGAAGGGGGTGAAGAAGGGAGACCGAGAAGGAGAAATTAACCTATCACATGTCATTCGACACAGCCTTTATTATTCTTTTTTGGTGCTCGCGCATACTGTTTTGTTAAGAAGGCATATGTCATACAGACACCCATAGCAGATGACAGCTATCGAGCAGACGATGTTTTTCGTGAGAGGGGTGGAGATGACTTTCCCACGTGACTCTGGAAGTGTGGGCAAATATCCTTCACAATGTGCAGCTTTGTATTGTTCGAAACTGGTTTGGTTTTTGTATGGAAAAAGATGGGTTTCATGGCTTTTTTTTTTTGTTCTGACAATGAGGGAATGGAACGTTGGAAAAAATCTATTGAAGTTCACTAGCCTGGATAACTGAACTTCATAACGATGTATTGTGACATATTTCTTCTTTCTTCTGAAAAAAATTTATAACAATGTACAAATCTAAAATTATTAACATCTGGTGTAGTTGTAAATTGATGTTGAAAATCAAATTTTATATTAACTATTAAGTAACTGATAATTGTTTATGGTTAACAAAAGAATATTTCAAAACATGTTTTACACAACAATCCGTTACTTGCGATAAATAAAGATGTATTATATATAATAAGCATTGAACGAAACTGAATTGAAAAAAAAAAACATGTACAATTTTGTTTACTTTAAATTTGTTCATAAAAAAAATATAGTGATATCTTCTTTTAAATTTATTCTATTTTTATTTTATATTATTGATCACTTAACATAAAAATGGATTTGAATTTTTATCTTTATAAAACTCAAATGATGTTTAAATTATAAAAAAATACAAAAATTTAAATTGAATGCTAGTGAGCGTTAAAAAAGTTGCCAAATCAGAACTATGAAATGATTTTTAAAAATGAAATTAATAAATAATACCACAGTTTTAAATTAAATTTGTCGTTATGTTTCTTTTTAATGGTAAATTAATTAAAATAATTTTAAATTGTGATTATTAAATTGTACAATTATTGAAAAATTTAATATTTAAAAGAATTTTTGAAAGAGAAACCATTTTTTCAGGTAGTAAAAACTAATTTCAAATATACATTTTGCAGTGACCTTCTATTCTCCTTTACTAACTTCATCCGCATTGTTGTATAAAATAGAGAATATATCTCGTGCTGTAAAAGTAATTTATTCATCCGCTGTTTCACAAAATCCTTCAACCCATGTATGATAACAATAATTTTCTAAACACAAACACAACTTATCAGACCTTTTTTTCATTTATTTTACGACATACAGTAAAACAAGATGAAATCGAATTTATTTCATGTTTCCTCTTACTATAGTGAAAAAAGAAGAAGAAAAAAAAACGTGAACTTTGTTTTCGGTTGGCTGCATTTCAATCTTGTTTTCAATTCAGTAGAAAAGCGAACAAAGCCAACGGGAACTCCCAGATCTTGGAATTTTATAACTGCATCAGAAGTTCAGTACACGCCCAATCCCTCGTATTATACCCCGATTAGCATGAAATGTGACTCAAACAACTGCTCTTGGCACACGATGAGCCTTATTTTATTTCCGCCACCAAAAAAGTTCTATTCTTCTTTTTTCCTGATTTGGAACGTTCCGCCCTTTTTTTTTTTTTGTTGTTGCTGTTCCGGCAGAACACAGCTAAAAAAATGTCGTCCAGAACGGACATAATGGTTGAACGAACACTACGATTTCTATCCAGTTCTGGACGAACAAGGTCCTTTTAAATGCAAAATATTTCGAGGAAAAGTTCCACGAATCATCGCGGAACCGGGATTCGCTCGTGATCCGGAGCGAATGCTTCAAAGCAGAAGGTCGCATTTCCTTCGCAATTTATGTGCTGGATTCTCTTTTCCTCTTCGCTGGTTGCTTTAGTATATTCTCCGGTACATCCGGCAGAGTTGGATCGAGATTTGTGGAAGTAGCCATTGTGAATGGTTATACGTCCCAGAATAAGAGATTTAACGATTTTGCAGATAGTTCTGTAAAATTTAAATCATGCAGAACTATTTGTAAAATCGTTAAATTAATTCTGAGATTTAAATTTAAATAAAAAAAGCTATATATAATATATTTAATTTAAAGTTTAAAATTTTGTTTAAATCTGTAATTTTACAGATTTTGCAGATGTTTTAAAAGATGGTATAAAATTATTATTACTTTTTTTTCAATTTAGGATCAAAATCTAATTTTTCATTTCATTTGCGAGTTAGACTAAGAGACAAAAATTATGAAAGAAATAATTGGATTAACGAAATTAAATTAAAAGATAAAAAAAATTTGATAAATGCATAATTTAAATCGTTAAATTAAATCTGAAATTTAAATTTAATTTAAAATAATAGCCATAAATTAATAAATTTAATTACAATTTTTAAATTTGATTAAAAAAAAATAAAATCTGAAATTTTACAGATGTTTTAAAAAATCGTATTAAATTATTATTATTTTTTTTTTTTTCAATTTAAGATCAAAATTTAATTTTCAATTAGTAATTAATAAAGAAAAATTATGAAAGAAATAATTGGATTAAAGAAATTAAATTGCTTAATAATGATAAATATATAATTTCAAATTTGAAAATATAATAATATAAGCTGGTTGCTTCATATTCGCCGGTACATCTGAAATTGGATCGAGTTTTGTGGTAGTAGCCATTGTGAATGGTATACGTCCCAGAATAAGAGATTTAACGATTTTACAGATAGTTCTGGGGAATTTAAATTTTACAGAACTATCTGTAAAATCGTTAAATTAAATCTGAAATTTAATTTTAAAATAAAATAATAGCCATAAGTAAATAGATTTAATTTAAATTTTTAAATTTAATTTAAAAATTTAATCAAATCTGTAATTTTACAGATGTATTAAAAAATGTTATAAAATTATTATTATTATTTTCATTTTCAGATCAAAATATAATTTTTCATTTCATTTGCGAGTTAGACTAAGAGATAAAAATTATGAAAGAAATAATTGGTTTAAAGAAATTAAATTGCTTAATAATGATAAATATATAATTTCAAATTTGAAAATATAATAATATAAGATGGTTGCTTTATATTCGCCGGTACATCCGGAGTTAGATTCAGAATTGTGGAAGTAGCCATTTTGAATGGTAAACGTCCCAGAAAAAGAGATTTAACGATTTTGCAGATAGTTCTGTAAAATTTAAATCTTACAGAACTATCTGTAAAATCGTTAAATTAAATCTGAAATTTAAATAATAGCCATAAATCAATAGATTTAATTTTAAAAATTTTATTTAAATCTGTAATTTTACAGATGTTTTAAAAGATGTTTTAAAAATGGTACAAAATTGTTATTATTAATTTTCTTTTTCAATTTAAAATCGAAATCCGATCTTTCATTTAATTTGCGAATTAGACTAATAGTTGGTTTGTCGCTCTACGGTCATCTAGTGCACACAAGTTCTAAACATACAGGGACCTACGGTTTAAAGTGGATTCCGAACCATTACAAACAACCATGGAATTAGATTAATAGAGAAAAATTATGAAAGAAATAATTGGTTTAATAAAGATAAATATATAATTTCAAATTTGAAAAAAACCAAAAAATAATGGATCAGTAAGCTATTTTCAAAAAATTTAAAATGACAATCATTTTGATAGTTTGTTATGTTTATTTTAAATATCAATTTTTAAGTACACACTTCTTTAAAAAATTAGGAGCAAATCTTTGAAAATATGTAAAATTCACTTTTGACATTTTAGTTTAATTTTATTCATAATTTTCTAAAAATACTTTTAGTAACACTGAAGTACAAAAAAATTATGTAGTTATTAATATAGAATAATCAAAAATATTTCGGTAAGAAAAGAATTAAATTAATGCACATTTACAATATTAGTAATGGAGATTTACAATTATCAAATTGCGAAAATGATTATCAATTTTATAATTGAAAATAGCCCACTTACAATAGATCAGTGAGGTATTTTCAAGAATTATAAAACTGATAATCATTTTGATAATTTAATATGTTTATTTTAAATATCAATTTTTTCATACATATTTCTTTAAAAAATACAGGATCATTAAAGCAAATTTTTGAAATGATGCAAAATTTACTCTTGGTATTTAAGTTTAATTTTATTCATAACTTTCTCAAAATATTTATTAGTGATACTGAAGTGCAAATAAATTACGAAATTATTAACAAAGAAGAATCCAAAACATTTCGGTAACAATAATTGAATTAATGCAGATTTACAATATTAATGCGGGCCCTGATGGCCGAGTTTTAGCGCTCTGGCGCTCGGTACCACAGATTTTGGGTTTGAATACAGTAGGTGCCATATATGTTTGTAGTGGTTCGAAATCTACTTTAAATCGTAGGTTCCGGTCTAATAGGATCGTAGATCATTATGGGGGTAAGTATTACTCGCGTCCGTAGCATATCTTCAAGTTACACGTGCCCTTGGGTAGTGCTAAATGAGTAAAAGCAGTGCAGCTGTTGTGTATGGCATAAAGCTTAACTGTCTCTGTATTGTTAACTGCATTAGAAAAAACATATTATTAATGCCGACTTACAATATTACTAATGGAGTTGTACAATTATCAAAATGATTATAAGTTTTTTATAGCTCACTTACCAGTGAATCAGTGTGGTATTTTCGTGAATTATAAAACTGATACCCATTTACATAATTTCATCTTTATTTTAAATATCAATTTTTAAGTACACATTTCTTTAAAAATACAGGAACAATAAAGCAAGTATTTGAAAAGATTCAAAATTCATTCTTGACACTTTCATTTAATTTTATTCAAAACTTTCTAAAAATTCTTATTAATAATACTGAAGTACAAACAAATTGCATAATTATTGTTATAGAATAATCCAAAACATTTCGGTAAAAAGAAATTAATGCAGATTTAAATATGCATTTTTGTTATAATGATTATTAATTAGTTATCTAATGTTTTTAGAGATATCTTCATGCTTTATACTAAATTATATAAGGCCTTTTACTACAAACAAGTTTGCTGTTTGCAAAAATGAACAAAAGAACAAGAACACAATTTCTATTACATGTATATGCAGTCATCCTTCAAAGTAGGCACAATTCCTTTGCAAGTACTTTGGAGAACGCAAGGCAATCATTTCTAGATCCTATGCATAAAATTCCACCATCAACTAGTTCAAGTCCAACACGGATGTTTTAAGCACATTATAATTGACAAGGCGTTGGAAGTAAGCTACACCTTTAAGTGAAAGAAAGCGTAAATGCAAGTCCATAACTGCAGGACAGAGGGGGAAATTCTGAGTCCCGAGGACAATATGGACAAAGTTATCATTGATATATTTTCCTTCACACATTATTGCAATAAAATAAATGGCACAAAAATTTCAATAATTTTTGCTTTGAAAACAGACGGGATTTTGTGTTACGGTAACACTGTATTCGCTGGAGCATGATAGCAATGACAGCTATCTACTAAACTACCGTTAATATACAAAACATATGAAGAATCTATATTTGATTTAAAACTCTCATTATATTTGATTATGATTTGCGTTTCATCGATTTCATTTTAGAAATGTTGTATGTTTATACGCTTTGAAAATTGCGTGAAAGAGTTATAACATTAATTATTTCAAATTTAATATGATACACGGTTTCTTTTTAAAACGATTTTATTTGATTGATTTTTATTCATTTTACATTAATGATGATTCAGTGAGCATCCCTAACTCCTTAATAAGAAAGAAAAAAACCTGTTCAAAAACAACTATATCCCATATGTTTTCAATGAGTATTTATAATAAATTGACAATAAAAAGATATCATGCATTCAGACTTATTAATTTGTTATAATTTGTAACAATTTGCCTTAATAACTTTTATTATGACATCTTGGAGGATTTTTAGTCCGTTTTGTAGGATAATGACAAATGTATTATAATATTTGCAATGCAATGCTATTATATACAATAAATTATTACCCAGTTCTAACATAACCGAGTTCGGTGTTTTCTTTGCTGAGAAATTTTGTACAATGTAATTCAAGAGAATATTTATAATATTAATATTTCTAAATGCAGACATATATGTTTCTGAAACAGTTGAGCTCAACTCTCATAGCATTATTTGCTTAAAATATTTCTCAAGATAACTTTATTTGTTTTAAATAGTTAACTTCAAATTTATTTCTAATAATATTTCCAACATCATACAAGTTGTTTTAAAACTTATAACATTTGCATCCCAAATATCTTTCACAATTTGTTTAAAAACACTAAACTAACATAATACTATTCCAAACCTTTACGTGTATCGAGAATAGTAACAAAAAGGAATCATTCCATCTGCTACAAAGAATCGGGAGTCTGAGACACGGAAATGACTCGCTTCCCGGTGAATGGGTTTATCTTGTAGAAATCGGAAAATTATATTCACGCCCAAATAAATACACCCGTTTCCAATCAAGCGGCCCATTTTTCGTGCGATTTCCTCACCAGACTGTACAAAGCCCAATCTTCAAAGCTCTCGCTTCCTCAAATATTAAAAACTGTAGACGGATCTTCAGTTTAAACCCAATCTTGTTAGTAACAGACACTCTTCCACCAGGGCGGCATCCAATAATGCACTTCTGCATTTGGTGATCGCAATTTAGTCAAAATCTTTTATATATATATTCAAATATTTGTGAAAGATCTATTTGAGTTAAAAAGTTATGAATTCCACATGTTTTATTTTTAAATTCCATTGACTTAAGCTGTCTTAAATTTGTTTTAATATAATTCAGTTTGTATTTTATACTAATTATATATTATTTCATCTAAAATTGTTAATTTCCTAATTGCATTCTAAAAATTTATTCACAAGTTATGTGAGATGGTACAGTGACGTTTTGGTTTGGTCTATTTTAATTTTGGTTTAATTTATTCAGAAGTTGTGTAAAATTTTACAGTGACAATAGTTTCGGTTTGGTCTATTTTGGTTTTGATTTAATTTATTCACAAGTTATGCGAGATGGTACAGTGACAATAATTGGTGACTACAAATGATTACAGTGACTTCGATTTTTTAAACAGTCGCATGAAAAGGAATTATTATGTCAGGAAATTTATACTGCTTCAAACTTAATGTTGTTTTACTTATAATCCATTTAATTTGTGTAGCCAAGTTTATCAGAATTTCCAGTGTCATGTTTTCTACTTAAACATCAAATTAAATTTTATACTGAGCATTTTCAAATCTTTAACAAATTTACTTTAATAAAAGATCCAAGCATAAAAGAGACTATATACACTCTCAATAATGAAAATGCAGAATAATTACTTTAGAAAAGCATAATATTATTTTCTTTGTGAAACAAGTTTCAGGATTTGGAAATATTTTAATAAACTCCACAGATTAAACTTTATTTTATTTAATTGTACAAAGCTTTTGTCTACCGTAATTATCATTTCTTATGGGAAATTTGTTAGCTTAGTGGGCTCAATTATAAACGCAATAAGTTTAGTTGTGTAGTTCATATGTTTATTTAGTGTATGTAATTGTGTAGTTTATGTTGTTATTTAGTGTAGGTGATTGTGCAGTTTATGTTGTTATTTAGTGTATGTGACTGTGTAGTTTATGTGATTTTAAGTTTAGAGTAACTGTCATTGAAACATTTAAGGGAAAATCTAAAACATGGATATTAACTTAATAAATTTGGACTTCGCTAATTTGAAATTAATTTTGAATTATTTATTGCATAATAATGTATAATCAGTTTTGAAGTAACGACTTGAAAATATAATTTCACAGATCCTAAAGAATAATTTATGTGAAATTTGAACATAAATCTACATAAAATTTGACAACATTCCATTATTGACATTCCATTTTAGATAATTTTCTTTGATGCGCGAATGATTCTGTGGACATAAGTGCATGGCAAAGAATCTCTTGGTGAATTTCGAATTGGTGCAGGGGCTGAGATGAAACTTGACAAAGCTTCAATTGGTATACCACCCCCAGCAAATTCATCAGGTACTATCGGCGCTACATTAGGTATGTATGTATGTATGTGGGGCCAGGGGCTAAACGCACGGTGTGTACAGAGCCCCAAAGACGGGGCTTATCGGAGCATACAATCTTTTCATGCCAGGGCGGCGAATTGCAAGTTCGTTTCTATTCATGGCGATCGGCCGCCCCAGTGAATGCCTTTGCCTTTGATCCCTTCCCTTGCGAGGGCATATTTGCAGTTTATCGAAGAGTTAAGTCGTCCCTGCCTAGACTGTCGGCTGCGTATTTGTCTTAGGGGGGGAGGTGAAGGTTTTTATTTGGCAGCAGAGAGAATAATTTGGGGTGCAAGAACAGCTTTCTGCAGAGGTGGAAATTGTCCTTAATTTTTTTTTTCTTCTTTTCTGCAGCGTAGGCGCGAAAAATGTACTGTCCTGGCTGATCATGAGGAATTTTGAATTAACGACATTTAGATAAATAGTTAATTTAAGTAATCCATTTAATTTTTCCCTTTTTTTATGTTATCCATGATGATTTATTATTTAAACTTTAAGGATTAATGAAATGTTTCTGCCCTTTTGTGCTACAGGTTCTTCGAGTCTCGGCTGTCCCATGGATGTTTGTAATGGTTCAGAATCCACTTTTAACCTAGGTCTCTGTCTAATATGACTGCAGAGAGTTGGGCGTAGAATTGAAATCCCTACTTTGCAAAAAAGAAAACATCTGTCTCGAAATCTGGCTGTAGACAGACTGCCTTGACCCTCTATGGGGCTACGGTCATCTTGTGCCCACTTTAGGTTAAATAAACCGGAACATACAGTTTAAAGTGGATTCCGAAACGCTAATGAAGAAGAAGAAAAGTTATACGTGCTTATTTGAACTATTAAGTTTGTGGTAGTGTAAGATGAATATTTAAAATTATAATGTTGACTTGTGGTTGGTCAGATTAAGAGGTTTTGTTTTTAATTCAAGTAGTATTGTTGTGCCAATGAAAAAGAAGATTAGTTTGGCTAGTCACTCTACGGTCATCTTGTGCACACGAGGGCTGAACAGACCGGGACCTACAGTTTAAAGTGGACTATGAACCACTAACAAACGTCTATGCCACCGCCAGGATTCGAACTTGATGCCTGTGATACCAAAGGCCAGAGCGCTAGCCACTTGGCCACCAAGCCGCAGAAGAAGAATGAAATGTTGGTAAATTATTTATGATTATTTTTCCAGAATGCAATTACCTATCCTCCCCCTTCCCGAAGATTGTCAATGGTAAGCTGGGTAAAATATAAGATCTTAAATAAATGAGGAAATTTGAAATCATTTAAGTAGTCGACTGAGTTTCTTCAACAATTTGATCTGTTCTATTAGATTGCTACAAGAACATTTTTTTTTAATTCAACTCTCTAAGCGTTAGACTTCTTTTGACAGGAATTCATTTTGTGGGACAAACAAATATCAAAATGTCTAGGCAAGCTTCATTTGTTATATCACCAGATGTTAGCAAATTCAAGGACGTGATAACGCCTAATAGTTAAAGAGAAATGTCACTATGCTACTCAGTACAAGATATTTGTTGAAGTTACTTGAACTTAATTCTGATGATGAATAACAATCTATTCATTAGTTCATCATATTCGTCAAATAGTTTTCTAATAGATATTGATTCTTTTTACATAAAAAAAAAATTAATCCTGGTCTCAAATATTTTACAAGATAAAAATACAAATTGATAGAACTTGTTTTGTTTATAATGCTAAAAAAAAAAAAAAAATCTAATTTATTGAAGTAAAAAAGGTTACTGAAGTAGTTTCGTAAACATTACATTTCATTATACTCCCCGATTGGTGAAACAAACATTTTTGTTTTAATGAACATTCAACATTATTTATAATGTTTGGCAACATTTTTGAAATGAAAACGATTTAATAGGATATCCTAATTGAAAAATAAACATTTTTTGTTTCATTCTATTGATGGATGCTGATTAAATAAAAAAATAACATTTGAATCAGTTTGATTTTGGGGAATAATTTGTTAATGAAGTTACACGATACCAAAGAAAATATTAATTCACACAGATTTTAATTCTCTCTAGATGAATAATATAAGCAAAATATTTTTCTCAAAATGTCTGGATTTATTCCAATTGTTTCGTTAATTGGCTTGTAAAAAATTCTTTTGTAAGCCACGATATTAAAATATTACGAAACTTGTATCTTTAGATTAATAGCCAAAAGATACTTCAAACAATTCAATTGTAATGCAATGTATTATTGTGAAAGAATGTAACCTTTTAAATCAATTTAGTTTCTAAAAATCCGAGTTATTTTACAGTTTGAAATATGCAAGATATTTTGATATTTAACTTTTAATAATTTAAATAATGGCAGTAATATTTATAATCATCAGTGTCAATAATATTATTAATAACCATTTTTAATGCAGTATAGGAACTTCATCTATAAATTCTATAAGCTATTCACCTATTAATGTCTGAAACTAGTTGGAACATTTATTATATAGAGTTTAACTCTATTTATAATCAAGAGAATTGAATCAATTCAAACTCATTTTTGTATATGTAGAATGGGGGAATTACAGTTTACCGACCAGTCCACCTATGGGAGATAAACATAAAGTAGTTAAAAAATAACTGCTTAATATTTGCATGCCTCATGGAAGAAAATTTGAAAAAGTCTCATTACATAATCGACAGTACAACACGGAGTACTTTTTCACGTTGCCACAATCTCCATCGAATCTATTGCGGCCTGATGGCCAATTGGCTAGCGTTCTGGCCCTTGGTACCACTGGCTTCAGGTAAGAGTCCATCAGTGGATTTTAACCCGAGCCGTTTTTCATGCTAGATGCGCATATTACCATAAAACAACATAAATATTTGAGAATTAAGCCTATGATAATACGTATTATAAATCTGTAAAGTTTTAATTTGGAATATTTTTATTTCTTAATATAAAGATCATATAATAGTTTTTTTAGCCCTAAATTGAAAAAAGGAGCTTTAATGACTGATTTTATCCATTAATATTACTTGTATAGAATTATATTTAGGCCATCATGCTATAATACACTAGATGAAGCAATAGCATCCGTGAGGCTATAATACATCAGATGAAACTATAACACATTAAATAGTGAAAGTCTGTATGCTATAAATCAATCCAGAATCAATGATTATAATTAATTCCTACTTTCGTTTAGAGAAGTATAAATTTTATTTTTTTATACATAGGGATAAAAACTATTTTCGATAAGCAAAGATATGCTACTTCGAATAAGTGACCCAAATAAATTGATACACGGATAATTTTTTTAGAAAAACCTCTACACCTATCGCCCTGATACACGAAATCTCTCTTTCTATATTTAGATACAACCCTATCTTTTTAGAGTCCATCTTTTAAAATAACGAATACCCCGAAATCAAAAGTACACAAGAATCACATTAACCATGACCTGATCCTACAATTCATGAGTTTTTTTATTTAAAGAAAAAAAGAACCTAAAAGGATAAATGGAAAAACTACGTGACCTTCCTTTTTTACACAATAAGATAACGACAAATCACATGCGGAAACAAAGGCCACACTCCCGATCCCGCATTAAATACTGTCATTCGTTCAAGAATCAATGAACGTTGTGGCAGCAACAATAGAACGATGCGATTAATTTGAGTGCAAACCCCTCTATTAGGCCCTCTTAATACCCCTACTATTACGGCACCTCCATTGCTGGATGGAGCAGAAAAAAAAAAACTGAAAGAACATTCCGGTTAAAAAACAGGACTACTGATGTCTCGACAGTAGAATGATGCCATTAGAAAATGGAATGGCTGGTAATTTTTCAAATGGGGCCCCGTCTGGGTTTTTGAGGGACATCGGATGAGGTCCGAGTGATGGGCCAGAGTGAAATTGCAGGAAGACAGATAAGTGTTTAACCACTGGAGGATTTGTATAGATGGGTCAGGTTGTTGGCAAGTACATCCAACAACTTGGCAAATATTTCTGGTTTTGTGAATAATCTTCTCGTTGATACTTGATTTTATAAGCATCAAGCAACTTCAAAATGAGTGCTTAAAAGATTTTAAGACAATAAATTATCTGTGACTAATTGTAAGAAATATAAAATGTTTGCTCATATTTTTCAATAAAAAAATGCAACAAATAATCAATGCAGAAAAATACATCAAACAGTTGTTGATTTCTCTAATGTTAAGAATTCTTTTACGTATAAAATATGAAAAAGAATTAGAGAAATCAACTGTTTGATGTATCGATTGTTGATTTCTCATCTCAAAAATATCATCTAAATTTTATCATTTATGAATGTGGCTGCATTAATTTCTTGGTTAATTTTGAAGTTCTTGAAATAAAAATTTGTATAATTTGAGAAAAGGTTAGAAATAATTTATTTGACATGCGTCTCTTTATGTATTATGTCTTGAAAATAAATTTCTATGAAGGCCATTTTAAATGTTACTTATTTTATAAGATTGTAATCTGAATCTACTCATGTATTGAATAAACTTTTATCAATTCCTTGTATTTGTGTGCATTCATTGATGAAAAATACATCTGTGAAAGTAAAGGAAATTTTTTCCAGTTATAATATATTAGTTTAATTAATATGGAATTTATTGTCAAAAACTTTTTAAGAAACTTCTATAATTTTCTCTATCTGTCTTCCATTTTTATTTGTCCAAAAGACGAATATTGTTTTTAAACACATAATTTTAGTAATTTATCTTAAAATATCAAAATAAGTTTTAAATGACTTTTTATACGAAAAAATATTTACACTAAGAATGAATATGAACAGCAACTATGGAATTTTAATTCACCAAAATTGTTTATTGTAATCATTAAAATAAAAGAAAAAAGAAATCTTCGGTTAGGCATATTTATTTTTGTTAAAAAAAGAGCTCTTTCTTTAAATATGAAATTACCCAATTAATTTTTTTTATGTGAAAAATTAAGTTTTTACCAAAATATTTACATTTCATATTTGCATTTGATAATTTAAAAAGCTTCACAAAATGGAAAAAAAATAAAATAATTTATCTCGACTACTATACGACTTAATTTTAAATTGTTAAAAATGACGGGACATATTTTATCAGTCATAAAATGTAAGTCCTAATTGAATTTTGAAAAAAGGAAAATTGCCGCACCTGAAACCATTATAACAGTTTTTGAAAATAATTGTTAAACTTTACAGATTTTTGTAAAATGAGTCGTCATTAGTTAGTAAAATGAGTAATTTTTTTACAGATAAAAATTATTGCTTTTTAACTTACAGAAATATAAACAAAATAAAGTTGATGCATCTACGTATCTGAGTTTACGTAAAAATATTACAGCATAAATTTATTTACTGTTTGCATTACTAATTGTATACAAATTATCGCTAATCAATTTCATTAGAATGCAATTTAGAGATAAATCTTCAATTCCTGTAATCTACATAAAATAATTTATTTAAAATATTTGTTTTTCTTTTAAATAGTATAAATACAGTATTTATAAGCTAATATATATATTTGAGAAATCTAAATTATTTTTTCTGTTTTATTTCGTACAAAAATGCATATTTATGAAAAAGTTAAAATTTTAAAACAACTTGGCAAATATGACAAGAAAAGTGAAACCAAAATCTTTTACGTACAACAGCCATTTACATTTGAAAATCATTCTTTTTCTGATAAAAATTACAAACTGAAATTAAATACATTTTGCTAGTAGATAGAAACAATAAAAAAGCAAAGACTTACGGATTAACATAAGTATTTCAAAATATACAATGAAATGCAACAACCTGAAATATGATAATCAGAGAAACATTCATTTGAAAGACAGCCAGAAGATTTTTTTTAATAAAATAAAACCTTTCAAGTAAATGATCTATCTAGAAATCTTCCACCAAACATTTTCAAGACATTATTTGGAACAATTTACTTCGTTGCGGTACCTCTCGCAGATCATTTTACTTCTCCTGAATCACTGATATGTAATCAATATCATCAGGGAACCATAATCGTAGTTGCTACAAGAAAAGCCCTTATTCGAAATATACAGACCAAATAAATCATGAAAAAGAGGGGAATATTTTGATCAATACGAATGCCAGGGCTGAAACCTACATTTACCCTCTTATACCAACCTTGCAGAGCTATTTTGAGGTCCCCAACAAAAACATTTCGCGTATGACATAATAGAAAATGCCTCCCTTTTGCTTTCTTAAGAAATATTCCATATTTTCCAACATAAGGGTCTGCAAATATAGAAGTCATTTCCACTTATTATAATAGCCACTAAATGACAGATATGACTCATTTACAAAACATTAAGCTTTGGTTGATGTCTTAGAATGCTAAACTTATTGTATATCATTAAATCACAAAATATTGTGACAGAAAATAAAGAAAGGCTATATTCTTTTGAGTAAATCCTACGTATATTGGGGGTTATTATAAGCAATTTCAACTATATTCCAGTAAAAAGTTGTTTATATTATGTTAGTAATGAAATAGCTGGGAAAATCATGCTAAATATAATGAATCTTTATATTACCCTTTTAAAAAATAATTATATCTCTACTTAACAATTTCATGATGAATCAAGTTGTACCTTTAAATAACGTTTTGCACAAATTACTGTAGAAGTATTCAGTACTCTTTTTGAAATTAAAACTATTCTGTAATAGCAATAATAAAAATGAAAGAAATTAAATTTTAATTTTATCATTTAATAACTTTATGAATGAAAATCTGATTTGTTTCCAAAATTAAATACTACAACTATATCTGTCCCATAATGACAGGAGCAAGTGAATATTTAAATGATAATTATTAGCGAAGACAGTTGTAAGTTATGTTGTAGTACAAAATTTTCAAGCCTTCAATCAAAATCAATATTTCATGACTTCTGTCATTTGATTTGACGCATTTTTCAATTTTTAAGTTAATCTAATTGTTACGAATCATAATTATTTTTCAAGTTTAGCCACTACTAGAAATCAATTGTTTTATTTTAATTGAATATCAACCCATTGTAAAAGTAAGATTAGAGTTTTCAAACAAAGATCGAATCAAGATTATCCAGTTCTTGATACATCATAAAATACTGAAAAATTGCAGAAAGATGCAATTTACGTTAGCTGCAAAACAATTAACAGAAAGATAATATCAAGAATTTAGAAGCGAAAATTGTCAAAGTGAATCTTATGCTAAGAAAACACCTCCTGTCTCGAAATTTGCCAGACAGCCTGGCAGACGGCGTTGGCTCATCATTGGGCTGTTGTGCCATTGAAGAAGAATCTTATGCTAATGTTGATTCTTTGAAAAAAACGTGCACTTAAATGCAAAGTTTATAGAGAAAAATCATCTTAGCGGATCAGCAGCTTACGCCATTGAAGCTCCAAAACATATTATTCCGAATTTTGAATAAAGGAAAACTCAAAAAGTCAGGAAATCCATATTCATTTTACGCTCGCGCCGTATAGGGAAAACATATCTTCGTAGCCGAGGTATTCAAAATGCAGTAACGAAATTGTTGAAAAATCCAGAAATTATCTGAACATTGATTTTATGAATTAAGAATTCGGTAAATTTTTATTATTTTCTAAATAAATACAGATAAATAACCTAAGAAATGCTAAAATTATTAAAATTGAGTTTTTATTCTAAAGAATTAAAAAAAAAAAAATTATTATAATTTTTTTAGAAAATTAAGCTCTGTGAAACTGGAATTATTATAAAATATTTTCAAACAATTATACTTTCTACATTACATAAACGTTAATTTAAAATCACCCATTAAAGTCTCATTTATGCCTTTTTAAAATCTCATTTATGGCTTAAGCTAAATCCACTGCTAAATTTATCAACGATATTAGAAAATTTTGCTGTCTCCAATATTTCAAACTTACTGTATGTTATAAAATCCTTGTAATTAGAGAAAGAAAATAAAGAAAAGCAATTCTTTTCAGCAAATCCTATATTTATTGGGGAGGATTTTCGAGTAAAATACTGTTTGCAAAGAACAAACATAATTAAATAAATAAAAAAAAGCACGTTGAATATAATTCATTTTGTTTATATACAAGAAAATAATCTCTCTCCTCAATAACCATGCAACAATTGCATTTTAATGCAACCTTTTAAACTAAATGATTAGTCAAGTTCATCACCAATATTTCCTCAATTATTTCCCACCAATATTTCAAACTTTCAATATGTTATTAAATTACAGTAAATCCGATCGAAAAATGGATTTGATCAGATTCTTTTAAATAAATTCTATTATATTGGGAATTGTTATGAACAATTCCAATGATGCAAGAGTAAAAGGTGTTCGTTATATTAATACTATGTCTTTCTATTGATACTATTCCTTACATTACAAAACTGGCGATCAGCGTTTGCATTGCCCAAATCAATATTAATGCAACAATTGCATTTTAATGCAACCGTTTAAACTGAATGGTGAGTCAAATTCGCCACCAATATTTCCTCTTTCATTTGCCATCAATATTTCAAACTTTCAATATCTTATTAAATTGCAGTAAATCCCGATAGAAAATTGAATTGGCTCAAATTCTATTTATGTTGGTGATTTTTATGAACGATTTTAGTGATGTATGAATAAAAGGTGGTTATTACATCATTATATTGATATTATACCTTATATTACAAAACTTGCATTGACAAAATCAATCTTAATTGTGAATACTTTTAGAAACATTATCAACTGTCAATTAATGCACTTATTGAAACCAAACAATCTGCTTTTAAGACAAACTGTCAAATATCCACCACCAATATTTCACCCATAGTGATTTTCGGCACCGACAATTCATAGTGGTGAGCCGAGAGATTCACATACTAAGCCAAAGTTTTGATTAAAATTCCGTCTTGTCACGATTGCGAAGCCCCACAATACGTGGAAGAATGGGCGGAAGGGGGAGCTGTCAGATGTGTCAGCAGCAGACAGACAACGGGAGGGCGAATCACTGAAGAATAGTTTGCTGATTTCGAGCAGTGAGTTCTCAGCCATGAACACCCCCTCTTTCGCGGCAGTAATTTCTCTTGTGGGGATTGACAATGGAAGTTGCCCAACCCCCCTCAATCGCTTTAGCTTTGTCTAGTGACAGACCTTATGGAAGAGAAGTTGTTGGCAAATCTTGTTGGTTCAAGGTTTATACGCTTTCTTTTAAAATGTAGTTCAACTAAACACAATTTTATCTTTGATCTCTAGTTATTGAAATACCTTTTCTTAAACACATTTAAAAAGAAATAATTTACACACCATGTTTTGAAACTAAATATTAAGTCAAAGCATTAATATAAAAAAATAGATGTTTCCTATTTGCATGACATAACTTTTAAAATTCAGTTCAATTGAAATACCTTGAAATTGTTACCTTTTTTAAAACACATTTAAAAAGGAGTTTTTTTACACGCCACATTTTGAAACTAAATATTAAATCAAAACATTAATAGCAAATAATGGATGTTTCCTGTTTGCATGACATAACTGCTATATGAATAAATATCTAATAATATAAATATAGCTATGCATAACTTTGTTTAATAACCTAGTATTGCATTCGTCTTTTTTTCAATGATACTTTTTACAACACTGTCCCTTAAATCCACTAATATATTAACATTTTTATTAAGGGAAGAAGAGTAATACAAACAACGATTCAGTTATGTATGATTAAGAAGTATTGCAGCATATGTATTACATGGAAGACAACCTGAAAAATCTCAGCATGCAATACGAGCAGAGAAGAATTGTTCAACTACCAATAATCTATTTTGCTTTCTTCAAAGCAGTAATTGCAGGATTTTTATACATCCAAATCATTTTTATAAATTGACACAAATGACCTTTACTACACTTTTATTGGTACCTATTGCACAGTATACTAAGAATATTAATAAAGTTTGTACTTGATATAAGAGAACGTATATAATTCCATTAAAACAATTTACCTTGAAAAGAGGATTATTTATAAATAATGAAAAAAAAAAAAATAAACAGTAAGAAGAACAAATGTGAAACGGAATTAGAGTAAAATTATGGAGATTTTCAAAGTATTTTTTAATTTTAAAGTTTGGAGAGACGAGAAAAATCATGAATGTTTATATGTCTGGGAGATATTGGTTTTCTCAATAGAAACAATAACGAATTACAAAAGAACTGAATTCTCAAAGTAGCCAGACGACAGCTACAAAAAAAATTGTAATATTTTATAAGATTGATTTGTTTAGCCTAGTTTTTAAAACAAGAACAAACGTATGCAAAAATCTCAATTCAAGGATTTAAGCTAAATCAAAATAAAGATTCTATTGAAATAGTCTGCAAATTTGCCAGAAATGTTTTGCCAGTTAGAATTTTAATCAAATGAAAAAAAATCTACATTAAAGATTTATAATGCTGATACAGTGCAAACATTTTGTTATAAAATTCAAAGATTGTGCGCAGGATTGTTAAATCAGAAATATTTCATTTTATATTTAAACAAAATATATTTTATAAAACAGTCAAGTGAAAAAATGCAAAAAATAGATGTAGTTTATTCATTATCATGGCGCAATATTCAAATTACTAAAAAAAATATTAATCTAAAACAAATTAATTAAACTATTTGCTAATTGCAATCGTGACAACAAGTTTGCTATCCATTTTAGTAAATTGTATTTTATATGATAAACTTTTCGATACCTGTAGTGTTTTCTGCAAATCAATAGTTAAATTGTCAAAAATTTTGTAGTAAGTTATGTTTCTTTCATCCAATAATATACGTCATTTTCAGCTTGTTGTTATTGTTCAATTATCACTATTATAAAAATTCGCCCTGTAAGATATAAAACATGCTATTTGCCGGTTTTGTTTATGCCGGTTAAAATATATATTTGAGATTTTTTTTTGTTCATTTAAATTTAACCAATTTTTATATATTTATTTTGTTTATGTTACTTTTTTTAGTTTTAAATATTCTCTTTAAATTATCACAAATTTAACAGTTGAAATAACAGTTACAATAGCCCCATGGCTAGGGCCAAGGCCGTCTGCTTACTGGCAGATTTCGAGAAAGGGGTGTTTTCTTTTTACGGGTGTAGGGGTTATCAGCCAGCAGTCATATTAGACAGAGACCTATGGTTTAAAGTGGATTCCAAACCACTTTAAACCGTCAAAAAACGTAAACACCCATGGTACCTCCGGAAATCGAACCCTAAACCCGTGGCATCGAGCGCCAAAGCGCTAGTCACTATGTCATTAAGCCTCTTCAATTGTACATTAGTTAAAAATCATTAAAATTGAAATTAAAATAATTAAGCTTTTATTTGCCAAATGACAATTTGTTTTGCTAGTGAAAAAAAAAAAAAAAAAAAACCTGGAGTATTCCACGACTAATTTTTTTCAATTGCCCTCCTCCCCTATATATTCCATAACGGTTCTATTTTCAAAACATATAACTTACATAACACTTTGATATATGCTTCTAAAACATCATTTGAATTTTGAAATCTTAAGTCAGCGTGCGTAACATAAGCATGAGGCAATATAAATATGACATTCACTGGGAGTTTTTATGAAATGCAATTCATAACTCTAGGGTAGTTTATTACCTCCAGGAATGTCTGCTTCAGAGCCCAGCTATGTGGAAATATCCCTACACGACTTCGGAGCTTGTCGACACGGCTTAATGCTATCAACGCCATTTCAAAACCTTCAGGAACAGAAAATGTGGACCCGCTACGGAAATAAATAATGAACTGGCAAACATCTCCGCTCTAGTCTTTCAACACATCGTTTTTGTTTAGAAAGGCTTATCCAAGACACCGCCAGTACTCGAACCCAAAACATGTGGTATGTAAACCAGCGGCAGAGCGCTAGTCACTCGGCCAAGAGGCCCCTTCAATTATAACTAGTTAATCTTTTTAATTTCAGTTCTAATGAATTTTCAGTTAGTTAAAAATTTATTAAAATAGGAATTTAAAAAGATTAAGCTTTTCTTTGCCACACCAAAATTTGCTTTATTAGTAAAAAAAAGAGTATTCCGCGACTAATTTTTTTTCCATTCACCCCACCCCCCATATATTCCATAAAGTTCCGTTTTGAAAACATATAAGTTACATAACACTTTGATATATGCTTCTAAAACATCATTTGAGTTTTGAAATCTTAAGCCAGTGCATGTAACATAAGCATTTTTTTTTTGTTCTAATGCAGCTGGCGAACACGCAGACAGTTGTCTTTAATGCCTTAAGGCATGTTCTGCATCGACATTACTCACTTAGCACTACCAGGAGGTGCGTGTAGCTTGAAGATAAGCTACGGACCCTGAGTAACAGTACCTCTAGGATCATGTTAGACCAGGACGTACTATTTAAAGTGTATTCCAAACCACTAAAAACATCCGTGACATTGCTGGAACTCAAACCTAAAACCTGTGACACCAAGAGCCAGAGCACTACACACTCGGCCATCAAGCAACTTCAATTATAGCTAAGGAGTTAACAGAAAAGTTCATAAAAATTGAAATTTAAAAAGTTTAAGCCTTTCTTTGCAAAACGAAATTTTGCTTAAGTATTGAAAAAAAAAAGAAAAGTGTATTCCACAACTAATTTTCTTCTATTCATTTCCCCCTCATATATTAAATGTAAGTTCTATTTTCAAAACATATAACTTACATAATACTTTGATATACGCTTCTAAAACATCATTTGAATTTTGAAATCTTAAGCCAGCGTACGTAACATAAGCATCAGGCAATATAAATATGACATTCGCTGGAAATTTTCATGAAAAGCAATTCATAACTCTAGCGTAGTTTATTACCTCGAGGAATGTCTGCTTCAGAGCCCAGCTATGTGGAAATATCCCTACACGACTTCGGAGCTTGTCGACACGGCTTAATGCTATCCACGCCATCTCAAAACCTTCAGGAACAGAAGATGTGGACCCGTTGCGGGAATAAATAATGAACTCGCAAACATCTCCGCTTTGGTCTTTCAACACGTCGTTTTTGTTCAATAGAAAGGGCTTTCTTTCACGACTTAAAAAAGGACGGAAAATAGTCATATATAAATATACTCCAAAGACCATTTTTCAACCGAAAGCAGTTTTAGGGAAATAACAATAAAAAACGAAATGAGGGTATGGGGGGAAAAATAAGCAAAATTGCTTAGCCTTCAAGACATTCCAGACAGAATCTTTCTTATTTCACGGCAAAAAGAGGGGCTTAAAAACCATCTGTTTGAGAAGGCCTAGTTCGAACCAGAAGCAGGCGTATAAGCAGTACTTGAAAAGAAAATCATTTATCAAACAGGACGGATTTTTTTATATATATATATAGCGACATTCGCGACAAACTTTTGCCCGTCAGTATTGTGAGGGTAAATTTTTAGAAACTCGATGCCTCGTTCTCTGGGCTATTGATACTACCATGGCAAGTGCTTCGTCAAATTTTTTTTTTTTTTTTTTTTCACTAACCTTTATATTCTTTTTTTTTTTTTCAACACACAACGCTCTAGTTGGAACATTTTTTTGTTATTATTTTCAACGTGCCGCAACCTATACTAGAGTCTGGTACTGGAGTTAGTTCTGTAGCGTCGCACTAGAGGCGGGAAGTAGTGAGAACTGCTGTAAAGTAGATTTCAAGCTTCACGCCGAATTTCTTCTTCCAGAACCGAGAGAGAGGGGTGGACTCGAGAAAATAGAAAGGGATGAAGACAGGGGTTGAGGGGGAGTGCGTGGGTGTGTAGATATATATATGAAATTTCTTGATGTAGAAAATTGTTTTTATGGTTTCGACAGTTTGTCATGTAAGAAAGCTCTTTTCTGCGTTTTGTCGTTAAAAAGTTCTGCTGCTGCCCTTCCAAGAAACGCAGCCATTTGGCTAAGAGAAATTACAGGGTGAGTTTTGGAGGAAAGCCATTTAGCCTAGTAACGGCGTGGGAAGTTTGGATGGAAGTTCCAAAGGAAAGGAATGCCATTTAAACTGCTTAACTTAATGGTTTATTGATTTCGAAAGTAGTTAGGGAACTAGATTACGTCTAAGCGTCAGAAAGGGATCACTCATCCAAAGTGAATGAATTTATGAAATTTTGAGAAAGAAAAATTTTAAGAGTCAGTGATTTTATAGACAGTACAAAGGAATACTTTTGCTATTATATTTTTGCTAAATTGAATCATCCATTAGATTAGAGGTTTTATTTGTTTATTTTTGGCGAATATTTAAATATGGTTTTTCCAGTTTTTAAAAATGTCATATTCAAAAGAAGAAACAGATCTACAAGTATAACCATTCAACAAAATTAAACAGTACTATAATGAACATAGAAGTAATTTTATTTCAAGCGATATAAGTTTTTTTATTAATGCCTTTTTGCATAAATCTTTACTCTGAGGTATTTAGAGTCGTAAAGTTCACTTTTGAATTGAACTCTCATTGTATCAATTAAAGAATTTTGAGGGGAAAAAATTCTCAGAATAATATATAGTATTTATAATGAACATAGAAGTAATTTTATTTCAAGTGATTAAATTTTATTAATACTTTTTTGCATAAAATTTTACTCTGAGGTATTTTACATCGTAAGGTTCACTTTTGTATTGAACTCTTATTGTATCAATTAAAGAATTTTGAAGGGAAAAAAAACACTGAGGTTATTATATAATATTTCAGTACTATATATGTGAAATGAAACTATCTATATATAATAAAAGCATCATTAATTCATTCGTTTTCAAATTGGACATACACTATACCATACCATTCTTTTAAAAATTGAACATAAACATAAAAAACGAAACGTTATAATTCGTTTTGAAAAATTAAATAATTTTATAAGTGTTATTTCACCACTAGTTTGAAAGTAACTGTGTTATTATACAACTATTATTTAAAATTATCGTGTAATTTTCATAATAATCTAGTTAATAAGGATGGATGTCAATTAGATTAATAGGATACATTGGTCTGTTTAAATATTTACTATTAGTGAGGGATAGTTAATTATTATGTTTTGTTTATGATGGTGGGATAAGAATAGAAAGATTATTATATCAATTAAAGTTAAGTAAGAAACATTAATGTCTCTTAATTAACAATACTTTAAGTAAGAAACATTAATGTCTCTTAATTAACAATAGTTTATATGGCAGGAATAAACTATTATTAAGGAGATTGTTTAACAATTCATTTCGTTTTCATTAATTCATTTTTTTTTAGTGGACTGGCGTGGCCTGATGAAAAGAGAATTGTATATACGAACTAAAGAGTGATTCAACATAAATTAAGTCAAATCGAAAATCTCCATGTAAATGCCAGAAAATCTTTCCATTTGGCACGAGAAAAGGGGGTGGGGGTGGGGGCGAGATAATTTAAAAAGTTGTGTTGTCATCATTTTGTGTATAACTTCCATATTTCTTTTGTGTTAAAAAATTAATAAAAAAAAGTTAAATTAATATATCTTGTGTTTCTCTAATGTATGCCACAAACTGCCTACCGACTACCCTATTATTCGGTTTGGTTTGTTGCTCTACAGTAATTTTTTGCACACTTTGGGCTAATTAGACCTGGACCTACAGTTTAACGTGGATTCCTAACCACTAACAAACATCCATTCCGCCGCCCGGATTCTAACCTGAAGTACCAAAGACTAGAACGCTAGCCAATTGGCCATCAGGCTGCCGGTGAGGAGTAGAAGATAGATCTAAATGTGCTTCTTGAAAGCACTAACTGACCGGCATGTGTGTGTCTTACGGGAGAAATCCCGAAAGACAGACTATCAGAAGACAGCCAGAAAATCTCTGCGTAACCCTTAACATAAATTGTCACAATGATCATCGAATCCTCTCATTTTAGACAGCCAGCAATGATTACAACGATGCCACAAGCGGATTCGAATCTAGTCCTTCCGAACATTGACTGCCCCTATTATTACTGGGAACGGATTGACTTTTCTTACATATTGTGGTTACGCAATGTGAATGCTGTGTAGCAGATTCCTACAAAGCATATTAGGTAACGACTGAATCTGTCACATAACTGCCATTCAATCTGTCAAAATACCCGGCATTGGAGAGCAACGACTATGTGGGCAGCTATGTAGCAGCCTAAGTGCCATGTGGAAGATTCCTATAAAGCACATTAGGTAGCAACAAAATCTGTCACATATCTCCCATTAAATCTGTCTAGTCTATATACCTGAATTTGGAGAGCAACGACAATAGAGAAAGTAACATTTTTATTATCTTTAATTTTATTATAATTAATTTTATTTATAGAAGATAAATTGTTCGTTTATAATAAGTATTTTATTCTAGAATTAGTTTTATTACTTTAAATTATTAGAATTTAGCATTAGATACGTATTTAATTCGTATTTAACACATTACGAACGTCTCTGAATAATATTTGTGTTGACTTTTTAAATTTTTAAGCAGGATTTCAACTACCAATTGAAATTGCTTCTTTTATAACTTATCATTAATTTCTAATCCACAATAAAATATTCTAATATAATAATTTATTACTACTAATAATAATATACTTCTAATGTTACTAAAATCATAAGAACAATGAAGTTTTATATATGCTTATTAGTTCCAAATAATTGCACTCGCAAATTGTGCAGACAATCAATTTTATTACAAAAATAAAGTTCTTCAAAAATTAAAATACGAAAAAGACATCACTGTCTGGATACAAAAATATCACCAATAATATAATATAAATTTAAATAAATTTCCTTTCCTTTATAACTGGATGATTTTATGATTAGTTCTTCAATCTGTAAATTACGTTTATAGCAGATCGTAGATTTTTTTAACCCTTAAAAAACAGCATTCGAAAAGCCATTTCCATTACAATAAGAACATTACTTAAATTTCCCGTTTTACTAGGAGTCATTACCACAGCACTCAGTTTTTTATTTTAGTAAACACTCAGCTGCAACGGTTCAGTATAAATGCATTTAACCTAAGTATATATGTATCAAAAAACAATAACAACGATAAAAAAAAATCTTTTGAAACTTACCAGACATTTCACTTTCTAAACACTGATGCATTCGAGAATACCCAGATATACCCCTCTCTTTCCCCTTTTTTTAAACGAAAAAGACTTAAAAATAGGAAGAAGAAGAGCATTTTAGATGATAATTTGATTCCGGCGTTTTATTTAGATGGCAATTTAAAATGCAATTTCGAGTCTGGGAACTTTCATAAAAGATAGCCGGGTTCGATTTTCTTGCTTTTTCGTAACTCTTCACTTAGCCTTTCGGCAAATCCCTTCGTTAGAATGTGATGCCTTCATATCATTTAAATAAACTAGGCTTTTTTTTTTCATTTTGATTTCTTTTTGGTTAAAATTCATGCAAATGCGAATAAATAGTAGTGAAAGCAGATAATATAAAATAATTTTTTTTTGGTAACTATGTCTTATAGGTAATTGGTTTGGTAATATTAGTGATAAATAATTCTAATACAGTAAAATCTCTCTTTTAAGCATCTTTCTTGCACCTAAATTTTACACAATTTTAATCAAAGTAAATCTCTAATCTAAAGATTAGAGTTAGACCACTAAATTCTTGAAAAAGTAAATACAAACAAGTAATAAAAAAAAATGTTTAAGTCAATTCCTACTTGTTTTTTCACTATATCGCAGAAAATCATTAATTATAGTCATAATTTATAAATAATTTTCATTAATTTTTTTAAGTTAGAAAAAATTCCCTCTCTCTCTCCCACACATACACACTTTCCATCTCTCTCACTCATTTATTCACGTTTCATTTTTCATTTTGTTCCCTCCTTGACTCAGACTAGAACCTAGAACGAAAAAAGAATCTGAAAAAGAAATTTTTTTCCAGCTATCTACTCGCTTCGCCACTAACGGTATTTATTCCTAAATTTATATCCTGATAAATATCTTATATAAGAAAATTAATTAATTAATTAAATTTAATTAATGAATTAATATTTGAAAAAACTGCATTAACATCAAGTGTCATCCACTACAAGTTCAAAAAAAATGTATTTGAACTTGAGTGGATGAATAAAAAGTATTTTATGAACGATTGAAAATTTGAAAAAGATATACACTCAAGAGCCAAAACATTATGACCACCTGTCAAAAACGAGTTGGCCCACCTTTGTCGCGCAACACAGCTTCAACCCGCCTTGGCATGGATGCCACAATTCCTTGGTAGATGGCCGGAGACAGATTGTACCAGATGTTTAAGAAAGGGTACGCAAATCCGAGATATTGCGAATTGGTGGGCTTTGAACTCTGAGCTGCCGTCCCAGGACATCCCAAATGTGTTCTATCGGATTGAGATCCGGTGAGTTAGGCGGCCAGGACATTAACTGGAATTCAGCATCATGTTCCTGGAACCACTCCAACACAATTTTAGCCTTGTGACAAGGGGCGTTGTCCTGTTGGAACATTCCATTTCCAGCTGGAAAAACAGAGGCCATGTAAGGGTGCAACTGATCCGCAATGATGTACAGATACCCTGTAGCATTCATGGTCTGTTCTACCACAACCACGGGTCCCTGAGACGCCCAAGAGAACGTCCCCCAAAGCCTAATATGGCCTGTGTATGACCTACTGTACATTGAGGGAGCAACTGTTTGCCTGGAAGACGGCGTATCCTGACCGGCCATCAGTGTGATGAATGACAAACCGTGATTCATCTGACCAGGCAACTCTCTCCCACTGATCCATGGACCAGTCACGATGTTCCCGGGCCCAGCGCAGGCGCAGTTGGCGATGACGCTTGGTCAGCAAAGGCACGCGAGTGGGATGTTTGCTGCGTAGCCCCATATCCAACAGTGTCCGCTGAACAGTGTGCTCCGATACTATTCTATTTGGCCCTGCATTCTATTGGTCAGCTGAGTCTGTCAGCTGAGCCACTGTCTGGCTCCGGTTTTGCTTCACCATGCGAGACAGTCTCCAACGCCATGTCGTCTACTGCTGGTTTCACCGTCATTCATCCACTTTGCATAAGTACTAACAACTGTAGATCGCGAACAACCCACGAGTCGTGTAGTATCGGAAATACTTGTTTCGAGCCTTCGAGCCATTACAATCTGCCCTCTATCAAAGTCGCTTAGATCCGCAGCCTTTCCCATCACACACAGAAGTAAGTGAAATAATGATTCTTCAGACTCTTCAGCATCAGTTAAATATCACTTCCACCTGATCACGTGCCTTCCACGTCATCCAGGCGAGTTCATTGCAAAATGTAGGGGTAGTCATAATGTTTTGGCTCTTGAATGTATATAGGGAGAGTGTGAACTAATAGAAGGAAATGAAAACTCTAGAACAAATAATATGAAGTATATTTAGTATATTAGTCTTTGGTACCCGTGTTTTATGGATAAACATATCTGGTGCGATAGAATCGTTGACCATTGGAAGCAAATATTTTAACTAAGCAAATTTTCTTTGGTGACAATGTCTTATAGGTATAACACATTGGCTTGGTAATTTCAGCAATAAATAATTTTAGTGCAATAGAATCTCTCTTATTTATAATTTCTTTTACGTATCTTTCTTGCACTTAAATATTAAACGATCTTAATCAAAGTAAATCTCTAATCTAAAGATATTTTCAGTTATAAGTCACTGAATTTTTCAAAAAGTAAATACAAAAAAAAATCTGGAGCAAATTAGCAATCAACAATCAATTTGGAACAGATCAACAATCAATCTGGAACAAATAATATGAACGTGATATTAGTCTTTCGTGCCTCTGTTTTATAGATAAACATATCTGGTTGGATAGAATCAGAAACAAATGAAAGCAGATATTATAAAACAAATTCTTCTTTGATTATTATGTCTTATAGGTGAAATACATTGACTCTGGCAATATTAATAACCAATAATTTTAATTCAATAAAATATATCCTATATATAATCTACTTTGCGTATCTTTCTTGCGCCTAAATTCTAAACGATCTTAATCAGAGTAATCTCTAATCCAAAGATATTCTGTTATACGTCACTGAATTCTTGAGAAGTAAATATAAAAATATGTATCAAATCAACAATCAGTCTGTAACAAAGGGGTTGAACGTAATATTAATCTTTGGTACCCCTGTTTTATGAATAAATATACCTGGTTTGATAGAATCAGTAACTAAGGAAAGCAAATATTATGACACAATTTTTCTCTTTAGTGACAATATTTATAGGTAAAATATATTGGCTTCGGCAATATCAGTAACAAATCATTTTAATACAATAAAATCTCTCATATATAATAGCTTTAATGTATCTTTCTTGTACCTAAATACTAAATAATCTTAATAAAAGTAATCTCTAATTCAAAGTTACTCACAGTTATACGTCCCTGAATTCTTGAAAAAGATAAGTACAAAAAATCTGGGACAAATCAACAATCAATCTGGAACAAGTAATATAGACGTAATATTAGTCTTTGGCTCCTCTGTTTTATGGATAAACATATCTGGTCTGATAAGATCAGGAACAAATCATTACAAATACAATACATATTTACTTAAATTTATACAGATTGACTATTTATCTAATAACTGTTTTATATGTTTTAGTTATACCTCGATTTTTAAAAATCTTAATCAAAACAGTTTTCCGAATTAAATATAATTATCAGTTATATGTAAACGAATTTTTGAAAATATAAACGAACTGTATGAAAGCAAACAATATAAAAGTAATCTTTTTACGTTAATATTTTCATAGTTGAAGATATATGTTTTGGTTATATGATATATATATGTTTATTGATACCAAACTACCTGAAGATATATATATGTTTATTGATAACAAACTACTTAAAATACAAAAAAACTTCACTTACGTTTTATCCTTTGAATGAATTTCTTTCAATTATAAGTCAACTTTTTAGAAGTCATGATCAAAGCAAAGATATAGCAAAATAAAGTCGTTTGAATCTTGTTCATAAGTTTTCGTTTAAAAATTTTTCTCAGTTAACTTCAAGTCAAGTTAACTGACAATACTTTTTAACTTGGTGCGTTGAGATGTATGCCCGCTGACGCTGCTTTATCTCAATTTATCCATATGTTTCCCCCCCCCCTTTTTTTAATAATCAAAACATATTTGCAGAAGTGAAAATGAAACTCCCTTAAAAACCACTCTAAAATTCAAAATTCCAAAAATCCCCGAAAAATAGAAATTCCAAAAATTCAAAATTCTCTCTCAAATACAATAAACGTTGCTCTAGTAAATCTCGTAAAATATCGTAAACTCTAGGCCTAACCAAAATAATAACAATAAAAGGAATAAATTTGAACATGAAAGAAAGAGATAAAACTACAGATCAATCGATCACTACATTTTAACATTTAAACGACGATTATAACACATGAAGCACTACTAGTACTTGAAACGAAAATTGAAAAATGAAATAATAACCCCAGGAAAAATATATGGGGTACCCCATAGCTATTTTCAGTTATACGGGGCAGAAAATTTCACTGAAACATATGTATTTCCAAACTTTATACAAGAAAAATTATTTTTCAATATTATTAGCTCTTTGTGAAGACAAAGGAAACTTATCAAACTTTTTGCCACTGCACACAATATTATGACTCATCTCAATCAACGAATTCATCTTTCAGTGAATTTAAATAAATTATTTTATTCTATTTTGTTATTTTCGCTATTATTGAGAAATCAGAACCAGGCTGCCTTTAATATTATGCAAATAAAATATTCAAGGAATTACTGCAATTAAAATGCGTACTTACTCTAAATAGTGACTCGTGGTTATATATTTCTCGTATAATATATATATATACACTCACGTCCATAAATTAAGGATAATGAAGTTCAGGCAAAGAAAGAGACAGAAGCAAAACAAATTTGACTTATTTGTAAAGTCTATTTATTAAACAAAAGGTAAAGAGCACAAAAGATGCTATATGTTTGACATAATTAATAAAAATTGCGATTTTTACTCAATGGAGCAAATTTCAAAAAAGAACTTATTTACAAAAAACAGTATAACATGGTTAGTATGATGGTTAATATGGAGTATGTCTCCCGGACGATGCAATACAGGCCTTACAACGCCTAGGCATGCTGAGTATCAAATTATCAATGTGATCTTGGCGAATATTACACCACTCATCAAGCAATGCCCTCCGAAGTTCCGGTTGACAGGTGGGAGGGGGTTGACGGGCTGCAATTCGTCGGCCAAGCATATCCCACACATGCTCTATTAGATTCAAGTCCGGTGAGTATGCTGGCCAATCCATATGGGTGATATCCTCCAATTGAAGGCATTCGTCTACAATGTTTGCACGGTGAGGACGGGCGTTGTCATCCATAAACAGAAATTCAGCTCCCATGGCGCCCCGAAACAAACGTACATGTTGTTCCAGAATGACACCCCGATAGATGTGGCCTGTCATCGTTACACTCTGAACATGCAGGTCAGTTCTGGAACCAAGAATAATTCCTCCCCAAACGAGCTATCCTGCACCACCGTAACGGTGTCGTTCAATGGTGTTCTCTTGGTGGTAACGGGTACCTGGCTCTCTCCATATGAAAGTCCGGCGAGAATCAGACTGCAAACTTAACCCGGACTCGTCGGAAAACATTACATAAGACCACTGTTGCGGTGTCCACTCTCTACTCCAGGTTAATCGCAGGCGACAGTGAGTTGCTGTAAGTGGAACACATCTAACAGGCCTACGAGCATATAGGCCAATGTGCCCTAAGCATCTGTACACGGTCTGCCTTGAAACTGTCGTACCGGTAGCTGAAGAGAGCTGACGAGACAGGTGTGATGCTGTGCTCCGTCTGTTTCTTTTGGCAGTAACTGCTAAATACCGGTCCTCATTCGGCGTTGTAACTCGGGGGCGACCTGTGCTGTAACATCTACTCACATTACCATCATCTTGGAATCGTTGCCAAAGCCTGGAGATGACACTTTGGGCGATTCCAAGTTCCTCGGATACTTCCAGCTGGGTACGTCCACATTCCAGTCGTCCGATAATTCTACCACGTAAAAAATCATCCAAATGCTTCCTTTGTCCCATAACTATGCGGTTATTGCACTGAAAGGCTTTTATAGCGCTTGTGGACAATTTTACTTCTTTGCCACCATTCATTATATACCCCTCTCTTACACTCTCGTCATTGTGACGTACTATCCGCGCCATCTGGTGGTTTCCTGTAGTTTGTATGTTCTTCTTCAAGATGTATGTGATAATTCTACAGGTGAAACTTTTATTTTAGAGTTCAATTTCTGTGGGATTCTGAATTATCCTTAATTTATGGACATGAGTGTATATATATCTTTTACGTCGTTAGATTATATATGTCTTTTTTGGTTAACATATTGCACTGATGTATAAATGAAACAGGACTGAATCCACAAACAGTAATTTATGAATTTAACCTACTTATTATAGATATGTGATTAATGGTTATGCATCTCTCATCTACATATCAATTTAAATTGATATAATACATAAGTAAACACAATAAACAATAAAATATATTAAATTGATATAATATTATATGTGAAAAATAATGATATTCAGAAAATGCAATCTATGGAGACAGTGTTTTTACTGTCAAATCGTGATTGAGGCTGTAAATTGCTTATTATACATGAGCGATTTTTTATAAAATTCTCTGAATTAGTTTAATTATCTAAATGTTGAACCGAATGTACAATATAGTAAAACCATTAAATTAGTAGCGTAAAATTTATGTGCTTTTTTTTGCTAAGTAGTTATAGGTCTAAGTGCCAATAGGTCATTAAATACAGAGATATTCAAAATCACATAACTTTCTTTTTCAATATGTAGCTACAGAGATCATTAAGTGCAGGGATGCTCCAAATAATTTTATTCAATATTCAACGGCTTCCTGATAATCGTCCGTGATTGTTTTTTAAATATAGTAAAAGATATTATCGGAATCTTTATTGTATTGCTGTAAGGACACTGAGAAAGTCTATAAATAATCTATTTATAATGTATATTATAATTTGATGTAATAAATTACGTAGTACTACTATACCAGTGTTACAAGTTCGTATTTCTTATTAATATGCTATCTTTCTACGTAACTTGTCATATGTAAAACGACATAGTAGTAAACGCGTAGTTTTATTGAATGCAAAAAAAGGTAAATAATTATTTTTCTTCAGAATAAAAATGAAATCCTAATATTAATAACATACTTATTTTATATTCAAACACCAATAAAATATAAATGATTGACAGATATGAATAACTAAATAGTTACTGCTATTGGTCGTTATTTTAATACTAAAAAAAAACAGTTTCTGAATCAAATCAAGTCATGTATATTAATATGATATTTATTTTATTTTATAATATATCTAATAAATTGCAGCACAATATTTTAAATAAAAATTATTGAATCCTTTTCACCTATGCAAAAGAGTTGGAGAATTTTGCTTTATTAATATGTAATTCATGAAAGTCAAATGAACGTTTTTTAAAGACAAATCAATCAATGTGTTTTTCTATGGGGATCAGGCGAGTATTTTCGATTGTTTTATCAGAGTTAATTGCATCGCATATTCGTGTTATATGAGAAAAAACCCAGAAAACTTCTATCGGATAGCCTCAGCCAATGGATGACACTGTCACAATATCAAAAATATTTTAACAGCAGTATCTGTAAGATATGCTATCATAGGAATCAAATTGTCCATAGCGAAATATCATTGAGACATAAGGTGAAATAACTCAATTACAGTTAAATCTTTTTGTTATATATTGTATTTTTTTCCATTTTTAATTTTTTAATTAAAATTATTTGAAATATCTCATATTTAAATATTTTTAGATAACAATTTTATATGTTAAATAAAATTACAATAAAAATTATCATTAATTTAAAACGTCTTTAGTGATCCATAAGAATTTTAGTTGTACTTATTATTTTATATAAAATTGTATGAAATATATACCTATTAACTATAAATTCAACTTAATGTACTCACATAGAATAATATTTTTTGGAATAATAACATTAATGTGTTCCGTATTAGACAAATTAAAAACAAAATTAAAAAATTAATTATCAAAAAATAATGATTAATAAACAATGGCAAACAGTTCCATCATTTAGTAATATCATTTACTTCTTTGAAAAATCTAATTAAAATATTTAATCTAAAGTGAATAATAATATGACTATTCCACAAGACATTTTCTTTAATCTAAAAAACTTTTATTAGATATATATTAAAAATGAATTCTTATCTGATGGACTTAAGAAAATATTTTTATAAATTGAATTATTTAAACGTGTTCAAGAAGTAATCTGATTGTATTTTGTTTACTTATGGATTTTGGATGAATTTTGAAATTCGAATAATTATGCAAAACAGTTCTAGCTGTATTGTTCAAAAATATTGTAAGCAAAGGAAATAATGATTTTAACGTCAAATGACTTTACATACAAATCAAATCTACATTAACATAAACTCTATATAATCTAATTTTACTCTCATAATAATAATAATACTAACCGTTACCAACGTTAATATTTTTTTTAATTTTTTTATATTCAAACACAAATTTTCACTTAAAATTTAATGATGCTTCTTGAACTAGGAAAAAGTATTTTAAGGCTTATATGTAATTGTGCAGTCGTTGTACTCTAATAATCGAAGAAAAAAGAAAAAAAAAAAGTCAATTCCTACTTAGGTCGACAAAGAAAATTTTTATTTTAGTTGCTTTTTATTAAATAATTACAATTAATATAAATATGTACATACATATGACAGAATCACAATATTAAGTGGCAAAATAGAAAGCGCATTTTCTTGCAATTTTCCTTTCTATATATCCTTTCTATATGATGTTGGACTATTATTTTTGTTACTATTTTTCTCCCATACAAAACTAAAATTAATTAATTAAATTGAATTAATGAATTAATAGTTGATAAAGCTGTATTAACATCAAGTGCCATCCACTACAAGTTTAAAAAATGTATTTGAACTTGAGTGGATGAATAAAAAGTACTTTATTAACGATTGAAAATTTGAACAAGATATATATTTTTATATGGATTTTATTTTGAAATACACATTTTTAGTTAAACTTTAATGATAGTTCTTGTATTAGGAAAAAGTAGATTAAGGCTTACATACAATCGTAGTGTCGTTGTATACTAATAATCGAAAAAGAAAAGGAAAAAAAAAAAAAAAAAAAAAAAAAAAAAGAATTTTAGATCAACCTATCGACCACAAAAATTTGTCCCCAGTTCCGTTCCATCGTAATTTGTGTTGCTGTTGTCCGACTCAATCTCACCTAATCCAGTAAATAAAATCATTCCGCGTTAGTGAACCACAACACAGAACACAGAACGAAACAAGGGACAAAAACTCGCCAAATCTTCTTCTCTTACCCTAAATTTGCAGAAATACCCACCGAGACAATAAATAATACCTTTTGGATGGGTTTCCTAAGTCGAAGTCTTAATTAGCAGTCAATTAAGTCTTACATATTTTGACCTCTACTAAGTTTTTGGCTTGTATCTGAGAGACAGATCCATGCCTCACCATTTGTGACTGATTATAAGCTTGTAGAGAGGACCATGGTCGCTTTATAACTTAGATGACGGTACTTGGGTTTTTTTTATACATTTTTTTCTTTAAGTTGCTTTTTGATAGCTTAGAGTTGTTAACTTACATTAAAATAACTTAACTTTAGAATTAGGCATACTATTCTGTGTTGGAGTAAGCTGTATTGCTCAGATAACTGTAAACAAAGGAAATAATGATTTTAAAGTCAAATGACTTTGCATACAAATCAATACATTAACTCTATATAATCAATACATAATACTCTATATAATCTAATTTTACTCTCAAAATAATAGTAAAACTGAATGATCAACATTAATATTTTTTATATAGTGTTTATTCTCAAACACAAATTTTCACTTAAAATTTAATCATACTTCTTGAACTAGGAAAAAGTATTTTAAGGCTTACATGCAATCGTGCCGTCGTTCTACTTCTAATAATAGAAAAAAAAAAAAAAAAAAAAAAGAAAAGAATTTTAGATCAACCTATCGATCACAAAAATTTGTCCCCAGTACGATTCCATCGTAATTTGTGTTGCTGTTGTCCGACTCAATCTCACCTAATCCAGCAAATAAAATCATTCCGCGTTAGTGAACCGCAACAACAGAAGACAACGAAACAAAGGACAAAAAACTCGCCAAATCTGCTTTTGTTACCCTATCGAAAACCTTTCGGTTGGTAAATAAACACAGCACAAAGCACTCTCAATCGTCGCCCAGACTGCTAATTTATGAGTTCGAAAGCAAATAGAAGAAACCAGAGGTAAAAATGCGGCGCCTTTGTTTAGGCAATGGCTTCCCATGTTCAGAACTGATTTTGTTTTTCCTTTTGTTTGCAGTCGGTGATTGTGTTCTCCGAGTTGTGTTGTCGAGGTAAACAGAAATCGTTTGCACTTCTATTTCTTCACTTCAGTTTTAGTTCTATTCGAAAATAAAAGCTTTACTTAGGGAATACCCATGTCGTGATTAAACAGTCGGACTTTTCGGAAAGAAAATTACTATTTTCCCAATAGGTTTTTTTGGGGCTAATCGAAATATTTGTAATTGATAATTTTTTTTTTTTTTTTTTGGTTTGGAGACGGTGAGTCATATCATGGTTCAAATAATTTTAATTTTCTGAACAATGTAATCAATTTTTTATTTATGTAAAAAAAAAAACCTAGGATTTTCATTTTTTTAAAATTATTTTGAGAAATAATTTTAATGTCAATAAAATTAATATCAATCTATATATTCTTTAGATTTCAAGGATTGTTTATTGTGGTAAGAATTAATTGTTCCAATCTACAATATTTTTGTACAATTTGTATGCATTCAAGAAACAGTACAGATTTGAAAAAGTTAAATTTCCTTCACAATTTCGTAATGTAGATGCTTTCTTTTTTTTAAAGTAGGAAAAAAAAGACGTTTTAAGCTATTCTCTTTTCAAAGAATATTATTCTAAATAACTAAAAGTAAAAGAATAAAAAAATCTAAAATTAAATTAGTTAATTCACAAAATAACACATTTAATAAATTTCACAATGTCTCTTCCCTAGAGCTTTGATTATACTTCAGTTTAATTCATATGCAAATCAGTCATTTAATGAATTAATCATTTGAATAAATTAATAAATGTTCTAAACCATATTTAACTCTTAATAAAAAAACTATATTTAATAAATTATCTTTAACAAAGAATTGAATTTAAATTAATGATATTAAACTGTTATCTAGAGTATTTTAAACTTTTTCAATTCTTACAAATTAAGTCAAGTTATGCCTTTTAAAAGTTTTTTGTACATTTTCTTAATATAAAATTTCTATCTATCTAATTATTATTATGTAAAAGATAAAAATCAAAATACTAAAGTTACAAAGCTAACATTTTTAAAAGAATATTTTGTTGAATTCGATGTCTTGAAAAATCAACAAAATAATGATGGTAAATAATGATAAATAGGATCTTCAATAATACATATATACAGAAAATTTTAATTCAGAATTCTATAATTTATGCTTCATATTATTGAAAGAGTGAATTATAAAAAGTACTAGTTTGAGGCAGTTCAAAAGGCATATAAACATTCTTTAAAGTAGTATGAGTATCCATTTCGTCAAAATCGAAAACAGCATGTATGCAATTTTAAGGCTTACAGTAAAATTATTATTGATCTATAGATTTCAAGAATATTTTTGTATTGAAATTTCAAAAATATTTTTGTAACATTAACATTGTAACATTAGCATTAAGTAGCATTGGCAAAATAAACTTTAATAATACATATTTACATAAATTGTTAATTCAAAATTCTATAATGCATGCTTAAATAGATACTTGGCTGCTATGGTTTGATGATAAATTCCATTTACAAAATATATTTGTTTTGATATATTCTACAAAAGCTATTCATGGATAAAGAGCTTTTTTTTTAAATTTATTATTATAGTATTTGATTAACTTTCATTGTCATTAAGGTTTTTTTTCGAAAAATGTGAATTAAAAAAAATTATATTTAAAAAAAAAAATGGTATAAAAATAAGTTTTTCAATTTTTAAAATTTACATTTTTTTTCAAATACATAACTATAATTTAAAAGTGTTTTTTTAAAAAAAATGTCTGAATATATACTATCACAAAGAAAATGCTTTATAAGGAGAAAAAAAAAATCTCTTAAATGAGTACCAACTATCGAAATTAATCATTGCATTATAATTTGAAGCCTTTAAAGGGTAACATTGACATTTGCAACTCAGATATTCCTAAAAAGTTTCAAGGTTTGCACATTCCAAGTCCAAGGCATGCCTTCTACATAAATACTAGGAAACAACAAAAAGAAAGTCTCGTAAAAAAAAAAAAAAAGGAAGGTTTGAAAGATACTCTGAACGTGAGATTGGTTCCAAGAATCGTATTTTCGCCGGCAGATCTCACTTGAAAGAAGTGGCTGGAATCTAGATCTCTATTCTTCATGAAGTCTCCTGGATATCTAATCCTTATCTATAATGGGAAAAATAACCCTCACTGCGAATTTCATGGAGAGGAAAAATTTTTACTACTCCATTCAGGAAACGTTTTCCAGAGTTACGGCAAAGGGGAAAGATTGTATTAGGGCTAAAGAGAAAAAATACTAGAATCTTTTTTTATTTTTTGTGTTGTCCACCAAATAGAAGATTGACTCAACAAGACAGACTATTAGATTATTAGAGACATACTATTTCAACGTCCATACGTCATATTCTTCATCTCAGAAGACTAATTTTGATTTAAATGGATTTTTATGAAGATAATTAAAATATATTTAATCTAATTCGGGCTGAATGATTCTGTTTTACATAGACTTTTCAGCAAAGTTATAAAAAGTTTATTACCAAATTAAAATTGTATTAGAAGAGCATAATAGTATACATACATTAGAAGCGCATACTTTCAGAGTTATGGCAAAAGGCGAAAGATTGTATTAGGGCTCAAAAGGAAAATACTGGATTTTTTTTCTTTTTGTCCCCTACAAGCCAGACAGACTATTAGGTTATTAGAGACATACTATTTCAACGTCCATGTGTCATATTCTTCATTTCAAAAGACTAATTTTGATTTAAATGGAATTTAATTAAAATATAGTTAATCGAATTCGAACTGAAGGATTAATATTAAAATAGACTTTTCAGCAAAATAATAAAAAGTTTATTATTAAAATAAAATTGTATTAAAATCAAATACTATACATACATTAGAAGCACATACTACACATACATTAGAAGCCCATACTACACATACATTAAAAGTACATACTTTCAGAGTTACGGCAAAAGGGAAAGATTGTATTGACTAAAGAGGAAAATACTGAATTTTTTTTTTCATTTTTTCCACCAGGTAGAAAACTGATTATACAAGATAGACTATTAGAGACATACTATTCGAATGCCCATGTATCATATTCTTTATCTCAGAAGACTACTTTTGATTAAAATGGATTTTTTAGAAGATAATTAAAATATATTTAATGGAATTTGAGCTGAATAATTTTTTATATAGATTTTTCAGTAAAATAATAAAAATTTTATTACCAAAATAAGATTGTATTAGAAGCATATACTATACATACATTAGAAGCAAATACTACACATATATTAAAAGCACATACATTTAGAGTTTCGGCAAAGGGGAAAAATTATATTTAAGCTAAAGAGGAAAATACTGGATTTTTCATGATTGAAGGGGAAGGTCGAAGATTGTTACAAGATGGAGACTATTAGACTATTAGAGACATACTGTTTCAACGTTGTCCTATTCTTCATCTCAGAAGATTAATTTTGATTTAAATGGAATTTTTTTTTTTAAGAAATTTAAAATATATGTAATAGAATTCGGTCTGAATGATTTTTTTATAAGCCTTTTTATTATAAAAATATTTTTTTTTACAAATAAAATCTATATATATATATTTTTATAAATAAAATGTATATGGCCATTAATAAAAAGGTTTATCAAAATTTGCCAACGGCATATTATAAAGAATCATTGGATAAAAGATGAAACTGTACCAACGAACATTGTTGTAGACGCTTTTTGAAAGCCAATTTAATGCAGAAAAACATCCTAGAAGATTTCTGGAATTTTAATACTTGTCTCGTACTAACCTTTAATATATTCTAGAAGCTTCAACATACATTTTGCTAAAAATCGCAAAATATTTCGCTGAACTTTTTGTTTAAGTGTCCAAATTTATTATAAAATCGAAACCTTTCTCTACTAACCTTTTTCATTTTCTTTTCTTAGAAAATTCTCAATCTCAAATATCTCAAATAACAAACATGAATAAAAACATGCCTTTAATTAAAATTTTGCAAATATTTCCCTTTATGCAAAAAATTTTTATAACTTTTTGCTAGCGAAAATTTTTGAAACTTATCATAATGAAGAGAAACGAATGGAAAATGGTATTTTAAAGAAAGAAATTTGGAAAAATATTTATATTTTTTATTACTTAAATGGCTGTAAAGTACTAAATTGAAGAAAAAAATTAGTACCAATTATTTTTTTATAGAAATAATTTATAGTTATTTCTTGCAACAAATAAAAATTACAAAAATAATAATATTCATTTTTTGTTGTTGTTGTTGTTGTCGTATCCCTCATGGAAGGAGGGAAGAGGAATGCAGCTTCATTCATTTTTTTTTAAAAACAGCAAATATTTAGAAGCAGACGTTTTATTAATCTTATATGATTTAGCTGGTTAATTTAACAAAACTTTAAGGGGAACTAGTTTCCATTTTAGAAACATATGTTATTCTACTATTCAAGAGTTGAATTTTAAAATCTACAATGAAAAAATCATTAAATTTCAAATTTTAGACAAATTTCTTCTTTCAAAAACGATTTCTAAATTGTTTGAATGTGATATTTTAATATATATATTTTTTTATTTCAGGTTTAGTGCTTTTCCATTTGTAGAAATAACCAACCAGGGAATGACGCCTTTTGGATGTGCTATCGAAGTTGGAGGAATTAAGTCTTGCATATTTTGATCTGTACTAAATTTTTGGCTTGTATCTGAGAGTAAGATCCAAGTTTCATCATTTCTGATTACTTTTCGCCATTTGACTTTTCGAAAAAGCTTGGTGACCATGAAGGCTTCTTTCTCGCTTTCTCTATAGCTTTATCACTTAGAGGACGGTACTTGGGCTTTTTCATACTTGGATTTTTTCTTTATGCTTTTTGCTTTTTATTTGATAGCTTAGAGTTGTTAAATTACATTAATTTACATTAACTAACTTAACTTAAGACTTAGCCATACTTCTCTGTGTTCGACGATCAGTTTAAGTGACCGTATTCAGAAGCTGCATCATAGGTTTTGTTAGTTTGTTTCTTCAACTTCTCAATTCTAACTTCCCAATCTTTGAAAAGGTCCTTTCAGACTTCCAGAAAAGTTCACCCTTCCAATATTTTACATCGAAGATTAAAACTCTATCGAAGTCGTCGTGGTTTTATCCGTTTTTAAATTATTTAAAGCAGTGATTTTGCCCCATTCAACCTATGGAAAATAGCTTGTCCACTCGCACATATAATTTATGAGCACTACCACTGCAACAAAAGCCATCACTTACCCCATGCAGCTTTAAAAATAAAAGTCTTATTAGTTAATTTAAATTTTTCTACAATAGATTTAAACTATAATTCCATTTTTCATCTAAAATAGAATTTAAATTATGCTGTTCTTCTTCTTCATTGATGCAACAGCCGCATGGCGGGACAAGGCAGTCTGTCTACTGGCAGATTTCGAGACTGGAAATGTTTAATTATGCTGTTCTAGAGTTAAAAAAATTATAACATCATGGAATCCTGCATGATATTTATTCACTATGAATGTTACGTATTACAAGTCAAATTTCAGCAATTAAAAAGCAGAGATATACCACTACAACATTTTTATAAATTAACACAGGTGTTCCATTATAAAGCGTCTGATCATTTAAAGACTATTTTCTCTTTCTACGATGCAAGCATTACATTAATCAATAATAAATAAAACCCAAATGATCCAGAATATGTGGTTCGAGAAAGTATCAACTCATGCTCAACCACTTATTATATACCTTACGAACTTCCTGTTACCACAAATCCTCTTACGTTTTACCAAGCAAAGAAAAACAGGCTTCCTTTCAACTTGAAGAAATTGTAATTATTACAAATCCCAGCATGTCTAGATAATGAACAAATTCACGCATCCGGAAACTCACCTGGTGGTAAAACCTCCCCGAAAACCTCTAGTACTCCAAGAAAATAATGAATTTTGGTTTGTACTCCCTCCCATCTCAATGGGTCCGTTAATTAAACTCCATTTATAAATGTCACGACTAAATATTAAGACCAGAAAAAATTATAATATTTTTCCCTTGGATAACAATGGTGTTTTTGGTATATTTAGACTCCAGGGGGTGGTGGCCCTCACACCTGGACTACACCTATCGTGTATCACATGATCAATTTTCGATCTCCGTTAGCTGTCGGAATGTCTCGCCAGACCCCACTTCACTGGATAACACGCACGTGCTGGGGTAATGTTTTTGGCACCATTGTCCACCCCCCGCCATCGCGTGAGAGTTTTAATTTTTTGTTCTTGTTCTTCACGTGTTTCTGATTCTTTCTTTCTTTTTTGTTGTTGTTGCAGTGTTTTTAGAATTGGCGTTGTTTTCTATGTGATTCAGTGGTCACGCTAACCCCTAAAACGTTTGTTTTTATTACTTCCCCTCGCCAAGTGTGATTGCTTTTTGATTTTGGGGCGTTCATTCCGCAATAAAGATATTCCACCTAATTAGGATGGCTGTGATTTCTCCTCAGTATGGATCTCTGGATGGAACTCCGTTTGATACATCTATTGGAAATGAATTAAGCTATTATTTAATTGGCAACTATAACGGCTGTAATCATCACACATTTAAACATTAATATAAAAGTCTTTGTAATTTGTGATTTAATGAAATTTATTCTAATGGAATATTAGATCAATAAATGCATAAAATTGGTCAGGGACCATGATACACCTATTGAAAATGACTTAGCGTATTATATAACCTATTATGTTAAGTATATCGGCTTTAATCATCACACTTCTAAACATTATAATAAAAAGTCTTTGCAATTTGTGATTTAATAAAATTTATTCTAATGGATAAAATAAATTCATAAAATTGCTCAAGGATCTTTATACACATTAATTAGGAACCATGGTACACTTATTGAGAATGACTTAACCTATTATATAATTGGTAACCATATCAACTGTAACCATCACGCTTTAAAAATTAATACAAAAAGTCTTCGCAATTTGTGATTTAATAAAATTTATTATAATGTTATTCAAAGATTAAGATAGAAAGAATGCTATCGAGAAATATTCAAAGGATATTTTATGGCAAGCTTACTTTAAAATGATAGAGTTCACCTTTTTTTTTTTTTATTGCAGATACAGGTTTCTTTTACTACTTTAACAAAAATGTGAATACTAGAATAATTTTAACTTTGATAAGTTTTCTATAATAAAAAATCTATATTTTTATAATCAGAAATTCTTGCATTGATCGATTGGTGGACAATTTTTAACAAAACGTTATTTACTAAAACAATTATACGTTTAAAGCAATCAAAATCAGATCGAATATGGGATTCCAAGACACAACAGTGCTTTAATACAAAGTAAGAAACTTTTGTATGCATGTATAATTAATAATGATGCCTTTATTGAATAATATTACAGTGATAAATTGAATAATGTGAAAACTACTGGTAAAAAAATTAAAATGTGGAGATATTTCTTTTCGATTTATATAGTAAATATTGTACAACTTCATTAATTTAGTGTTTACATTCGAAATTATTTGCAAAATAATACGATGTGATGTTGTTGTTGTATAATTAAAAATTGAAAATTAAAAAAAAAAATTAAATTTTACACAGCCTGTAAAAAAAAAACCTTATTTCCGATACTTTGAAGTAAATTTGTATTTAAATGCACAATTAAACTTCAATTAAAAAGAAAACTATAAATTTAAATACTGCAAAAAATATTAAAGCTTTTTGTTCTTTTTGTTTTTTTAATATTATTAAATATAATACAATGGAGTTCTTTCCAATTAAATTTTAATTGGATTTTGAAACTAAATTAGAAAACTTAAGCTAAATAAAAATGGAATTGTTAAATTTCTAATGCAAATTGCAAAGATATACTTAAAAGTTGAATTAGAGTTTAATAAAATTGACGATTCCATTTTTTTACATTACAATTGAAATTCCATTTCCATTTAATACTTTATTAAATATTTGTTATTAAATCTCTTTATTTATTTAATTAATAATTATAATAAATCCTATTTATGTATTAATTTACGCAGAAAAAATTGGGAAAGAGAACGTTCTTTTATTTTACCATTATGAATCTAATTTAAATAACAAACTTGTAGTAAAAAAAGAACTAGTCTGAGACAAATGAATTCTGAATTAAACATGGCAATAGTAACTTAATAATGCAAAAGAATTCTTGAAATGATAACCATTATGAGAAAAAACTCTCTTCATTATGATTTAGAGGAAAATATGAATTTCAACTTTTTTGCATTAATTTGGTATCCCAGTGGGCGTGCTTGCCCAACATTAATCAATAGAACATTTTTTTTACTTTAGTTTGTTCTCCACCAAATATATTTCACAGCACCATTTTCATTATGTTCGTTTTAGTTTACTTTCAGTTGGTTTGCAGCATCGAACAATCCGATTATTCTAATGATAATCCGTGGACAATACTTTCAGTAATTTTTGGGTTATTTTTCTCGAATGAGAAAAGTTTGGAATAATGGTCTCTGTTTGTTTGAGTTTAGCATTTTCTCCATCAACGTTTGCTTGCTTGGTTTTAATGATTCCCGTCACGGCATGGTTGTTGTGAGCCCTGCCTGCTGGCATTTCCACCAGGTTCTGGCATTATTGCTTTCGATTTTTCCAGTTGAAAACATTTCTTCTCACCTCTTCCAATAGAATGATTGATTGGTACCACAAAAGTACATTACACGGAGTTAACTGCAGTGCAGTAATTTCTCTGTACGGAGATACTAAATAATAGTAGTATTTCTATAAATTGAAGCATTCACGTAAAGAACTTCATAAGATGCTAATAGAGCTCCGGAAAATGTTTGGTCTGCATTGCACTTACGAGACTTGAGTTTTATTATTTGAGAATTTGTTTCAAATTGTATGCAGTTTAGAAACAAAGTACATAATTATATGCCATTATTTAGAACATGAATGCTTTACTTTAAGCAATTGTCGTAAATGTAACAGATTAACATAGCCAGTCAATATATGGCAAAGTTTCTGAACTTGTTTGAAAACGCTTTTAAGCAACTTTTTCTTTTCGAAAATAAAGTTACACGGTTAAAGTCACATAACTTCTATTCTTAGGAAATAATAGTATTAGGTAAAGAATCATGAAGATAGCCATTAAATATTTTATAAAATATAATAAAGTTTAACCATATGTCTAGATACATAATTATATCACTGCTATAGAAATATTTTATGCTGGAATAACTTATCAATTTATTTTTTTATTATATTACACTTTATGCAAAAAATGTAACTTTATTTCAGTGCTTCGATTTTCCAATTTTCTATTAAACACAGGCGTAATAAATTAATCAATCAAAATAAATGCTTACAATTTATTTGAAAATTTCACATTTGATTACATATTTTTTATCATTGATAGTTTGTGTAGGATAAAAACTGAGAATCATATTATTTAATTAGAAAAATCAATGATATTCAAGAATTAGTAGGGTTAGATATTTTTTTCAGAAAAATAAATCTGTATTTTAACTATTAATTCAATAGTTTTAATATCCCTCCTAAGTTTATTAATATATTGTTATTTGAATAACGATAAAATATTAAGTCATTTCTTTATGTATATTTCCATTCCTTTCTTTATGTATGTATATCTACATTCATTTCTTTATATCTTCATTCATTTATATATCTCCATTCATTTTATATATATATATATCTTCATATATATTTATGTATGTCTCCATGTCAGTATATTTCTGTTTTTAGTTTGAAGAATAGTATTTCTTTTAAAGGAAGGTTTGTTATATTTCAAGATAGTTGAAAATTGTTGATGTAAATTCATATTATAAAAATTAATAATGTTAGCCAAAATGCACAGTAAAACTTTTTGAAGAAATGAAATTTGAATTGCTCTTAATTTAACAGAATAAGAATTTGTAGTTCCCAGATACTTTTATAGAACTCATTTAGAATTTTTCATCTTTTAGATTTCCTTTTACGATACTGGAACTCATTATCCTCAATCAAACCGAGCTAACAACCGCTTAAATTATCATCAAACGCATCAGACAACCTATTTCCCCATCCAAAGAAATCCCATTTAGAGTCACCCTTTTAACAATTTCATATTCTACTGCAAAGTGCTACTGGAAAATATAACAAACTTCAAAAACCCTCTCCATTCAAACCAAAAATATTTTCTTAAGGAAGCCGCTGCCATTCCTCCGGCATAAGAAAAGTGGTTAATGGAACACTAAGAATGGGCTATGAGTTACGCCATCAATCCTCTCTTCAGAACATTTCTCGGTAAAACTCAATCGAATTGAATCTCATTAAACAGAGAAAAGTGTGCGCGAGAGACGAGGTTTCATTTTGGTAACCACGAAACCTTTTAAAAATAGGTTACATCCGTGCATGGCTTCATAACACTTCCATGCTCAAGTAACCCCAGCCTTCGGTAAGATGTTATTTAAATGAGATGTCAACCCGAAAAGGGGACCTCGGGGACTGTCAAGAGTCGTTGAGATCAACTCTTGGTTGGTTTTTGCGTGTGGGATTGAGTTTTGATATTTATTTATGGTTGCTTACACATGACGTGTGTCAAGAGGCCTTGGTAATAAGACAGTATATGTTCAGGTACTTAAGTGTGTTTAAAGTGCATAGGAGGTTTTTTTTTTTTTCAAACAATTTGAGTAAGTTGCATGCTGTTTGGAACTCTTTTGAACAGAAAATCTTGGAAAGAGAACTACTCAGTAATTAACGTAATGAAATTTAGAAACCATTTGAAGTTGCATTGGATTACGGAAAAGTGCTAACTCAAGACTCGTACCACTAAGAAAATATTGCTTATAAAAATGTATTATTGTATAAAACTTTAACGTTATCAATAAAAGGAAATGTATAATTTGTTGTTTATTGAAAAACCAAGATAAATCGGCTTAAAGTAGTTCAAAATTCACGAAAATTGGATATAATACAAATATATCAATTGACAATATGCATACGAATTACACTGCCATCTTTTTACGTAAATTAGATACAGCTTAAAACTAGTTGAGTATGAGGGAAGCACTAATCAATGAACGGTGGTATATTAAACAATTTCGAAATAACCAAAAGAAAATGTGTCCAAGGTGATATTTGCTAGCAGAATTGCGTTTAGAGCTATAGGCCGGCTAGAAGTACGTCAATGACAGTCTGATGTTTGCAAGATGGCTAAATGTCGACCGTTCCGTGGTGAGGCGGCTGTGAAACTATTTTTTAAGTACTGGTTCAGATTCTCAAAGACTTACTGAAAGCAGGTCAAAACTTATCACTCCTTTAAATGATAAGTACTTATGAGTGTATGGTACTTATGACCAGTAATTATGATTCCTTTTCATCTTAGATACAACCTTATTTCTGCTACAGGATAGACAGCGTCGGCTACGACAGTAGGCAAAAGGCTCCATGAAGGACATCTGTATGATAAGTATTCACTATTGTGCGTCTGCATCCGGCTTATCTTCCGCCATAGAGGAAACATTTTTATTGAGAACGTGGAAACTGGACTGATAATTGATGGATGTCTGTTCTGTCCACTGATGAGACACATTTTACTTTATAGAGTGATTCTCGGCCTGTTTGCATATGAGGAGAAGCAAACACTCGATATTTCTCATCTAGTATACAGGTAAGGGAGATCTATACAGGCAATAATGTTCTTCCATGATTAGTAATATCTTTAGGAAGGCGGCGCACATATGTCAATGCTCAAAGGTACAAAGATGTCACACAGGATCTTATTGTGGTCTGCCGTAATTATTGCTATATTTATTTTCCAAACAGATAATCTCTGCTCTCATATTGCTTACCGCATGCACCAATTTCTTAAAGAAGGAACTATAGTACAAATGAAATGGCTACCATCCTTTCCTGACTTTGAACATGAACATATCATTGAACATGTGTGGGACCGTCTCAGGAGGTTGTATTCCTTGGCATCCAACCCTCTCCCAAACCCTGCTTGGGTTTAGAATTGCTTCTCTTGATCAATAAGCCTTTATACGCACGCAATTCTTTGACAATATCATAAACAGCATAAAACACCGCTGACAGGTGTGTATTGGTATTTGGTGTAATCATATTCACTACTTAACTTGTATGACCGAAATTAGAATATTGGATGTTCCTCTTGATATCACAACTGGTATATAAAGTTTGTGAAATTTTAAGCATATCAAAATGAGTCAATTTCTATTAACTTCCAAATAGTCCTGCTTGGTTCAAATTAATGATTGTACGGGAATTAAAACCTATTAATTCGAAGAAAGAAGTTAGGTGTTCGATCATCACTTATTAACCAGAATGTCTTAGAATAATTGACGAATTTGAACTTTTTAAACGAGACCATCTGTTGTTGGGTTGCTTACAGGGAATTTTTCTATTTTAAGAAAGGCAGACAAACAGGCATTAAGCTCCATCCCCACACGCAATTCACGCAATTGTCTTTATGTGGTTGTGTAACATTGTTCAGAAATTCACCCCTAGAAACGTTCAATTTACCTCAGGAAAGAATTATCCTCAATTTAAACGTACACATTCAGTAAAATAAAATTGAATATTTAGTATTTAGAAAAGAGTTTTTGAAATGTATTATGATCATTGATTTAATGTAAGAAAATGCGTTTTTCTTTTATTACTATTTAAAAAAAAACGAAAGAAACAAAAAATTTTATAAAATCCTATAATTTAAAGATATCCAGAATAAAATCAATCCTACAAAAAGAATTTAGGAAAAAAAATCATACAAAATCTTTTTAACTTGCCAGCTACATTACTCGAATAAAATTGCAAAAAAATATTAAATTCTCAATTCAAGTTACAACATTATCATCCATTTCGTATTTGAATATTTTATTTTATTACTTTAAATGCTTATAAAGTAGTTAAGCTAATCCCAAACATCAATGCATTAACGAATTTTTTTTAGTCTCTTGATATTTCCTGTCACAAGAAAAAATATCTATTAATTCAAATTCAATCGAAACACACTTTTAAGACTTGAAATATTAAACCTAAATTGCAAAAAAGACATCTTTATTTTTGAATCACATGAGAATATCAATTTATTTTTTAAGAAATTATAGAAATACGTAAAAGATCAATGATGCTATGTTTTAAAGATTTCAAAGGATTAAGAAAGACTTAAATGATTTTTAAATTAAAAATTCTAAAAATACGATGGGGAATTTGATTCAAAGGATTTAAACTAGTAAGAAATAGATTTATATAATTTTCATTTCAGAGAATTTTTTTAGAAATTTCAACAAAAATATCGAAATGGAAAGATTTCACAACTTACAAATTAAAGAGATTCAATTTTTATTGAAAAAAAGTTGCTGGCGTTTCAGTTTAAAGCACTGAAAACTAAAAAGCACATGTGAACATTATAAGTATTTTATTTCGAGGGAATGATATATCGTAATTTAGATATCAGAATTTGAAAACGAGAAATTAAATTTAAGGATTAAATCTATAAGAGCCATATTTATTATTTTATCTGAAAAAAAAATCGAAATGAAATACAAATAGCGTATTTTTAAGAGAAAATGTAATTAAAAAGAGGTAAAACTAAGAGCATTTCATTGGAGAATATGCTTTTTTGCAAATGTTTTAATTAATAGAGTTCTAGAATTCGATAAAGCAATTAAGATTTTTTTTTTAAATCTTGAATAAATATTTTGGATCGTTAAAATGTTGATGCTTCAACTTTAAATTCAAAAAAATGATCACAGAGAGATTAATTATTTTATGGTGAAGTACAAAAAAATTGATTAATTTTTTCGATAATTTTGTTAAAACAAATAGAAGAATAAATTCATGTAATTAAAAAATGTGATTCGAAATTATTTGAATCCTACTTCAGTTAAATTCCAGTAAAATGTAACAGGATATTTCTTACTTTATTTTGAAATGTAACAAAAAAAATTCAAAACAAATAAAATAACTTCTTTTCTTTATAATATCTTAGTTCAAATTTCAATGATAATGAAACACGTTTTATAAAAAACCAATTAGTATTTGTACCAACAGAGATTTTCAGAGAATTTTAATAGTTGTAAGATTATTTGTTAATAAATATTGTAAAATGCTGCATTAAAACTATATAAATAAAAATAGATCTCCTGTTGAATGTAAATTATAAAACTTTAGGATTTTTTGATGAGAGAAAATCTATTAAAGTCTAAACAAAATTTTGCAATATTTGCAGATAGTGATTATTTCAGAGAAATCCTGGTATGAGATTATTAAATAATTGAACAGCTTTTGATCTATTCTTTATAACCAGACATATTTAAACATATTTATATTAAGAAAAATTAAATAAATTTTTCAATAATTTTGTTAAAACAAAAGAATAAATTCATGTAATTAAAGAATGCATTATTAAATTATTTGAATTGTACAATAATTAAATTCCAGTAAACTTTAACGTAATATTTCCTACTTTATTTTGAAATGTAATAAAAAAATTCAGAAATAAAATAACTTATTTTCCTTATAATATCTTACATCAAATATCAATGATACTTTAACACCATTTTATAAATTTTTTTTTTTTTTTAAATTAATATTTGTGCCAACGGAGAATTTTTTTACAGTTGAAAGATTATTTATTAATAATTATTATAAAGTTTGCATGAATGAAATTAGATCTCTTATAGAATATAAATTATAAAACTCTCTTGTAAGTATGTAGATCTCTTGTAGAATGTAAATTATATTGAGATTTTTGTTGAGGGCTTTTGATCTAGTCTTTACATCCAGACAGATTTAATTTGATTTCTAACAAAATTAAAGTGAAGCTTTATTCATTTTCTCTGTCGTATGTGACGAATACCATTAATTACGAATGGTTAACTGCATTATTTTATAATAAGGTATTTGTATTTGATATTTATTTAAAAACATTAAATATTTTTTTGAGATGACAGTGTATATCGTTATTATTTTAGTAAAAGAACGAAACATGTTTTGTTTTTTATAATAATCTGAATATTATTCTTAATCTCTTTACATGGTACCTGCTTTATTTATATCTATCATTAAATCAAAGAATAACTTTAAAAAATTTACTATCAACAATTATATATTTTACAAACAGCGAGCAATTGGAAGAATTTATTTTATAATTTTTTAATTGAGATCATTTTTAAATTTGAAATTGTAAATTAATGTGCAGTTTAACAATTATTATAGTTCTGGAATAACTTGAAGTAAGTAGCAACGAATTTGTTATTGAACCCTTTTTAGAATAATTTGCAATTACAGTTCAAACATGTGCTTTCATTTTAGTATGGAATTTAAAAATCCATGATTGATGACAAAAAAAATTCTCAAGCAGAAAGGCAAATATTTTGAAACATTTATAGCAAATATACCAATTTTTGTGAAAAGATTTGGTATATTATGGAAAGTTAAAAGAGTTATTGCATAAAATTTTAAAATTATTTTTATGAAAGAAAAGTTTAGCAAATAGAAATTTAATTTGTAATTGTACAGAGAGTTTGTGAGTTTGTGAATTGTTGTGAGTTTTTCTGATACTTAATGATAAAAATTGAAATTTTTATCATTACATTAATTGTGAAATTTGTCGAACAATTCTCTTAAAAACTCAGTAAAGTAATCTGTGAAAAAAAAACAAGCAATACAAAACTCAGCAAAAATTAAGCATTAACTGATTATTAATTAATTAAAAGACATTTTATTCGAGTAAAAAAAAACCGTCGAGTTTGTGAAATGTACAGGTACACTTTTTTTTGGCAAACGAACAACAAGCTGTAGACGGATTGTATTAAATATTTAACTCTACAAACTGAATATTTAGTACCAAATTATCTACACACGCAAACTATTGACAACAAAACTAAATCGATTCAATTTTTTTATACTTCAAATTTGTAGTATAAAAAGGTCATGGCTATAGTAATAAAAGCTCATATCATGCTTTTCACAATATTTCCAATAAAAATAACTTACTGGAAAAATCCAATTTAATAAAGTAAAAAATATAACCACAAAAAGGAAACTAGATAAGACTGATCAACTTTCAAATGCATTTATAGTTCAATGTTTACTATAAAAGCAGATTTCAAGTAAAAAAAGAGGTACAAAAAATTATAAAGAAATGATGGATTTAGTTGTTTACCAAAACAGACTATAATATTAAATTAATCTAATATGATCATGATGGATCACTTTATTTGTGAAAAGTTTTATGACAACCTATCTCACTAATTTAAACTGAACTTACAAAACCAAAGCTTTTAGATCTATAAGTAAGGCATAAAGATTTCGTAGTAACTATTAGATTAAGAGGAAGTTTTTATTGAAAGCTAAACTGAAATTATTATTTTCTTCTAAAAAATATCCACGCCCTTGATTTAAAATATATGTTATAATAAAATTTTTAAGACGAAGAAATTATATATTTTTTTGCAAAAGGTTTTTTAATTGTTGTTGAGTGATATTTCAAAAAATATATATTGAAATAAAAGGTGACTGACCACTACCATGTTATTTACATATATTTCTTTATGTATCCTTTAAAAAATATGAAATAAAATTTAAATAATACAGTTAAATTTACAAAATCATTATATAAAAAAAAAAATGCTAGAAATGATCTTCTGCGTCTTACAAGTTCAACTGAAGACATTGCACTGTATTCTGTCATGTTAAATTGTGTTTAATTTGTCAACTTCATTTATAAGATCTTTTCTAACTGAGAATAAAGATTTATGTAATTACAAATTTTCATTTCATTTTTTTTGTTTGTTTTCGTTTCATTTTGTTGTATCCTAGAAATTCATTGTAAGTACAAATCACACGAGTTTATTTTGTTATTTTAAATACTAAGCAAACTGGCCTTGTCATGCAGACAGTAAGTTTATGATCCTCGGCGAATTTGTTTGAACAGGATAAAAATTACGAACCATAAGTGGTGTTGCCCACATTGATTCCTACTAAATGAGCTTCATGATATTCAACTACAGATAATAAATGGTGGATGGGAGCTCAGTGATAAATTCATTATTTGAGTGGTAACTACCGTTGGTTTCACATTGAACGAAAGATAACGAAACAAGCCTGTCTCATAAGGTGCTATGAAAAGCACAATGATGTTGTGATGAAGGGAAGACATTGCCTTACAGGAGTACTTTTAGGGTTAACATGTGCCATATTTTTGAGGGAAGTCATAAAAATTCCCAAGAATCAGCTGTACTATAGTTGCCATAGTTCATATATGCTATTCTTGTTTCTAAAACCGGTGACTGCAACGAATACTGCCAACATATTTAAATCTCAGTCCTCTTGCACGGTAGGTAATCGCATTAATACTGGGTTACGAATCTGATATTAACTTTATTGAATGAAGTGTCCAATAAACGTTTATAAGAAAATGATGGGAATTACCATCATTCATTTTACAAAAGAAAGTTTTGTAAGTTTACAATTTTAACCATATAATTCTCGATATATTTTGTGATATTTTTTTTTTAAATAGCATTTTTTAATTAATTTAAAGGATTTGTATGATTTTCAATTTAGAGCTTCAGAAAAAATAATGCATTTTTATGTATACATTTTTTTATTTTTTCTGGTTTAGCTATAGAATAAATTTAAAAAAAAACTAAAGTACTTACTCATTTATCTCATATACTATAATATAGATTAGAAAGAAAACTAAGGTACTTATTTATTTATCTCTTAATTATAGAATAATTTAAAAAGAAAATCAAGACATATACTGCTTATCCACCTCCATTATTATTACATTTTTTAAAAAAACTAAAGTACTGGCACGTTTATCTCATGTACTGAACTAAATTGACCGCTCTGTTATATAAAATATACACTTAAAATATATAAAAAGGAAAAAATAATATCTATTATATTGTTTACAAACCTAACATTCTTCAAATAGATAGATCTTGGTAAATGAATCGTAAACACAAAACTCGCATTTTAATCCGCTTCACACGTAATTAATTGAATTGCGTGGCGTGTCTGAATGATTGTTTGGGGCATTTTGCAAACAGCACGGATGTCATCAGGCTGATAGTATTTATTGATCGTGTTCCATCGTTTAAAGCGACGACAAAATGGTGTGACGTGTGACGGACGACAAATTAATTAGTCCGTCACGTGTTGACATTCGGTCCCCGTGTGAATTATTAGAAGCAAATTCCGGAAATTGCTGGCAGGGCAGAAGGAAATAGCCATGTTTGGACAGCCACCCCTCTGCCACGGGCTGCAGGTAAGTTTCATCTCGTGATATGTGATGACATGAGTTGTGTTTCTTTAGATGGTGGTAGGAATGATGTGTGTTTGAGTATATAAGGGAAAATCGAAATCTGTTTGCTCGCCCATGCAAGATTAGAATTTGAATCCTTTTATTTCGGAAAGTATGAATCCGTGTATTCTTGGGCTGAGAATAATTCAGTCAACTACAAAATTTTGTCGAAAAATTAAAAACTTATGATACGGACATATATAACGAGAATAATAAAAATTTAAACTAATAAAATTTAAATACTTATAATACTACTGAATACCTTAGACTGTCTTATTTAAATTTGGAAAGAAGGTATCTATATAAAATCCTTTTTTCAGTTTCCAAAAGTTGCAATAAATGCCATCTTTAAAGAAAGTGATTAATATGAAAGTAAATAATATATATTATTGTGATAATATGAGTTTCAAAAGAAGTTTTCAAAGTCGTGTGTGAAAAAAAAGTATTTCAATGTTTCTAGAAAATTAAGAAACAAAAATTGAAAACAGTTTGTGTGTTAATATTTTAATATTACCTCAACTATGATTTGATCGATAATAGCTGCTATAGAAGTCAGGACACGACAGTTTTGGAGATTCGAAAGTGCACTGATTTCAAGAAATTAAGTAAAAATTAGAAACATCGTGACTGTGAAATCTCTATTCATTGAAATTTAGAGATTTGGGCATCAAAATGAGAGATCGCACAAAGAGATTAGAGATTTAAATTTAGATTAAAGCTTTAAATGAGAGATTTAAAAAGATTAGGCACAAAATAGGCAACGAATCCCATTGTTGTGACAAGGTAATTAGAAAACTATGAGGGGCTGCAGGGGCGAGTGGTGCAACAATATGTCTCCTTCGAGCACCACTTTATATGATTATGTTGGTACTTTTTCGGAACATCAAATGAATATAATTATCTACCAGTTGAGCTTTGTGTTTTTACATATCACTAAAAAAAAATATGTAAAAATATTTATTTTTACATATCCTCAACTGCACTCATATAAGAACAATTAATTGCATCAGAAGGGCGTTTCTACATAATTGGATAGAAACTGTACCTCTTGGGACGAAATGGCAGTCATCCAAAGAGATACCTACCTACACACATGTACTTGATTCAACAAATCTATCTCTTCCATGGATATGACTGAGATAATAGCGGGTCCTCTGCTTAATCTATAATAATAATATTCTTGAATCTCTCTACATACAAAGTTTGCACTCATCAGTAAAGAGTACTTACTCGATTGACTTGCACTCCAACGGATAATTGAAAATACATAATTAAACTTTTTATTTCGATGATTTTATGCACGCTGCTGGACATGCACATGACTAGGTTCTGTGCAGAGGCCATTAGAGGTTCTGTGCTGTTCTCTTTCAGTTTTGGGTCTTCCTTGGTTGTTATCCTCTAATATCTGTTGTTTGAGATGCATTTCCCAGTCTACGTATTACAGAAGGTCTAACATTCAACCACTTGCTATAAGAGACTGAGTTTATCGCGCTTTTATTTGAGCATTGGTTTGCTATCATTATTCTTCGAGTACCCATATCTAAAATATGGCTATTTCGAAATTTCACTACGAAGTTTCTTTTTGCAGAAAGGGCAGACACTTTTAAAACCCTTTTTTCATCCAAATGTCCAATGACGTTACATAATAGCATTCCCACAAATTTTCATATCGTATTCTGATACAACATTATTTTTTTATGTAGAGTGTATTTTAATTAAATTTTTTTTTTTTGGCAATGTGATTGCCCTTTTCCTGATTTTTTCTTAAACGAGAGAATCATTAAAAAGTATAACGTATTTGCATATCATATTCTGAACAAATATGCGCTGAACGTGGTTTAATTTGTTTATGAATATTTCTTGGAGGGTTTTCTAACATATTAGCTAGCTTTCATATAAATAAAAAGTCATCTTTTTTTGTTGATTGCATACGATTGTTAATGTTTTCTGAAACGGAGACAGGAAAACGTATGAGGCAGCTAGTGGGTGTCTAAAGATTCTGGTGTGTATTTTTCAGATTTTCACTCATACGACACGCAAATTCTGTACAGTTACCTTTGAAAGTCCTTCTGAAACCTCCTCTACTCCTTAAAGGGAATTCTCCTCTACTCGTCTGATCCCTCGAAAGATGTTATGACACCATTGTGGTACACTCAAGAGTTTGCAAAATACAACCAGGCATATAAAGCATACGAGGGTCTTAATAATGAATCTTTTCTTTTTTTTTTTTTCTTCAATTTTAAAATTGGAGGATAGTATTTAATATAGTGACATTTACATGCAAGAGCCATTTTAATTTAATTTTTTTGTAGTACAAATGAAAATTTCATTTTACATTTGCAAAATTAATTTTATTGAAGAAAATTCCCCAATTCATCTATTTTAAAAGTATTACTCATCAGCTTTTAATTAAAGAAATTTTTTAAAGTTCACTACTTGAATTGTGTTTCCGAATATATATAAGCATATATATGCTTCCATCATGAAATTAAAGTCTTCTACTTTTTAGTAATTCTACTTTTTCTTCTAAAATTAATATCATATTTTAATTTAAAACGGTTGTCATGCATCTGATATTTACTTGCTTGTTATTAAAATTGGTACCGTTTTCTTTTATGTGAAATAAACATTATAAATTAAAAGTGAAATATCATTTGATGAATATTATTTTTCTAGAAGTGAAATGGATTATTATCTTTAAAAACTAAGTAAAACTAACAAAGTTAACTAAGTAAACTAATAAACTGAGTAAAACTAATAAAGTTTCAAAGCAATATTTAATTAACAAGACGCAGTTCATCAAGATAAACCTTGCCTTTAATAGTTTTCTTCAATGAGAAAAAGAATTTAAATGTACAAGGTGCGCAGCTAATTTTTTAATTTTTTTTATCAATAAAATTTTGCAAATTTCAAGAAAAATACAAAAAATTGCTTATTCGAATATTTTTGTCATATCTTTGACAATACATGAATACAGCGACGATAAAACAACGTGGACCGAAACCATTCATCCAACCTATTTTGCTCTTCTCAAAATTGGTCAAGTGTATCCCAGCCAAACCATAGGACATCGACCGGAACAAGTGATAATCAGTAGGGAACAGGTCTGGCGAATACGGAGGATGGTGTATTCGCATCTTCTTACAGGTATCTTCTTAAATTTTTGTTATTAAATATCCTTGAAAATTGATGTGTTCAGTAAAAATTATTTAATCTATTAAAGAAAAGTATGGATCAGAGAGTTTCTTTTCACTGCCACTGCCAGCAATCAATTTCAAAATTTCTTTAAGCCACCATTTTCCCCATCGATGGGCAATAAAAAGTTGTCTTTTAGGGATAGCTGGCTCTTATTGGCGTGCCATATAGTTGTAGAAAATCCTTACCCTGCATTGAACAGTACTTAAAAAAGTCTTATCTTTCAGTGAGTTAGATAGAATGAGAATTTCTCATAAGCATGCTTGACATTTTCATGGAACAAAAATCTGTAACAGTATAAGATGATCATGGTAAAGTCGTTTTCTCAAGTTGATATTGCCTCAAAAGAGGTTGAATTTCTTCTTCATCTTCATTTTCAAAATCATTGGAGATAATTAAACCTGCAGGCTAATCGTACTCATGCCGAGCTTTGGCATGTTAATTTTCAGTTTTTTCAGTTGCACTTCCTTCCCTACCCACTAATAATCAAGTTGCTCCTGGGTACGCAAATCAACTGTTATTATAATATAAAATACTAGGTGCATGCAATTATAATTTGCATTTAAATGTTCTCATTATGGTAAATTTTGTTTTTAACACATAAAAATTAAAAATTTATTCTGCACATAGTGCAGATCACTTGTTCCAAAGTGAGTAATGCCACCCCATTGTGGGAAATGGAATGATAAAGGGGGAGAGATCGTAGCCAGAGGACGTTTAATAAAAATATGGGGAGACAGTGAAAGCATAAAGAAAGAAGAGAAGATTGGAAAATTTCTTACCCCTGCTTCAGAAAAGCTATTCTTACATGTTTCACCTATCGTATAACAAAGAGTAAAATTACTTATAAGTAAACAAAAAGCCAAAAAAAAAAACCAAAAAAAAAAAAAAAAAAAACGACGCCAAATAGTCGATTGAGAATTAGTGATTTTATAATACTTTTGACAACAGCAGTCCACCTTTCTCATTAGAGCCATTTTTAATGATATTCGTTATTTTAAATTTTTGTTCGTAATAAGATTGTCATTATGGATAGTTTAATAAATAGTTTTATAATTTCAAACTTTTATGTTATTTACAGCTTATGTTAACTTACGTTATTTACAGAAACCTTATTTAATATATTTTAAGACATTTTTACGCGTTAGTAGCGGATGCTTATTTCTCGAGATATTTGTATAATGCGCTTATAATTATTTCTAGACTTTTAAAAGTCTCCCAACCCAACTTCAAAAAGTATGACAGCCACTGAATTAGAATGTTTACCTCGTGATTTTTGGTTATTCATCAGATAAAAATATACTTTCTACAAATTTAAAAAAGAAGACTGAGAATTTATCTAATAATGTTATAGTAACGAATGCTTTATATATTTATCACAACAAAAGAAATAAAAATGCATCATGATTCACAATACATGTTCATCTTTTTAGCTTGATTTTTGTTAGAACTAATAAGCAAACAAAAATTCGCTAAGATGAGTTTGGGATATATTCCTCTTTCTTTTAATGATCTATAACATTCGTATGTTATATATGTAACCGTGCTGCCTCCTACATACTATCAAGAGTTCCCCTTGAGAAGAAATGGTTCAGGAGAAATCAGTAGACCTAGAAACTCTCATCCGAGAGTATAGCGCTATCACGCGCTTTTGTTGATAAACGTTTAGTTTACAGTCTCTCGCGCTGAGATGAAATATATTTAACGCAATCCTGCTTATTACTTGGCTTACAGACTCTCACCCGAAGAGGAAGTATATCTTGCGCGTCCGGCGCTGAGCTGAGAATCGGGACTTTTTCTTAGAGGTGGAATCATTTCATGAATCTTTTTTTTTTATTTCCAATGACAGATTATGAACAGTTACAGCAAAAAAAGAACAACGAAAAAAAAAAAAAAAAAAAAAAAAAAGATAATACAAGTAAACATGCTGAAATAGAGTTCATTAATCTAACAACAATGCTAAGTTGTAGATCTTTTAGCCACTAAAAAGTGTTACCAGGTGCACCACGGGGAGGTAGATCTTCTGCGCACCCCGAATCTATAATTATATATATTTAAATGTATTAAACATTGCATATCTCTAATTGTATTTGTGTGGTGTTTGGGCATGTGTCAAGTGAGTTCTCCAACCTGTGTATCTCAACCCGACCATATTCAATTACAATCAAGTTGGAAAACCTGCACTTTACATATATATTTTATGGTTGATTTACACTCAAATCTAATCGATATTTTTCAAATATTTTTTTTAAAAAAGGGAGGGCGGCAATTTTTTAAATTTTATTTTAAGATTAAACAATTATTACTCTACTGAGAGTTAATTTACTATCGATTTTAACTCTACTGAGAGTTTTTTAATACTCCCCTTTCTTCTTTTCTTCGTCTTACTCATCTTAATATTTTAAAACCACGTGTTCCTGTATCCGAAATACTATATTTATACACGAAAAGTTGAATTCATTAAGAAATAGAACATCTGGATTTTTACGTTAAGTGAAAATGCAAAAACACAAATATTCACATGCAGTCAAACATTAAAGTTTTTATGTTAGAATCCATAAGCATAATGAAATGATTGCAGATAAAGAATACGATTATCAAAAAAAAGCTTTATTTCAAATCAATTCCTATTTTTAAGTTGAAATTTTCCTCTTACATCTGGCGCCATCTATTGGTAAATAAATGCAACTTAAATCTAAAAAAAACTAAAATTAATTAATTAAATTTAATTAATGAATTAATATTTGAAAAAAACCATGTTAGCATCAAGTGTCATCCACTACAAGTTCAAAAAAATATATATGAACTTGAGAGGATGAATAAAAATTATTTTATTAACGATTGAAAATTTGAACAAGATATATATAAGGAGAATGGGAAATAATAGTAGGAATTGAAAAAAATTATTAAAATTATATATTTAACTATAAGAGTGACAAAATAGCTATGAAGGCCAATTATGGATTTTAAACAATATGAGCAATTACTTAATGCAATTTCAAAAACCACAGTTTAAATTATCATAATAAAGCAATAACAAAAATTTATTTTTTAATAAATGGCTATCGTAAAAGCTTTACAAAATTACAATACTTACATGTATTCATTGGGTGAACCTATCCATAATTGTTTGCCATGCAAATGTTTACTGCAATTTCATAAAACATAGTTGCAATCATTATAGCAAAACAATAAACAAGATTAATTATGGTGGTTATTGCGAAACTTTATAAAATGCACAAGTGACAATACTTGCCTACATTTCCAAGTCCAGAATTGTTTACTAAGTAAATACTTTACAAAATTTAATAAAGTTCCGTGAATACAAAATCGAAACTTTAATTTTTAACAAAAGCGTTTGTTCATTTTGTGGAGAAAGAAACATATTTCTCACGAAGTTTTATTAAACTTGTATATTTTTCTCTTTTTTTTCAAGAGTGGGGTAAACATATCATGCAAATGAAACATGTAAACAACAGGAAATATTCCATCAGAATATTATTCGAGCGGTCTCTTGGAAACGTTAAAAAAACAATGCATAATTGCATACTTTTAAAAGATTATTTACCTTTCTTTTCATATCGGACAAAGTAAATTATCATTCTTTCTTTTTTTTTTGTTGCAAAATCCATATCTGGCAGAAATGCATTCACTTGAAATAAAGAATCTTTACCTCAATATCTTTCTTGAGTTTTCGTCTCAAGGAACTAAGGAAATGCAATTCGGTTTTTTTTCTTTGACATTTGCTTTTTTTGTAAGGAGAAACCTGGTCTTTCTTTTGCAAATGATGTGTTCTTTTGTGTGTTTTGGTTGTTTTTTTTTCCACCAAGAATTCAGAGAAACTCCGAGTTAGAGAGGTTGCAGAAAAAAACAAATTGCACAGAAGAAGGAACAAATAAAATTGTTGACATCAAACATGAAATGTTTCGAGCTAGAGTTTTTTTTATGTATATTTTTTGGATCAGAAAATTCTAAATTGCACAATGCACAATATATGTGTTGCACAATACTTGTGTTGCACATTGTACAGTACATTAATTAAAAAAATAAATAGTAAAAAAAAAATAAACAAAATAATCATAAAATAAAAATAAATAATCATAAAATGAACGTAAATAATAATAAAATTAAAGTAAATAATAATAAAATTAAAGTAAATAATAATAAAATAAAAGTAAATAATAATAAAATAAAATACGAAGGTAACTCTGAAATTTTTGAGACAGTGGCAGACGACAAACGCAGGAAAAAAAATATTCGTTAAATTTGTAAATCTGCACTCTTTTATGGCCGCAGACAATAATTTGTGGCAACATTTGCGATTTAGCTGTCGTAGAATAGATTTTAGAAGAAAGGAAAATGGAATTATCGAGCTAAGATTTTATATGATTTTAAAGTGGGGTTAAATCAAGAAGAATGTTTTCAACGTCAACAACTAGCATATGAAGACGAAGCTCCATCTCGTGCTACAGTATTTAGATGGTTTACAGAATTTCGTAGAGATCGAAGTTCTCTGCTGGATCAAGAACACGCAGGAAGATCATCATCAGCTGTAGCCCCAGAAAATGTGTCGACCATACGAAAACTGTTAGTCGATGATAATCGCTGCACTTACCAAATGATACAGAAGAAACTTAACATTGGATCCGCAGTTATACGTAGAATTATTCATGAAGAACTGCATATGAAAAAATGAGTTTGTCGTTGGGTCCCCAATAATTTAACAGAACACCAAAAAACAGAAAGTGTCAGAATCTGCAAAGAAACCATAAAATTACTTAACGATGGTGGACACCGCTTTATTTCTAAAATCATAATTGGTGATGAGGGTCTTTGAAGATGACCCCAAACCAACAATGGTGAAAAGACAACGAGCAATGAAAAAAGTAATCGCCGTTTTCTTTAGAAGTACGGGACTGGTCAAAGCCACCAAGCTAGAAAGACAGAAGACAGTCACAGGTAACTGGTACACTACTAAAGTGTTTTAAAGAAACTCTTTAAGAAGTGAATGTAAGGGGACTTATGCTTCACCATGATAATGCATCTTCTCTTACAGCAAGATCGACAGTCGAATTTCTTAAACAAAAACACATCAAAGTGATAGAACATTGACCCTTTTCCCTTGATCTTGCTATGTGTAACTTTTGGCTTTTTTTAATCTCAAGAAAAATTTACGTGGACGCCGTTTTCGTTCCGAAGATGAGATTGATGAGGCTGTAAAAGCATATTTTTCATCAATTCCATGAAATGGATGGAGTGAAACATTTAATCTTTGGAAAAATCGACTGCAAAAGTGCATTGATGTTGGAGGGGCCTACTTTGAACACTCTTACAATTTGGTAAGTTAAACTTGTACTTTAGCCGTATATCAAAAATTTCAGAGTGACCCTCATAAATACTAATAAAATAAATAACAAAAATTCAAAATAAAATTTATCTTACATAGATTAATTAAAAATTAATAACAAATTAAATAAATAAATTTTAACAAAAATTTCCACACCTGACTTGGATTATTAATATCCAAATAGAAAATGAATTTTCAGATGTGTAGAAATTGTGAGTTGAAAATAAAATATTGTTTATAAAAATGAAGGTGAAATAGGCACAAAAAATTATGGCATAAAATTTATATTAATTTTGTTAAAGGTCCATTTGTTTGCTTTTTTTATTTACATTGATTACATTGTTTGATTTTATATTTACATTCTACAAAAAAAAAATCTGTTTTTTTTATTTTTATAAAATTTTAGAATTATAACAACAAGATCTTCTAAAGATAGCATTAAAAATTTTCAATGATTTTCCGTAGTATATAGGTATAACTTTAATGCTAATTTTAGTTCATTAGTATATTTTGTTTTTATAAATTGATTGATAATTTTGTGCCTGGTAGTTTTCAAACATTAAAAAAAAACATTATTTGAATTTATTTTATTTAGGTAATTGATATATTAGTTAAATGTAAAATTGATTTTTCAAAACAGTTAAATAAAATGAGTTTTGAATTTATAATCTGTTGGTTTTAGCATATATGAAATATGTGATGTTTATTAAATTAAAATGTTTTAAGAAAGGACATTGTAAAGAAATTTTAGCTTATCTGTGTTGAAAACAATTATAAAATATTTAAAATAACACATATAACATAGATCAAGACCTAAGGTTTAAAGTAAATTCCAAACCACTTCAAAACATCCATGTCCCCACCGAAACTCGACCCCGAAACTTGTGGCACCATGTGCCAGAAATATTTAAAATAACATAGTTTAAATATCAATAAATAAATAATGTTTTTCTTAGTAAAGAATTCTAAAATGTTTTAAGAATGTTATCAAGTGAAAGTTACTATATTAACACTATAAAAATTATATTCCCTATACACTTTCATACAATTCTATTCCTTACATTCCTTACTTCTGTATAATTCTATTCCTTACATTACTTTCTTCTGTTTAATTCTATTCCTTACATTCCTGTATAATTCTATTCCTTTCTTATGTATAATTCTATTCCTTACATTCCTTTCTTCTGTATAATTCTATTTCTTACATTCCTTTCTTTTGTACAATTCTATTCCTTTAATACCTAACGTAGATAATTCTATTCTACATCTGCTTTAAAATATAAATATATCAAGTAATTTGCTTATAAATAAAATAACGCGAATAAATAATTTAAATATCTCATCATATTTCCAGCAAACAAGAAATTTCCTTCTCAAAATTAAGGTCTTTTCATATGTTAAGTCCGTTAAAAATATTCCAATTTTTATGCTTTCGGTTTGAACAGTTAAATAGATGTTCGAAAAGAAGCGGAGATTGTTCCGAAACTGCAATATTTCAGTTTTAAAATGTGAAAGCCAATTCATTAAATGCAGAGTCACTTACTAAGGTGTCATTATTTAAGTATAGCCTTCAGACATCTTTGCGCTTCGATACACGATAACTCTGCGGCAACTGCAACCAAATCAATTTCGCCTTGGGGTTTTCGAAGTTGCCATGAAATCCACAAGCAGCGAGACTGCAGCGAAATGTGTTTATTTAAGCTGAGTTGAATTTTCGCCTACACTGCTATTTTAGACATCTTTATTGCTGTAAATATGAATGGGCTTTTAGCAAAATGGATTTGCCTAATATTTATAGCAAACAGAAATTAAATATTAAATAGACAGATGTTCTGTACAGAAAATGTGTAATTCTTCAGGGAATTTCATTTCGTAATCGCGCGTTTCATTTAGAATGTGGCATTTAATTTAGTTTATGCGTATAGGATGGGCCCAAAAATTCATAGCGCGTTTCAAATATTAATGTGAATTAAACCAATTAATGCATTTAAGGTAAGGGCTTGGCTAAAATGTTTGTTACATTAATGGATTTTGTTTTTGGTATGCTCAATTTTGTTCATAATTTCACTAGGGGACGAGACAGTAATGTCAAACATTTTGAAGACTTTATTAAACCTTGCACATAAATAATTTATTACAGTTGCTTTTTGAATAAATACCGGCCTATTTCATTGCTTTATAATATATAATATTTGCACAATGTATGTATGTTTTTATGTTTTTGTTAAAAGTAAAAACATGCCTTATAATGATTGACTATTTAGTTATCCATTTCTAAACTTCCCACTTGTAGGTTTAAATCAATGCCTGATATCGATTACTAAGGGTAGATATAACAATGCAAGAAGTAGAGGTAAGGATAAGGGGTTGAAATCATGGTTAACTTGGATTACTAATCAAGTAGGAATCGAATACAAGAATCATTAAAAAATGTATCATTGTCGATTTATATTCTACAGATTATTTATTATTCTTATAAATTAATACAATATTAAAAACATCATAACTAAAACCATATCTCAGACCCTAAGCATTCTAAAAATAATTTTTTTTTATTTCCAATTCCAAGACAATACGAAAAAGGGGAATATACAGAATAACAAGTAATATAAAAAAAAAAAAAAAAAAAAATTAAAGTCAATTCCAACATTTTTTCACTATATTGCAGAAAAGTCCTTTACAAATAAAGTTGAAATTTTCCTCTTACATCTAGCGCCATCTATTATTAGATACATGCAACTTAAATCTAAAAAAAATAATAATTAGTTAAATTCAATTAATGAGTTAATATTTGAATTAATGAATTAATATTAATGATTAACATCAAGTGTCCTCCACTACAAGTTAAAAAAAATGTATTTGAACTTGAGTGGATGAATAAAAAGTATTTTATTAACGAATGAAAATTTGAACAAGCTAATAGTAGGCTGTGTGAGCTAATAGTAGGAATTGAAAAAAGAAAATGAAATGTACACAAAAGAGTTTACCAAAGTTGACCGAAGTCATTGTCTTAAGAGTTCAGTAGCTTGCCAGTATCTCGTCGTCTCGAATTCGCCATGAAATGCCCCAAAAAAGATTGAGATGAGCTTAACGCAACCGCTACTAACAAATAAAATATCGATGTTTTGTATTAATTTGGGGATTTTTTTTATGTTGTTGTAAAAACATCATTCTTTTGTAGCAGATTGTTTCTACAATAACCACTGTTTTATAGCTATATCTATATTTAATTACGTATTGGTGAATAAAAGTGATCAGTTTGTAGTTAGATAACATAATATAATAAATAATAAATAACATAATACTATTGTGTCCAAAGAGTAAGACTAGTTTTCAATTTAAATTTCCCGCGCATATGGTGTTTCATTTTTTTTTCTTTTTTAGATTGCTGGCACTGTCCTTGACATCTGTGTGAAATTTCACGTCAAAATATTCATTAGTGTTTGAGTTACTCTTGGATTTGTGAGACGCTAAAACAGATTCCGGCGATTTCTGAAATGTCTGAATTAATTGAGCAAAGAACTTGCATTAAATTTTGTTTGTGCAAACGTATAGAATGTTGCAGAAGGAATAGACTAGGAATGTTGCAGGACGTATAGAAGGTGAGCATTCCTATATCGGAAAGAAATGTTTAGAAGTGATATAAACAGTTTAAAGAAGGCAGAGAACGCGTTGAAGACGAAGAGCCCTCTGGTCGACCATCAACCTCAACCGACGAAGCTCACGTCCAAAAAATATGGTGATTGGTGCTTGCAAACCGTCGATTTACAATTAGAGACCTTGTTGCTGATGTTAGAATTTCAAAATTCCATTTTGAAAGATATTTTGGCCTCAAACGCGTACAATTTTGATTGGTGCCGAAAACATTGAATGCGCCAGCTCACACTGCATTGATTCTTCGTGACTTTTTCGCAAAAAATGAAACCCATATGGTTCCTTAACCACCGTATTTACCTAATTTAGCATCGTGCTACTTCTGGCTATTCCCTAAACTCAAAAGACCACTCCAGGGACAACGTTTTGACCGATTGAAGAGACATTTCAAAAGTCGCCGGAATCAGTTTTAGCATCTCACAAAACCAAGCGTAACTCAAACACAAATGAATATTTCACGTCAAATTTCACACAGTGCCAATAATCTAAAAAAAATTTGAAATATTATATGCCCGGGAAATTTAAATTGAAAACTGGTCTTACTTTTTGGACACATTAGTATAATATATCCTTTCCGAATTCTTATTTAATCTTATTAATCATATTTGATATTTTTCTCACTAAAAATTACCAAGGTAAGATATATTATTATATTTATTTAATCCAGATTATACAAGGTCATATCTCTGTGAGATAAAAAGGGAAACAAATAATATATGACTTCTGAGAAATAATATAAGACATCTATTAAATAAACAAAGACATATAAAACTAAGTAATTATAAACATACATACATCCAGAAAACATTATAAATAATAATAAATTTTAATTAATTGTTTAATTTAGATTTAATGCATTTATTAGAAAAAATAGAAGTAGAAAAAATTAAACTTTTGAAGGAAAAAAGTTTTTTAGGAATAATTTTCAGGAATTCATTAAATATTTGTTAAAATTTTCTTCTTCATATTTAATTCTATTACTCATTATCCCAAAATATTTCTAAGAATTCCGTTTTTATGATAATAAAATATTGTTACATTAACTACTGAATTTTTAAAATTTGTGAATTAATAATTATATTTCTTATTAAAGCTACATTTTACATTCATTTTCATAATTTTAAAATAATAATAATAATGTCAACATTATTTGATTTTTTCATATTGTTTTTAAATTCTTCTTCTAATTTAATTAAAACTAAAATTTTTGTTTGGAAATGTAACATTTTTACTGTGTATAAGTCTTAATTCAAATTTGAATTAAAAACATTTCTAATATACTCTTTTGAAAAAATTTACGAAAATGAAAAAATAAATTTTGCTATAATGCTATATTAAATTATGTTATTATAAGGTCATATTTTAGAGCTTAATGAAACTCATTTTTTTCTTCTAATTTGATTTTTCAGTTAATATAATATGTTTTAAAAGAATTTTAAGTGGTTTTTTTAACTCTTTTAATTTATTACATATGCTTGAATTATTCTATAAAAATGTCTTTAAAGTTAAGATGATCAGTCTACTGTATTAAAATTAAATAATAATAATTAATTGTTTTTAAAGCACGTTGCCATTAAATTTTAAAGAAATCTAAGAAAAAAATTCCTAGTTTATTATATAATCTTCACATTATTATACAGAATATTATTTTAAGAGAAAGAAATTTAACAACTGAGATATTATGTCGATAGTAGCAATAAAAAAATCTTACAGTAATGTTACAATGTAAATATTATCTCTTAAAAAGAAATTTGAGTAATTTTGTAACTATTCCGTTTTAATTTATCTTCAACAATTAAAAATAATTAAAATTTAATGAACTCATTTTTATTCTACTAGTAATACAAAGGAAGAATGGTAAGTTACTGCCCAAGAGAGAGCTAAAGTTTGAATCTAGTATGCGTTGCAGTTATTGCTTTGAAATATGAATAGACTTTGCGACGACTATAGTAGACTATGTTTTTTCAAATAGGACTGTCTGTTAAAAGTTTCCCAGTTTTTCCATATAATATAGACAGAATTAAAAATTATAATACCAAATTCAAGATACGATTTAGCAAATTTTATTATTATGTCTTTAATGTTAGTAAATTTTTTATATTAACTAGAAATTTTTTTTTATTGATCTAATTTATCATTATCCATAGTTGGAATTATATGCAAAATTAAATAATTTAACATAACATTATTGGTAAAAGAAAATTCACAAATAAAAGTAACAAGGACGATTTTATTGCCAATTTGTGTGCTATAACTGTGGTTCCACCTACGCATTTCAAGAGCGCCCCCTTCAGGAAAAATGGCCAATAAGCATCAAGACTTTCACCCTATTTCATCAGGCCATTCCTTGGCCTATAGACTCTCACCTGGAGAGGTATTTCGGGCATTCTGCGCGTAGCCGAGTATCAGTTTTCCGGTTTTGAAGTGGAATCCTTCCAAGAATCTAGAATTATCTGTCTTTAAATGCGTTAAATATTGTATATCGCTAACTGTATGTGTGTGATCTGTGTGTATGTAAATAAAGCTGTGAGTTCTCAAACCTGTGCTTCAAGTCTCAACCAAACCACACCCAGATACAATACATCCACTTAAACCAGTGCGTTTTTTATATTAGTAGATTTTTTTTCCTATTTATTTATTTAATTGCTTTGCTTTACGCTAATGAAATGAAAAGTTTAATTAAATTTAAAAGTAGAAACATTAAAGTTTGTTTTTATTGTTGTATAACTTTCAATTAGAAAGTTCCCTTGAAAAATAATACATTTTATTATTTAAAAAATGAAGCAAAACAAAATAAATAATTTATTAACTTAAATAATTATTAACTCACTTAATTAATTAATTAATATCTAACTTTTATAAAAAATATATATTTCTTGGAATTCTATAGTATAAAAATCGAATAAAAATTAAATTTACAACAATAAATACATTAGAAAGTTTTGAATATACTATGTATAATTTCCATCCATAATTACGAAAATTTTTATGATTTTTTTTATCAAAAGATTCACACTATTTTATCACCTGCTAGCATAGTAACGGTTACTATGTTATTTGTTGACACCAATTTAATTTTTGACTTGGGGGGGGGGGGAAAGAATATTCTAGTTAAACAGATTCCCAATTGCATGTGTACCTTTTTATTCCATTGCCAGCCGATATTGCCCCCAAATTTGATTTGTACAGTATATTGCATTTCGTAATTTGCCTCAGAAACGTAATGCATGCGTGCGTAAATTTGTGAATCATGAGCACTCATAATGTGCGAAATCTCTAGTGTGCATTGTCCTGTGCATTGCCCTGTGCATTGCCTTTCATGAGACGTTTTTTGTTGAAGTTAATGTAACTTTGGTCCGATAACACATGGGGTCAATAACGGACAGTAATTATTGGTGACTTTGGTAACGGGATTTTTCATATAAGAAGAAAATATTGGGTGTTTGTTTGACTAATATAATTCAAAATTCATATGGAATTGCCAGGTCTCCATTGTACTTTAATTGGTATGATGTTACAGTATAAATCTGAAAGCTTTTTATTATAATCAATAATAGTTACAAGGGGAATTGGTCTTATTTTTATACAAATTTAAATAGTTAGTTTCCCAACTCATAAATTGATGAATAATTAAACAACTACATGCAGAAAAAAACACCTGAAGTCAGTGTTACAATTTAGATGTAAAACGACTTCTTACTTAACGACTAAACAATTCGACTTCTTAAATGACTTCTTACTTAGTATAAAACGACTTGACGTGACGACGACTTTTAGACGTGAAACAACTTTTTACCTAAATACCCTTTCAATATATATATATTTGTCCTAGCATATTCTTCTCTGTGGTTTCCAAATGTTAACCTGTTAATTATAACATTTTAACCTGTGATCCTTTACAGCTGGGACAGGAGATAAGCAGCAGATTTTGAGTTACCCATAATATCCCACCAACTCATCCTGAATGGATGTGCCACACTGCATTCACATCTTGCCACATTTTATTATGTTTTAATGTACTTTTTATTTATTTGCTTGTTAAATCAATAATAACACGAATTTAAAAAAGTAAAGCAACTGTTAATAGTCTGTATTTCAGATTTTTCATTTCTACTTTTAACTATTCATTACTTTAATACCATTAGATAAAATAATTTGACCGATGTTCAACGAATAGCAGTGAAACCAGGATAAGAAAAAGCAATATCATAAGAAACTCAAGAGGTTTTACAAAATCTTTATTGCGTTACAAAAAATTGCCATAATAAAATTCCAATGATCATAAGAAAATAAAACATTAAATTCTTATATCATTATAATAAATAAAACTAATGAGGAATTAAGGAATTAAGTGTGGAATAATTGATTGTAATAATTTGCCAGTGAGGAATTAATTGATTAATGATGAACTAGGGAATTAATGATTGCAATGATATTCCAATGAGAAGTTAATTGATCGCAATAATATGTCTAAATGATAAAAAACTAAAGAAAATCGTACGAATAAAAATATTAAAAAAGTTAGATTAGAATCTACTCATAAGTGCTGACATTATATTATTTAAAGTGCTTGATATGCATCATTTCTTAAAAATGGTGATCTTGCAAGGGGTTTCATAATTAACTGTAAAAGCTCAAATTTAATTCAAAACTAATACATGATAACTACGAGTATCTATTAATTGATATTAAGAACCAATTGAATATTTTTAATATTTATTCCAAGTGAAAAAAATGACAGAAATTAGAAAATAAAAAGGAGTTCCAGATTAAGAACGAAAGAATTATTAAAAAAAATCAGTTGAAACCATATCTTACAGGCAAGCATTTTTTTAAATTTAAAACGAAGGTTTTGTAAATTTTATACAATAGGGAACAAACATTTTTGAATTAGTTTAAAGGTTATTTGTTTAAGATATATTTGTTTCTTAAGACACAATAAAATTGTTTAACTATATGATAAGAATAAGATTATTTAGTTATTTTTATAAAAATATTTTTTATTTATTCCAATACGAATCTAAGAGAGTTCATTTATGCACATATCAGACAGAAAATATTACATTCCTTTTCGTCCAAAATTTTATATATTCATGAAATAAATAAACATTATGCTGATATAAAAATAAATATAAATTCCGTTTAAAACTACTAGATCTATTTGTATTTTTATTCGTGAATTTTTGATAAAAAAAAGAAGAAGAGATAAAGGATTCAAAGAAATATATCTCCTTTTATTATAAAGTAAAGTTCACAAAGAATACTATAATCTAAATTCATATTCTATTTCTTTGAAGATAAACCGAAAAAAAAATTATACAATCTACTTTAATTTAAAATTTTTCATTCACATTCCAAACTTCAAAGATGTAACCTAATAATACATTTTTACATTACAATCTTCCTTACATAAAATTTTTCAGTTCACATATCTCCAAAGATGTACACTAATCATAAGACATTCATACATTAAAATCTTTCTTATACTAAATTTTTCCATTCGCATCCTACTCATTCATTTAAAGGTAACCATGAAAATTTTTTTTCCATTAGAATTTCCCTTACATTAAAATTTTAATATACGAACTGACGCATATGGGAACTCAGACTTAAAAATTGAAGACTTAGTGGAAATAGTTCAAAATTCCATAGATTTGGGAATTCTCAAATGGATTGCTAATTTTTATGTTTAGTGTATATTATTACAAATATTTTATAAAATATTACTAATATTTACAAATACTTTACTAAAATATTCCAGATTTTTTTTGGATATAATATATTCTACAACTATCTTGTAAGCCAAAACGCAGGGATTCAATTTTCCAAGTGAAGGGAAGTGAATTCAGTTTCGTATAATATTAGTAGTATATTTCGTATAATATTAATATAGTTTGTATAAGTTTAGTCTTGTAATAATAATGTGAGACATTTGAGAATCAAAAAAACCTAATATGAATAAATGACCAATAAAATTCAGTAATATTTATTCTCGTAGATCCTTTAACTACATAAATTGTTTTGGGAAAGCTACCACAATTATAAATAAGAAATTTTTAAAAATTCACTTTCATTTCTTTTAATAAAAAATTATGCGTTCTTTTACCCTAATTCATATATCATTGTAAAAAAATATATCCATTCAATTAGAAAGAAAAAATTATTTTGAGACTAATAAATATTTTTAATTATTAAAAAATATATTTTTATCACAGCGATGACTATATATATATATATATATATATATATATATATAGGTGTTAATTAATTTTGAGATAATATGGTAAAATATTTTCCAAAAAATTGAAACAAAACCTCATATAAAATTTTAGATAATTATAATTTCTTTTTTTATGCACACACTAAAATGTTGCCTATTTTTAACAATATTCGTTAAATATTTATAACATTAAGTCTTGTTATAGTTAACATAACCCTTATTTTTTTTTTTTTATCGAATATGCTTAATTTCCATTATAACAAGCCTTTAGTAAACGTATATTGAAATACTGCTATACATATACTGTAAAATAATCAAAAAATTACAATTTACTAAACATTTATTTGCTATCAATTTTATCCAGTGTTTATAGAACGCCAAAATCAAACAACATTGTATATACTAAATGGATCATGTATCAATCTTACCACTGAATATAACACTGCACAATAAATTTTTTATATCGTTAAATACTTATAGCAATATAAATCTTACTAAAATTCTCATAAATCTTTTTATAGAATAAACTGAAATTTCGATATTATAAGCCTATTGTAAAATCATATCGAAACTCAAATGCACATATGTTACAAAATAATAAAAGGATAATTTACGAAGATTTTGTATTTGCAATCCATTTAATCAAGTGTGTGTAGAACGCCAATATCGAAAACCATTGTATGTCCTAAAATGATCATGTATCAATCTTACTGTTGTATGCACTGCACTGCACAATAAAATTTTCATGTCGGTTAATATTTATAGCAATATAAATCTTGCTATAATTGTCATGACTTTGAAATCTCATAACTTCGTAATCTTTGAAATAATCAAACTATTAAAATTTACTAAACATTTATTTGCTATCAATTTTATCCTGTGTTTGAAGAACGCCATTATCAAAAGGCATTGTATATTCTAAATAGAACATGTATAATTCTTTCCCTTATATAGAACACTCCATGAAAAAAAATTTTTGTTGATAAATATATCATATATAGCAATGTAAATCGCGCTGTAATTCTCATAACTCTTTTTCTTATCGAATATATTTAAATTCCAATATCACAAGCCTGTTGTAAAATGATATCGATACTCAAATGCACATATACTACCAAATAATAAAAGGAAAATTTACTAAGTATTTATTTATAGTCAATTTATTCAAGTGTTTATAGAACGCCAATATCAGAAAACATTGTATATCCATCATATCATTAACCATGTATATATATAAACCATTGCTTATAAACGAATCATGTTTCATTCTTACCACTGTATAAAATATTGCACAATAAAATATTTATGTCGTTAAATGTATATCATGCTATAATTCTCATAATTCATTTTTATAGAATATACTTAAATTCCGATATTACAAGCCTGTTGTAAAATGATATCGAAACTCAAATCCACGTATGCTACGAAATAATAAAAGGATGATTTACTGAGCATTTATTTGCAGTCAATTTAATCGAGTGTTTACAGAACACCAATATCGAGAACCATTGTGTATTCTAAACGGATCCATGCATCTCTCTTACCACTGAATGGATCGCTACAAACTCTGTTTGATAAATCATCCCCACATTATCCCGAATCCTGATATCACAGCACCAACCGGAACCGATGTCAACCGGCACCGTTTGGGTGACTCAATCCATCTCGTAACGTTCCGATGCACAAGTTCTGCCACTGCACAAACCTTAATAAGGGCTGACTCAGAGAGAAGGATTAGTCAGACCACATAGGAATTTTGCGGGCATGCCCGATTCTGAATTCTGAACCCCCTAACTGCCCGGACAATCGGATTGGACCGATGCATTATTGTATGCCTGCCAAATTGCCCGTTGGGATTATGTGGTGATTATGGTGTTTTCCTCAGTTTTCCCCGAAAGTGTGGTATGGGGGCGCGGGGAGTAATGCATGTGAATCACATTCTGCGGTAGGAAGTGGTGCGAAAAACTGGGGTGGGTGGAGGAAGTATATGAGATTATGATTGTTTTTTCCCCTTCTTACCTCTAGAGAGATATTAAAAACGGTGCCCAATGTCTTATTCGCTCCCCCCTACTTATTCACTTAATCATTATTGCTTTTTGCTTTGCAAATACTCTTTAGATCAAGATCTTGGACATGCTATTTGTCAATGTACGCACTTAAATGATTTAAGAAAGAATTTTCACGAAAAACTAACACTGGAAGAAATTAGACAGTGAAAGAGCATTTGTCATTTATAGATCCATTTATAAGCCAACGGCCGTACCATGATGAATATACCGGTTCTCGTTAGATCACTGAAGTTTAAGCATCATTGGGCGCGGTCAGTACTTGGGTGGGTGACCACCTGGGAACACTGCGTGCCGTTGGCAAATTTGGGACCTGAATGGCCGAGTGTCTAGCGCTCTGGCGCTCGGTGCCACAGGTTTCGGGTTCGAATCCCGGCGGTGCCATGGATGTTTGTAGTGGTTCGGAATCCACTTTAAGCCGTAGGTCCCGGTCTTCTATGACTGTAAGAGCGTCACGGAGCAAAAGTCAGGCTTCTACCTACGGGTGCTCCATCGCAACAGAAGCTGCTTCCTTCCCCTTCAATCATGAGTCCATATGGGCTCGTGGGCTTGGCCAGCCAAGTGGGATAAGAAACAACAAACAACAAACAGATCCATTTTCTTGTAATTTATCTGGTTCGTTAGTCTGTGTATTTATGATTATTCACAATTACAGTTTATTTTATGTATATGTTATATAATTAGATAGTAGATAGATGTAGATAGATTCATTTCAGTTCAATTCAGTTTTCATTCTTGAATTCAATTCATTTCAACATCAATGTAGACAGATTCATTTTCTTGTAATTTATCTGCTTCATTAAGATGTATATTTATGATTACTTCCAATTATATATTTTATGTATACGTTATACAATTAGATTGTAGCTAGATTCATTTCAATTAAATTCATTTTACTTTCTTGAATTCAATTCATTTCAACGTCACTGTAGCTGGACTCATTTTCTTGTAATTTATCTGCATCATTAGGATATCAATTTATGATTAAACACAATTGAAATTTATATGTATACGTTATAAAATTGATCATGTTGTTTATTGTATACATTAAAGTTTTTTGTTTTCTTTTTCAACCTTTATTTTTACATATTTATCATATATATTTGTTCTAATAAATTTAGTTTACCACTTACCTGTGTCGTGTTTTATTTTTATGATAAATGAGGGGATTAAATTATGGTTAAAAATTATTATTAATTGATAATAAAATGTTTCATATAAGTAATCTGACATGATATAATTGTCAAAAAGCATTAATTTAGGATTTTGAATAACGTTTATTATATTTTTTGGATGAATTATGTGAATTAAATTTAGTCACTAGCTTAAATCATTTAAATTTAACTATTATTTTTCTTAAAGTTTTGCACAATTAACTTATGCTCTTAAACTGCTAAACTGTTGCTTTATTAAATTGTCGAGGAGCCTTCCAATTAAGTTAAAAAATGTGCAATAAATTACATAAATTAATGAACACACATTTTAATACTTTCACTAATTATTAGTCCGATTCGGTGTTCAATGGAGACATGTGCCGCTGATTAGCATTGCAGCCGAGGTTCAAGATGGTAGGATAGTTCTCACTAACAGTCCACTCGGAATGCACTACACTCCTTCTTTCCCGTCAAGGAGCCAAGTCAGACTTCTTTCTACGGGTGCTCCATCCCAACAGAAGCTACCCCCCCTTTCACTTCCATGACACCACACGGGTTCTTGGACTTGTCTAGATGCTATTGTCTACCAAGTAGGTTTGTTTTGGGTTGGCGCTCTACGGTTATTTTGTGCTGTTAATTAGACCAGCACCTATAGTTTAACGTAAATTCCGACCCAATAACAAACATAAATGCCTTTGCCAGGATTCGAAACTGAAGCCTGCGCTACGAAGGCCAGAGCGCTAGCCAATTGGCCATCAGACCGCCTACCAAATGAAATAAGAAACAACACTAATTAGTAGTGAAATCATATTATTTTTCTTCAATTTTGCTTAATAATTTTTCTGAAATTTCTTTATGAATTTTAGAATAAAAAGCAACAGAAATAAATGAAAAATCGCCATGTTTTAACAATTTAAATGGTCATATCACAAAACAAATATTATTTACTCCATACGTCTCAACGAACTTGAAATTTTGTAAAGGCTTTATTTTACAACCTATATTTCACTAAAGTAATTCGTTGATGAAGCATAAACATTATTAATCGAGAGCTTCAGTATTCCAAACATCCACCCCAATGAAGTTAATAAACTCATCATGACATTAATAAAACTATCTCGTAATTGTAGTTATCGTGTCGTCATGTTCTGGTTATTAATTCTTGTCTTGTTACCCGTGACAACAACCATTCATCTAACCGCAAACACCCGATGCTTTATATTTAATTCACTCCACAAGACACTCGCATCGCAGCGATGCTTTCTGCTTATTCATTCTTCTCATTACAGTTATCATAATGTTATAGTAAAGCTATATTTTTGAAATAAAATATTCTCATATTTTCAATCTATACTTTACTTAAGTATTAAAAGTAAAAAGAAAATTACTTTTGGTACATTGGCCACATCTATAAAGAATTGTTTTGTGAAATTTAGTATTTGAAAAAACAATACTTTGTAGATGCTAATAAATTCATCACATCAAGCATATATTGGTATATAAGTATTGGTGTGGTGCCCTAGAGTTTTGATTATTAATTCTCTTATTGGTTTCCGTAACAATATCGATTTGTCAAAACTTTTAATTACAATTATCATAATATTAAAGTTATATTTCTGAAATAACTGAATTCTTAAATTTGCAATCTGTATTTTATTTAAGCATTAAAAGTAAAAGAAAAGTTACTTTTGGTATATTGATCACAACTGCAAACAATTGTTTTATGAAATTTTGGATTTAATAAACAATACTTTGAAGATGCTAATAAATTCATCGTGGCAAGTATATATTGTTATATAAATGTTGGTATGGTGCTCTAGTGATCTGATTATTAATTCTCCTGTTGTTTTCCGTAACAATATTGATTTAACATAACTTTTATTTCAATTATCGTAATTTTATAACTATATTTCTGAAATACCTGAAATCTTAAATTTGCCATCTATGTTTTACTTAAGCATTAAAAGTAAAAAAAAATTACTTTTGTATATTGGTCACATCTACAAAGAATTTTTTTTATAAAATTTAGTATTTGATAAAACAATACTTTGTAAATGTTAATAAATTCATCACAACAAGAATATATTGGTGTATAAATATTGGTATGGTGTCCTAGTGTTCTGATTATTAATTTTCCTGTTGTTTTCAGTAACAATATTGATTTGTCAAAACTTTTCATTACAGTTATTTTAATAATATAACAATATTTCTGAAATAAATTATTCTTAAATTTGCAATCTATGTTTTACTTAAGCATTAAAAGTAAAAAAAAATTTCTTTTGGAATATTGGTATAATTGTCACATCTACACAGAATTGTTTTTATGAAATTTAGTATTTGATAAAACAATACTTTGTAGATGCTAATAAATTCATCATTACCAGGACAACTATTAACAAAACTATCTTATAATACTTGCAGGGTGTTCTAGTGTTGTGATTATTAATTCTCCTGTTGCTTTCCGTAACAATATCGATTTGCCAAAACTAAAATTGTGCAAATATTTTATTTAAATATACTAAAAAAAACGTCTATTGCACAATATTTTTTATTCATTACATTAAAATAAGGTTAACCCTCATAAGATGTTTTTTAACATATATATATTACAGAACAAGATCTGCACTTCCACTTATCCCAAATTAGACATCACATAAATTCAAATTACTGATTGACTTAATTCAAACATGCTTTAACTTCATCAATTTAATATACTCATCTTGGGGATGACTATCATAACTCTCGTAATAATAGCCAATCTTCATAGTGACCTCATATTCCTTTTAATAATGTTACAGTTATACATTAATAACATACATTCATCAACCGAAATGATGTAGTTTTCTAAATTTCAAACCACGAAAAATAAATCCATACTTTTTTAATACCATGCGGTTCTCTATCTCTATGTATGCTCACTCTCGCTATATATATATATATATATACATTAATATATATGTTTAATAATATTTATGTTTTACTTTAGCATTAAAATTTTTTAAAAAGGTACATTTGGCATATTGGTATATTTGTCACATCTACAAAGAATTGTTTTTATGAAGTTTAGTATTTCATGAAACAGAGCTTTGAGATGTTAATAAACGCATCATTATAAGGACAACCATTAATAAAACTGTCTTGTAGTATTGGTATGTGTCCTAATATTCTGGTTATTAATTCGTTTGTTGCTTTGAGTAACAATATCGATTTGTCAAAATTAAGAAAAGCAATTCTTTCTTTTTAATATAATAAAGAAGTTAATATTGCACAATATTTTTCATTCAATACAGTAAAATAAGATGTAAGACGTTTTAAAATTTATGTCTATATACACTATATATTTCAGAACAAGATCTGCACTTACACCTATCCCATAATAGACAACACATAAATTCAAATTACTTGTTGACTCAATTCAAACATTTTGTAACTTCATCAATTTAACAAAGTCCTCATGATGAAGACTATCATGAATAATTCTAGTAAATCTTTGTAGTGATCTCATATTCCTTTTAATAATGTTACCGTCATATATGTATAACATATATTCATCATCCGAAATAATGTCGCTTTCTAATTATTAAACCATGAAAAGTAAATCCATCCTATTTAATTCCACACTATCTCTTTATCTCTCTCTGTATATATATATAAATTATTGTCAAAAATTAGGATTTCTAACTATTTTTCTTTAATTAAATAAAAACCCTGTTTTTTAATGCCCTCAAAATTTTTCTACCTCCAGATGGTATCAGTGTTTAAAAACTTTAAGCACAGTTAAATTTTTCTTTTTTTTACTTTGGTGCAACAGCACCATTTTGGGCCAAGGCAGTCTGCCTGCTGGCAGATTTCGAGACAGGATATGCTTTCCTTTTATAATTTAAGGTTGTCAGCCCTACGCTCAACAGTCATATTAGACCTGGACCTACGGTTTAAAGTTTTTTTAATGCAGCTAGCAATACAGAGGAAGTTATCGTTATGCCATAAGCAAGAGCTGCACCGATATTACTCATTTAGCACTACCCAGGGGACAAGTCTTGAAGACGTGCTACTAACGCGAGTAACACTACCCCCGCAACGCTCTACTATCATATTAGACCAGGACCTACTGTTTAAAGTGGACAAACATCCATGGTATTGCCAGGACTTGAAACCTAAACTTGTGGCACCGAGTGCCAGAGCGCTATTTCTCGTTCACCAGGCCAAGTTAGTTAAATTTTATAGAAAAAGGTAGCACATTTACAGCAATAGTTTAAATTTATTTTCGAAATTATAATTTATATTATCAGAAATAAATGTTGATACATTATTGAAAGAGGTTATTGGGAATTTTTGGATAAGAATGATATCTTTTTCTGTTATTTGAAGCCAGTTATTTTAAAATCTCAAGTCTTTAAACCTGCAGAGGTTTAAAGACTCCTGCTCTTATTAAAAAGGAACCTGCTCTTATTAAAAAAGAAGCAACAGCAACAGCAAAAAAAAAATCAGCAACAACTAAATAATACCTATTTTAAAAATAGATTTAAATTCTTTTAAATTTTTTTATTTTCAACTCTTTTTCTACTAAATCAATTCATAAACGAAATAGATTTTTCAAAAACTCGTATTCCATGACATCTTTTCCAACAATGCCTTGTCGATGTTAATATACTCATCATGACGAGGAATACCATTAATAAAACTATCTCCTAATAGTGGTTATCGTGTCATTGTGTTCTGATTATTAATTCTCGTGTTGTTTTCCGTGATAGCATCCATTCGTCAAACCTACCAACAACAATGCTTTCTATTTAATACACCGCAAAAGGGAAGGGAGGAAGAAAAAAAAGTGTAAGAAATGCTGATATGGTTGTTTGAGAAGGCCATAAATATCGCGCACAGGCGTTCTTGACAGAATTTCGATAGCTGCTTCTCCAGAACTGCCCGCCGGAATTGTGGGTAATAAAAACACGTCGAATCTCATACACAAACGTAAGAGGGGGCGAGCTTACTACAGAGTTATGAATAAAAATTTCGTCAAAAAAAATAAATAAATAAGAGCTAAAAAAACCTATTTCGGCTGTCAAATTTTCCTTTGCAGTTGTTTCCCAGTTAAAGTAATAAAAGAACAATTCTGAGCCCAATTTTCTGTAAATAAATTATCCGACTGTAGGAATAATGCTGTTTTTTTATTGTTGTTAGGCTAGAATTATTGGTTTAAAAATGGCTTTAAAAATTGTATTGGATTGAGGAAGTTTTCCAGCAATTGAGTTTTCAAAGGGATTGCTTTTGAGTGACAGAAAGATGGATTTCTGAAAGAAATTGAAATAATTTATGATATTAAGTTAAGACGGAAAGATATGTTGTTAAATTAAAGAAAAAAATGGAGCAATAACCATCAAACCCAGACTGAATTATTTTTAATTTAGAATAGAGGGAAGTATTGAAAGTATTGCACTTAAAAATACATTTTTACAGATTGTTATTCAAGTCAAATAATGAATTTCATCTTTGGTTAGCAAATTTATTTTACTCATTTTGAATTTAATAAGATACTTTATCAAGATTCATTTTTTTTTTAATTTTTAATGATACTCGTGTATTTAAGTAAGTTTTTAAAAGATTTTTTACAAATGTAATAAAATTTAAAGAAACTTTTTTTAAAAAATGGACGCAAATTTTTAGTAGAATTAAAGAATGATACAAAGTACAAAAGTATATTTTATATAAGTATAATAATATTTTTTTACCTAAGTAGAATAGTATGTTTTACATAAGTAGAATAGTATGTTTTACATAAGTAGAATAATGTGATTTAAATTAGTATGCTTTACGTTAGAAAAGTATGTTTTACACAAGTAGAAAACAAAAGTTTATTTTACACAAGTAGAATACAAATGTATGTTTTAAAATTTATAATCTTTATAATATTTTTTAAAAATATTTAAAACTACCATGGTTAAATATAAAATATTTATTTGATATCAAATTAATATTTTAAAAGCATTACATGTATCATTACTTTTAGTTAAATATTGCTACAAAAAATAAAATAAATTTTAATAAATAAAGAGATATTTTAATATCATTGAATATATTATATAAAATAAATTGAAAAATAATTTTCTTTTTAACATTATATTATCTTAATCAAATTAATTAGTACTAACACAATATATAGTTCCTTTAATAGCAGCCTTACTTTTTATAAAACATAAATTATGTACTAGTATTTGCATTATGCTTTTGAACTTTACACTATTACTTTTTATTATTAGTTGAAATTTATCTATATAACTAAATTTCGCCAAAAAATTTAATTAACTACAGAATATAATCTCTTTAATTACATATATACATATAATCAAGTTTTATCTTCATTTTTATTATAAAAAACATTTCAAATATAATTCATCATCTCAAATATAATTAGCGATTTTACATTTTTACATTATTTAGGCTTTCATATAAGAGAGGGAGTTAAAAGTCCCACTGAATTTCTTTGTAAATCCAATATAATTAGTTTATTTTATTTACTACAGTATAATTCATTTATTTGACTTACTATAATATAATTAGTTTATTTTTTACTACAATATATTCTTTTAATACATTAATTCATAATAAGCAGTGTGACCTCAGCTGAATGTTTTGAAAAAAACAACAGAGGACTCGACGTTTCTTGAAACGATCCCTACTGGTTTGGCTTATACTATACTGCTCACGAGACAAAGATGCATTCATCAGAACGGTACACAACATCATATCATCCACCAAAGAAATCATATCATGGCAAATCCAAAACAAGTGATGCTCATTGCGTTTTTCGACAATGAAGATGTGGTATACCATGAATTTGTACCAGATGGGTAAACTATTAACGATCTTTTGTACGTGCACATTTTGAAAAGACTGAGGGAGGCAATCCGATGGAAATGTTCTCCCAAATGCCAAGGAGAATGTTAGCTACATCACCACAAGCTACATTACATACTAGCTACATTACATCAAGTGTTGTGTAGACATGGCGATTCCTGATTCTTCCTCAAGATCACAATGGGTCTCAAATGTAATAGTTTTGACACCATAGACAACATCAATACCAACGATGAACTTCAGAAGATACTACAACAGGACTTTCGTCGTTGTTTCCAGCATGACAAGAACGATAGAGCAAGTGTTCGTGTTCAAAAAGAGCCTACTTTGAAGATGATTAAGTAAATGTGTACCTATATTGTAGTCATAAAGAATTACAATGAAATTCCCGGATCATTTTGAATATCCGCCATAGTTTACTTTTATATTATTTAGTCTTTTTTTATTTTATATTATACTGACTTTATTTTTGCTAGTTAATTTTTTGTTAAATCTGAAGAAAGCTGGACATTTTACTTCAAGTAACTTAAACGTTACTTACTTAGTTAGTTATTTAAATTAAACGAATAATTTATTAAAAAATTCTGCATGAATTAATCATTTAATTAAATAACAGCTGTATGTTTAGCGAATCAATGTACATTAAATATATTTCTTTTGGTAAAATAATCTATTATTTTTTTTTTCAATAAATTATACTTTTCTTTTCAACATTGTAAAAGCTGCAGATTAAACATACTGGAATAATATGATTTATTACGATATATTCCTCTCAAACGAGAAAAAGTATCTTCCAAAAAGTTATAAAAACTGTTAAACACATACACACTAGAGCTATTCCATAAAAAAAATCAGTAATAAAATCAACTCTTTTATGATCTCGGTGCCTTTTTTTTTCTTAAGAAACTTTGGATCGAAAACATTAAAAAACTTTTTCATTGTGAAATATAAAATAATATTTTTTTTACGAGACAACATTTACATTATAACACCTTAACTTCGTAAAAGAAAGATATGTGTGTATGGAATAACTTAATTTTTACTGTACGCAAGCATTAACAACCGATTTTCAAACTGAATAACTTGGGAGCTTATTTTGTGCATTGCGACGACAAATAATCAAATCAGACTTGCAAAGTATCAGAGCCCAAGGCCCTACCTTATTGATCGCTTCTATAATTAAGTTTCCCAATACAGGGCAGAAAGAAAAATCTTACTATTGTACATAAAAACGTAACAAGTAATGCGAAAATCAAATTTCCTTTCGAGATGAAATATTTGCTGAACTTTCTGGAGATGTTTTAAATTTTCTGATAATTGCGTTAAAGAATTCCATCAGAAATACGATGCTAATGATTTCGGAAACGAATAATCACTTTAGGAAACTGATGTATAATAGCTACAGATTTTCGTTTAATTAATCTTTGATTTGATATATAACTTCGTGAAATGTTTTTATTTTTATCATCTGTAAATGAATCAATTGATGTTAATGCTGTACAAATCCATAAAACATACATATTTATTAGAAATAAAAGGATTTATTTAAATGTAGAAGAAATAGTATTAATGCTTTACTCTACGATAAAACTTTGAATAAAGATAAGGAATTAAGATAATGAAAACCTGTAAATATTTTTACATGATATCATAAATTCATAATCATTTATTTCATTAACTTTTAACCGTGTTATTATTTTTTTTCAAATAATTTGTATCAATGGCAACACCATATTAATTTGCAGGGAAATAAGATTCAAGCTAATAAAATTTTAAATTTCAAAACTAAAAAAAGTCAATAATAAGTTATTTTAAAATATATAATTTAATATTAAAAAATATCCATAAATTCAGTTTACAAACCAATTAAAATCCTTTTCCATGTTCACTACATTTTGAATGGGATGTGAAATTTTATACTTAATATAAAATAGTATGTATGTTATGTATTGTAAGGTCTCAGCATATACTAGAATTATAACGGCTTCAAGAAGAGGGCCATTTTCAGATTCATGGGAACACTTTAATTTTTTATTTACTAGCATTAAATACATATACAGAACTATTTACATACAAAATGAAAATTAAAGATAATTTGATCTATAAGTGCATTTCACTCTAAGGTCGGATAATTTCGGAGTTCTCGAGTCTACTGCGAATCTAATTGCCTGGTTTACGGCAGATCTTATTTATCACACGGTGTGAAACACCAAACCACAACGGGCTCACTTTGGAAACAGAAAGACAGACAAAAACTCCAGCCTGTTCTGCCAATTCAGAGAAAAAGAGAAAAACAATATTCTTTGTCGATTCGTCGCAGAAATCTCTCTTTTTTTCCTCCAAAAACCTCCATTTACAAAGTCCGTCAAGAGAGGGGGAATCAGCTTCTCTCACTTTTCCTTGGAGTAGGCACTTTCTCAGCTTATAGTCTGTCCCCATTCATGATACAACAATTCATGGTGTTGTGCATATTCCGTCTGTAGTTGTTTCGACCTGTGAAGGTAACACAGACAATCGCTAATTTCATGAGGTCTCATTAACCATGACTCTAAATATCTGTTATCAGATTTGAGTGATAGGTTGTTCTCATTAGTACAAAACACTAATTGCATGTAATATAACTAACCACATCACTGTTTATCTGGTCAAATTTGAGTGATAAATTGTTGTTATATACTTGTAGAAGAATATAAATTCCTCTCTTCCAGGAATGGAATGCTTAACTCTTTCCGAGGAAAAAATGCTACAGTATTTAATACTTAAAATAAATAGTATGTTTTCATCTTCGAAAACATTTTTATACTTATAAGAAGATGTATTATTTCAGTAATATTTTAATTTTAAACATGCAATAGAGAATTAAATACAACATAAAATGTACTATTCCTTTCCTGTCACATGTTATTTGCATTTTACCAAAAATTATATCTCTTAACTAAAAGTATATAATATCAATATAATATATGAAACAGTTAGATTTAATTATTCATTTTTAAACTAAATTAGTGAAATAATATCCATATTTAACTAAAAAATGTAATAGGAAACTCAAACATTGTTACTGAAATAATGCTTTAACGTGCAGTTAACATTGAGTCTAATTGGGTTAGAAATGCATTACAGTAATTTTAAAATATATAATATGTTAAATGTAACTATGGTAGTAACAACTTTTAAGTAGTATGAAAACCTTTCAGAATAATGTTTTGAGAAAGAAAAACATTTATTAAAAAATATCATATTAATAGACATAATATGAGATGTAGATATATATGTTTAAAAGAAAATTATGGATTATTTGTATGTAATTTACTTAATGTTCATTAATATGCATACAAATTATTACTGTTATTCATACGTTTACTGTAAAAGAATGAGTAATATATTTTATCTGATCCTGATGAACTGTCGTTAATTAAATATTATTTTCCTTACTAATATCAATTTTCCACAGATTTTGAGGATTTCTATAGACATACATTAGATATATATGCCTATAGAAATGTCATAGACATTCATTCTATAGACATAGACATTCAGTCTATAGACATATAGACATATCCTAGACATTCATTCTATATATAGACATTATCCTACACATTCATTCGACATATAGACATATCCTAGACATTTATTCGACTTATAGACCTAACATAGACATTCATTCAATAGACATATGAACATATCATAGACATTCACTATATAGACATATCCTACACATTCATTTTATAGACATATAGATATACCATAGACATTCATTCTATAGACATATCATAGATTATATTTACTGTATAAGATTTGCAAACAATACGCAAAAAGAACGATTCGATTGTATTCAGAATAAAAGAATAGATGTCATTTTTCCCGGCACAGAAATTTCTGTGATGGATTCTTATGTATACGTAAGCAGACTTTCCCCCAAACTCTGCAACCTAAGTATATCTTTATCAAAATATATGCGTGTAAACGGTTTTTCCGTGACAAGCATATATCGTTTACCTCTCCTCCCTCTTAGCAAAATACAGGGTTGCACCCACAAAACGAAAACTCCCATACTATTTTAAGTCCAGCCCGGCTGTATAAGTAGGCTCGAGCCATTACAGCATACAGCTTGGAGGAAAAGCCCATGTAAAACAATGGGCAGATCTCGAAAAGCAGTTATCTCAATTAGAGGTTTTAAGGTAACTGCTGTCCAGGGAGGGATTGGTCTGAAGAAGTCGTAACTATATTATGGGTTTAAGGGGAATATATTAAAACGCTTACCATAAAGTAGCGCATGCCAGTTCTAAGTCCCGGTGTTCAGACGTGCTAAGCAGTCATTTATGGTGTTTTCCGTTGATAAAAAAGGAATATGTAATGTAACATGAATTTGTATTCGTCTCAAATGGTTTAAATAGTTAAACCCTATTCCGTTTCTCGTTTGCGGTAGAAAAACGTTGTTGGTTGTATTAAAACATACTTGAATAAAGATTAAAATATCTTTAAATTAATTAAATTATTATATTATTTTAATAAATATTAAGTGCTAAATACTTCACATTTCTTCAAGCCTTACCTTATCCAGGTTTATGTAGTCCCGTAACAGTTAAAACAGTGATGACTGTAAAATAATTATAAAATTTGAATAGGAACTTCCAATTATAAAAATTTCCTTATTCAAGGTCTCGTGCTATGCGAACTTAGCATCCATGCAGGTTTGAATCCATTGGCGGGGATCGTTGCAGCCATTTCTTTCAGAAACAAGAAGAACGATGGTAATTTTAACAGTGTGCGAAATGTCTCGCACCGATATTCAGACTGCATGTTGGGAATTTACCTGGTTTATTCTATGACACACAAATGCGAGGCAGTTACACCTAAAAATACTCCTGGAAGGCAATATCCTCCCCTCATTACCTATAGTTGCGCTGTTAGTGGCCTATATCAGTGGAATACAAGGTCCACCGTTGTTCAACAGAAAAAAAATATGGAGTTATAGATAAACATTAAATCCTAAAATTTGTAATCACTATGGTAAGATACTATATATCTAACCTAAGCAACAGCAACATGAAGAGTATATAATAATAAAAAATGGTATTAAACATAATATGAAAATATGATATTTCATATATATGAAATACCATGTTCTCATATTATATATATATATTTCAGATGGCAGTAGCATCGCGTAGAACAGGTATAAATGCGCAGTGCTTTCGCAGAGCTTTCATTTCTGTTCAAGTTATTTATGTGAAGAGTTTTGATGTGATGATGACCGCACGACGGGAATTAACAGACTTTGAACGCGGAATGTTAGTTGGAGCTAGACGCATGGGACATGCCATTTCGGAAATCGTTAGGGAATTCAACATTCCCAGATCCACTGTGTCAAGAGTGTGCCGAGAGTATGAAATTTCAGGCATAACATCCCACCATGGACAGCGCAGTGGTCGACTGCCTGCACTTAACGATCGAGACCGGCGACGTCTGTAAAGAGTCGTAAATTCTAACAGACAAGCAACACTGCGTCAAATAACCGCAGAAATCAATGTGGGACGTACAAGGGACTTGTCTGTTAGAACTGTGCGGAGAAATTTGGCTTTCTTGGGCTATTCCAGCAGAAAACCGACTCGAGTGCCTTTACTGACAGAACGACATCGCTTGCAGCGACTCTCGTGGGCACGTGAGCATATCGGTTGGTCCCTAGATGAATGGAAAACCGTGGCCTGGTCCGATGAGTCACGATTTCAGTTGGTAAGAGCTGATGATAGGGTTCGAGTGTGGCTCAGACCCCACGAAGCCATGGACCCAAACTGTCAGCAAGGCACTGTTCAAGCTGGTGGTGGCTCCGTAATGGTGTGGGCTGTTTTTTCATGGCATGGACTTGGTCCTCTGGTGCGACTGGACCGAACATTGACTGGAAATGCTTATGTTCAGCTACTTGGAGATCACTTGCAGCCATTCATGGACTTCATGTATCCTAACAACGATGGGATTTTTATGGATGACAATGCGCCATGTCGCCGGGCCACAACTGTTCGCGATTGGTTTGAAGAACATTCTGGACAATTCCAACGAATGATCTGGCCACCTAGATCGCCCGACATGAATCCCATCGAGCATTTATGGGACATCATCGAGAGGTCTGTTCGTGCCCAAAATCCTGCACCATCAACGCTTTCACAATTATGGACGTCTATCGAGACAGCATGGCTCAATATTCCTGCAGAAGACTTCCAACGACTTGTTGAGTCCATGCCACGTCGAGTTGCTGCACTTCGCCGGGCGAAAGGAAGGCCGACACGATATTAAGAGGTATCCCATGACTTTTGTCACTTCAGTGTATATATATATATATATATATATATGTATATAGATAAGATAGTACACTTGGTATAATTTCATTTAGTCCTTGAAGTATTACATATTAAAATAATGCTTAAAGGAAATTATGGGGTTATGTATCATATAGTACGTTAATATTTCAGGGGTAAAGGTTTCTTGTGGTGCCTGATGGCCGAGTGACTAGCTCTCCTTGCTACAAATTTCGGGTTCGAATCCTAGCAATGATATGGATGTTTATAGTGGTTCGGAACACACTTTAAACCATAGGTCCCGGTATTATATGATTATAGAGAATAAGGCGTGGGGCTGGCAACCCTGCTTCTTAAAAAGAAAAGTCATATCGTCTGTATCCAATAGACAGACTGCCATGGGAGTGTTGCGCCAACGGAAAAAATAGAAGAATGGTATTTTGTGATCCATAACAACTGTTTCTTTTACAAAATTTATTAAACTGACGATTTTGGATCTTGTACATGAGTTTTAAATTATATTTCTCTGACACTGAATGTAAAGTTGCCTAGAGGACTTTGCAGTTTCAATTTTGAAAATTTAGTAGAATCAGGGAGATTTGAAAGCTTTATCATTTATTGACTAACTTGCTTTGCAGAAATTTTTCGAGTTTATATAAAGAGTTTTCCCATTGCAAATATGTAGGAAATAATAGAATTCTTTTCTTCTTTACATGGAACAATATTGACATAATGCAACATGCTTCTTCAATTAAATTGTCAACATTCAATATTACAGAAAATTTTATATAAATAATACCTATACTGGGCCAAACAGGCTAACTATATTACAAATTTAATTAGAACAAAGGAGTTTAAATTTTATATTTACTGATATTAGAAATATCATACGCAGAATAATTTGTGCATTTTACTGAAATGACTATTTAAATTTTCAAGAAAATATTACTAAATGCAATATACAAAATGCAATTATACTAAATGCAATAAAATTTAAAATAACATTTGTTCCATGAATTCGGCATCATTATCCATGCATAAAGTAAACATTTAATGCGCAAACTATTTCTATGAACATGTTGTTTCAAAGCCTAATTATCATTTGATATAGGCTTTTAAAAACTTAACTATTAATCTAATGATTTATGAATGAATATCTACTTTGACAATCTTCATTTATATTATTATAACCGAATTTAAAATTTTAACATCATATTACATTATTAATATACATTAGATTAATAAAAAACTAGAATAGAGAAAAGTAGAAAAATAAGCTAAATTTATCCCCGCATCAATTTTAAATTGGATTCAAGGGTCTTATGAAATAAGCCTGTTAACTATCTCTACTTCTCTATAAGACAAAATAAACATAATTAATGTATGACAAATATTACAATTTATAATGAGCTCTTCTAATTTAATTAGGAACTGATTTTCAAATTATTTTGAAATCCATTACTTTATTAAGTCTTACCTTAAGAAATATTTTAAATCCTGATATTGAAGCCCACGTGTATATTTAACTACAAATAGTTAAGTGTGGCAATAATGGAATCACCTTGTATAGAAACATTTTATGGTTGGTGATTCTATTATACCTATGTCCCTCTCTCTTTCTATATATATATATATATATATATATGCATATATATATATAGAGAGAGAGATAGATAGATCTCCCATTCTATAGCTATCTACACTATTATTTCTTTTACGTAGACAAATATATCAAATATTATTATAAGATAATAAATTTTATTATTCATATGGAATATTTTAAAAGTTTGTTTCTTCAAACCAAAAATTTTGACAATTTGAAATTTATAAATTTTATTTATTTTGACAGCTGACGCTAACAGTGATTATTTTTTGTCCATAGTTCTAGATGCAAGAAAGATTTCTTAAAAGCTTTTAAAAGATATAAAAGTAATGCGACATTTTCAATAAATATATATATATATATATATATATATATATGTGTGTGTGTGTGTGAGTGTGAGAGAGAGAGAGAGAGAGAGAGTTTGAGTGTGTGTATTAGAGGGGATTACGACCCAACAATGTAGAAAATTTATTTAAGAAGTGCAATAAATTGTCCTACTCAGTATACTTCAGTTGCGTTCTGTTGTTGAAAAAATATATTAATTCTTTTATGGGAAGCAAGTGAAAAATTGTTTCTTTTCAAAACATTGGAGAAAACATATATCTTTTCGTGTCAATAATATTGATTTTATTGTCAGTTTTTGTTTTTATAAGTTTAAAACTAAGACTATTCACTACACATAGCGACAACTATGAAGATTTGATTCTTTTAATAAGTAATATATATATATATAAACAGTTTCACAGTTTATAGACTTGCAAGTTTGGCTCAACTGCTTATAAAAATCAGTTTTATAAAATGGAATGAGCGTTGTTTGGATAAGGATTCAGGATAAAGAAATATTTAGAAAAAATAGCAATACAAATAGCAAAACAATAGCAATAGCAGACAAATATTTAGAAACAATAACAATACTAGAAGCCAAAGATTATGTGCAATTTAAATAATTTCATAGAATATCTTAAATTCTGAGAATTCCTTTTCATTCTATCCATATACCTATAAATATTTTTTTTACTTCTGAAAAACCGTAATGTATATTCTTATTTAGTCCTCTAAATTTTGATGGCTTTGGGACCTGTGTCTAAAATATGGTACAACAAATCCAATCAATCTAACACAATCTGTTCCGAATATCCCCACTTCTAAAAGCAAAAACTGCAGCACACGTTACCCAAACCAGATTAACTGCTGTACCTGCACACTGTCACTATGGAGCATGCGTTAAGTATCCTCTAAATTTTAATTAAAAACATCTCATAAAATGTTATGTTTTTCACATCGCCAAAGTGAATTATGCTGATAATAAAAACCTGCATTAATTTCATTTGCATAAAGAAATAAATGGAATAGTTTGGTATACTGGTGGAACTCTAAATGATTTAATATTCAAAGACAGACGCAACTATAACTTTCATTGTTCAGTATATTAACATGAGTGGCGCCATGGCATGCATTGAAGGAGTCTCCATCTGTTCGTAAGAGAAACCATAAAATAATCCTTATAGTTACGTCTATGCAGGGGGAAACAAAATGAACTTTAAATTCCAACAACAACGAATGAAACCATTCCAATTTTACTTCCAACATCAAAAGCAGTAACCCCTAGAACATTACTCCCGTTTCCCTTTCTGCCCAAGCGGTTTATTTCCAAAGACGTCAAAAGATTGACAGCTTCGATAGGTAGCTCTTTTACGAGGCAAATCCCACGCTGTATTGTAGCCATGTCGTAAACATGACATTCCGACAAGGTATACAACACTACTAAATCTCTGGCAATAAATTTCCCTAAAATCTCTTCCGACGTAGGCAAAATAACACTTACAAACTCGGGCTACTCTACAATTACTCTGTCTCTGGCATGAGGACATCGTCGAAGACTTTTTATGACTTCATAACCCATGGCTGTATAACCTCAAGCCCATGTTATCTCATAAAACTAGACAGATAAATCAGGGGCTTTTCATAATGCAAACAGGAACGGGCGTAATATTGAGCACCCCCCTTCACAACCCTCCCCGGAAGGACTGGAATTACACAGGCTTTTTAAATATATCCGTTCCGTGGTATTTTTACGAGATCCATGGTAACGAAATAATTGCAGAATCTGTCAAAGCCAATAACATCTCCCGGACTGCAGAAACTTAATGAAATTTAATGATTTAATTTTCCTTGTTCCTTTGCAGCTGAAGATGTCGGCACACAAAAGATAGAATCGTAAAAAGACGGTTGTTATATTCGAATTGGGTACTTGGGCAGAGGTTCTTCAGCAGGATTGTCTGTTTGGGATGTTCCGATAGACGTCATTTTATAGCTCCGAAACACATCCAAGGTATCAATTTGTGGTCCCTTCGGAAGCTTTAAATGATGGGGTCTCATCTCTAAATAGGCACTTGGAAAGGGATTTTGTGAGTTTTATTTCGCTAATAGACGTTGATATGACGTTGATTACTCTGGATTTTTTTTTATGCCGTAAATAAATCTTTTCTTTTCCTTTTCGGCCAGAAAGTCTCTACCTAAAGAACACAGAAGCCGATGTAAATGAGGTGGGAATATTCATGTGTTTACTAATGCGTTTTTGTTTATTCATGTGTTATTGTTTTGGTATGGAAAAATCGAAGAATATTTTTAAGTAAATGATGCAGTAAAATGGATTTCCATTAAAATAGATAACCTAAAACTGCATGCACTTTTCAGTAAAAATAAAACCAAACAAATTTAACAATAGTGTTTTGTTAATTATCGCCCTATTCATTATTAAAGAAATCTATTTATTATAGGCCTTTTTTAGTTCTTTAAAAACAAAATTTTTCATTTCATTTTTACTTTATTACTTTATTATATAATCTATATCTGACAATTTTTTTTGAAATGGGAGGGAAAAATTAAATTCATTTGTGTGGGATTTAACAAATATCAATATGTCTTGCAGGCCTAACTAATTTTTTATTTAGAGTTAAAGTATTATTTTTTACTATTTATTATAATTTTTTCTATTTAATTCCATTTCAAGTCAGGGTTGTTCTAGGTCAATTTATCATTTATGTATGCATTTTGTAAATTTATGTATGCTTCTTCAATTTTTACAATTTCAGTGATTAGAAGAACAGTTCTCTGGAAGAAGAACAGAACAGCACTCTAGTCTCATAGAGTGAACAGCATTCAAAATCAGTAATCTAGTATTATAATAACGATCTACATTTAATAATTTGTGTTGAAATCTTCTCCTGTTATAGTTATTATATTATTATATATTTATAGTTATTTTAAACCTATTTATTGGTCAACTTGTTATTTATATAAAAATTTTATTGTAAATCTATTTAAGCTTCCTGAATTTTTCCTGTGAGTTGATGAGAAGAACAGCTTTATATAAGAACAACAGAACAGCACTCTAGTCTCATAGAGTGGCCAGCACTCAGAATCAGCACTCTAGTGTCATAATAAAAATCTACTTTTAATGATTGTGTAGAAATCTTCTTCAGAAAATAATATTTAGTTTTCTTTTCTATGCATTCATGAAACTGTATGTTTATTTACAATATGGTGATATAGTAAATAGTTTTCTTTTTGATTTCGCCACAAACTTAGTTTTATATTAATTAATATTTTTTTGTAACTTATCAATTCGAAATACATTATAAAACTTACTAATCAATCATTACTCCAATACTTAATCAATTAATCTAATATATTGAATCCGACTTAGAGTTGAAAATGTTCTTGTTTTGCAGTTTACTAAAAGTAATTACGCCTGAAATTTCAATAGTAACTCTTAGTCTAAGAAGCAACACTAATCATCTGAAGAGGTGTCATCTGACGTGAAGAGACGACAAATATTGCATGGCTATTTTCTGAGAACACAAATATAAATGTATATCGAAAAAAATTACTTAAACGTCTAGAAATCTGGTTTATATTTGATGCTATCCTATGATAAATAATTCTGTTACAAAGTTTCGTACTCCAATACTTAATTAATTTAATTTTACTGGAATTTTCAGTTTTATTCTGAAAATTCCAGTAAAAGCAAATTATCTAGCATATTCAATCAGACTACTAGTTTAAATATTCTTATTTTCTGATTTAATACGAATAGTTACGTCTGAAATTTTCGTAGTCACTCTCAATCTTTCTAAGAAACAACACTAATAAATTGAAGAGGTGTTATCTGTCGTGAAGAGACGAATAAATATTGCATGTTTATTTTCTAAGAACAAAATATAATTGCATAAAAAAAAATATAAGTACTAAAAAAATATATAAATATAAGTACTAAAAAATAATTACTTAAAAGTTGTAGCATTTTTTTCTGACGGAAAGAGTTTTGGTATTTCATTCCCAGGTGAGAGAAATGTATATTATTTGACAAGCAAATAATAACAGCCTATCACTCAACTTTGACATTAAACAAGCAGTATTGTGGGTATTTATATTACAGGTAATTAGTGTTTTGTACTAATGAGAACAACCTGTTACTCAAATCTGATAGCGGATATTCGGTATCGCGCATAATGAGATTCACAAAATTAGCAAATGTCTGTGCAACCTTCACAGATCGAAAAAACTACAGACTGAATATCTGAATATGAACTATACCATGGGCTGTTCCATCATGTTTGGTGATAGACCACAACCTGAGAAATGCCTGCCCCGATGAGAAATGATGGAAACTGCCCCCCTTCATCTCTAGACGGATTGTCTTAAAAAGAGGCGGGCGGTTTTAGTGAAAAAAAGAGATAGTTCTGCGACGAATATACCAGAAGTGTTATTTTTCTTTTTTTTCCTCTGAAAAGATTTAATAGGCAGAAGATTCCGCCTGTTTCCAAAGTGAACCCCTTGTGGTTTTGTGTATCACGTCGTGTGATAATTAAGGTGTGCCGCATACCAGGAAATTGGATTCGATGTAGAATCGAGAACTCTGAAAAATCCCCAACCTTGGAGTGAACCGTAGTTGCAATTTGATCGTACACTTGTGATAAAATTTTATTTTTAATATTTCTTTGCATCATAATGTAGGGTTCATTATATATATATATATATATATATATATATATATATGTGTGTGTGTGTATGTATATATATAGTGCATGTAAAAAAAATTAAGTGTTTTCATGAACCTGAGAGTGGTCCTCTTCTTGAAGCCGTTTTAGATCTAATATAGGCCGAGACGTTCTACGTCCAGAAATATGGTTTGTATCTCATGCTGCCTCATGATAAATAATTCTGTAATGAAGTTCTTATAAGAACTTTTCATTTTTTTTATTTCAAGCATGTTAGTTTACGAAAAAAAAAAAGAAAGAATATTTACATTTTTTAAAAAGAATTATTCCTTGATAATATTTAACTTAAAAAATAGATGATGATATATCAATTTATACCTATTACGTAAATAACTTTTCATCTTCATTGTGCAATCACTATAAAACACTCAATTTACTTAGACGTTACAGTAACTCGAGCCAAGCTTTTATTGAAAAAAAGATTTTGAAAGCTTTGATCTTAAAAAGCGTTAAAATATTACCGATGAAATCCGTATATTCACCGCTAAGTGTATCTAAAACCCTGCACTTAGCCGCTGACATTGATGCTTTCAAAGGTATTACCATCTTTTAACTTTTACTCTACTTGTCATCTTCTTTGATGACCTCTTTCAGAAGATTATTACTTTTTATTTTTATTTTTTCCAAAGACCAAGGTAAACCTGTCATTCTTATTTTTAAGCTTGGGGTTTAAAATGATGAAAACAGGAAAGACCTGAGGGGGAAAATCGGTTACTTTTTATTATTATTTGGTTTCTGAACTTGCCAAGAAATATCGTTGAGATATTAATTTCAATTTTTATTCTATTTTCGCATATGTTTTTAAACTGGGTTGACATTGTAGAAATATGCTAATTTTTAATAAATTTTGATATAGTTACTTTGTATTTCATTTCACTTGCTGTTTTATATATAGTAACATTTAAAAGTCGTCCTTTTTTAATTGAAAGAGAGTTTTAAAATTGATGGTCTTTAATTCAAAATTAAAGCAAAAGCCTTAAGAAAATTAGATTATATATTTAAGCAGCTAGCTTTGTTCTTTATTTACACACGCACAAGCACCACACAAATACAATTAGGGACCTACAATATTTAACACATTGGAAAACATATAATTATAGATTCGTGGAAGGACTCCACTTCTAAACCGAAAACCCGATACTCGGCTATGCGCAGGGTGAGCGAAATATATTTCCTCTCTGGGTGAGAGTCTATAGCCCAACTAATGAATGCGCTAAATATAATTTCTCTCTTGTTAGAGTCTCGAGGCTGACTGACCATTTCTCCTCAAAGTCACGGTTGCAAACAAAAAATATTGTAACGAAATTCAGATTTCAGAGAGTTGATTTCTTTGGGTACAGATTTTTCAGAAAAGTAAAAAAACAGCCAAGATTTGTCAATACTTGAAATTGTAGAAGACAAACGAGTAAAGCTAAAATTAAGAAAGACGCAGATAGCTTGCAACACAGGATTGCAAAAATACAAAAGCTAAGTTAATTACATGAAAGCGAAAAAATCAAGTAACTGAAAATAAACAGATATAAACAAATATATAAAAAAAATTTTCGTTCTATGTTTTATATTCTATAGTCGAAGATGTTCTGTACTCAATATTCAATGTAGCATATGAAGAAACTTTTTTATTCCAGTAAGATTTCTCCTAGGTGCTCTTTAACACAGGATTCGGGTTCGAGTCCTAAAGGTGCCATTGATATTTGTAGTGGCACACTTTAAACCTTAAGTCCTAGTCTAATATGACAGCAGTGCGTTGGGCGGACCACCCTACATTGTAAAAAGAAACCATCTATTGTCGAAAAATCTGACAGTCTGCCAGTTGGCCCACCATGGCTTGTAGTGCCAGGAAGTTAGTTAGTTAAGACTTTTCTTTAATATGTTCATATTAAGCATTATTTATAACTTTTTGAGAAAGAATATAGTAAAATATTTTTGAAGTGAATAATAATTTTTTTTCAAGCTGTAGATTTATTAGTCTAGTTATCAAATGAGACAGCGGCGTTGAAGTATTAACATTTTAATAACAGCAAAAAGGTTAGCAAATTCAATATTTAACCTTTTAATTGTTAACTCATAATGGGAAGGAATGGTTTCCAGGAAATTCTAAAAATCCTTATTTTTTTTGTTTACAATCTGAAAAACAACACATTTAATACTTTTGTAAAAATGCGAATTTTAAAATAGCAAAATTAGCATTTTCAGAAATATGGATTCAGCTATAACTCTGGATAACACAAAATAATAACTAAATTCAAAGTTCTTAATGCTTATTGTTGTTTTTACTTCAATGAATCAAAATTTCTTAGATTTTCTTTTCTTCATATGCCTCGTTAGTTATTGCGATGTAATATATTTTAACTGTTCTTCCTGGAATTAATCTCTGTTAAGAAAATATTAATTTTACTGCCATAAAAATGCATCAACCGTTATGCCTTTAATGTGAGATATTTAATAAGAAAGATATTGGTAAATTACACTACACCAATAAACAATGTATTTTTAATGATTCATGCCACTTCTAATATTTAAAAGAAAGATTAAAAGTGGAATATTTTATATAATTTCAGAATTCAAAAATTTAATAAGAAAATCATAGTAAATAAAAGAAAGAAATTATTTACAATAGAAACTGGGTGTTTTACTTGAATCTATCCCCCATAATATTCAAAAAACATAAAAATTCTGTAAAATAATCTTTATTTGGCTTTTTAAGCTCAAGTTTCAGTTGAAATCAACAAATTCCACCATTTAAAATCAATTTCAACTGCTTCTAATTTTAAATTCCATCATTTAAAATCAATTTCAGCTTCTAATTTCCAATTCCAGTATTTAAACTCATTTCCAGCTGCTTCTAATTTCAAATTCCAGCCTTAAAATCAATTTCAACTGCTTCTAATTTCAGATTCCAGTATTTAAAATCAATTTCTGCTACTTCTAATTTCAAATTCCACCATTTAAAATCAATTCCACCTGCTTCTCATTTCAAATTTCAGCATGTAAAATCAATTCCAGCTGCTTCTATTTTCAAATTTCAGCTTCTTCTAAATTAAAAATCTAATATTTAAAATCAATTCCTGCTGCTTCTAATTCCAAATTTCCGCCTCTAAATTAAAATTCCAATATTTAAAACCAATTCCAGCTGCTTCTAATTACAAATTCCACCATTTAAAAACAATTTCAGCTGTTTCTAATTTCAAATTCCAGCTTCTAAATTAAAATTCCAATATTTAAAATCAATTCCAGCTGCTTCTAGTTTCAAATTCCAGCATTTAAAATCAATTTAGGCGAATTCTGCGGACCACCTAACGATTATCAAACTAGTTCATCAAATATTACCCAATCCCATCTCTGTAACAAGATACCTAAATCACCATCTAGGTCTTCTTCAATGCAGAGAGGGCTTCTTCTGAAACCATAAACGCAAATTTCCACCATCTTTAGGGACGTCTCAGAAGGGCGGAGGCTCTGGCGATAGCGCTCCTTCTGGTTTTCGTGCACTAAGCCCTTTCTTTCCATTAAAAGCCCTCCCTTGCACCCAGGTTTTATAAAGCAGCACGAAACTACTGTAAAAGTCTGGTTTTATAGTCCTGCCTGGAGCCAAAACGATTGCTGCACTAGAAGTTTGAAAAGGCAATTGAAGTTCTTCTGTTTTACCACGCGGGAGATAAGTTCGGTCTCCTGAGATTACTGTCTTTCGAAAGAATACATATCTAGTGCAAGCTAAGTGTTGTACATAAATATAGGCTATTTATATGCGATAGGGTATAGGATGGTTACATGCATTACTAAAAATGAAAAAGTAATATACCAATAAACATCAATACACTTTTTTATTTAATACAATATTTGTAAAATATATTATTATTATTATTATAAAATAAAATTGTGTTAAAGCCTTCATAAGCTATTCTTTAATATTTTTTTCGGGGTAGAGAGTTATATAGTATTTATTAATAATCAGTATTTAAAAAACATTGTAAATATAAAAAATGATAATATTGGGTTTTTTCAATAATAATTTGGTCTTGAAGTTCGATCCTTGGAGGTTACTGTCTTTCGAAAGAATACATATCTAATGCAAGCTAAGTGTTGTAAATAAATATAGGCTATTTATATGCGATAGGTTATAGGCTGGTTACATCTATTATTAAAATGAAAATGAAATATACCAATAAACATTAATACACTTTTTTTTTATTTAAAACGATATTTTTAAAACATATTATTATTATTATAAAATAAAATTGTATTAAAGCATACATATTAAAAATTTTTTTATAATATTTTTCGTGATAGAGAGTTATATCTATTAATAATAAGCATTTAAAAAATCTTGAAAATATTTAAAAAAAATGTATAATATTGGGTTTTTTCAATAATAATTTGGTCTTAAAAGTTCGGTGTCCTGAGATTACTGTCTTTCGAAACAATACATGCCTAACTAAAGCTGTGTTGTACCTAAATATGGGTTGTTTACATGCTATAAAATCACAAAATCTATTCAAAAAAGTAAAATGAAATATACCAATAAACATTACTACCTTTTTTTAATGTAATACAATATTTGTAAGATATATTATTTTTTTTTATAAAATAAAACTGTAAATTATTATAATTTTTTCAATTTATCCATTTATTGTGAAATAAGATTGTATTAAAGCATACATAAGCTATTTTTTATACTTTTTTTTGGCATCGAGAATTATATTTAATAATCAGCATTTAAAAAAACCTTATGAATATAAATATTTTGTTTTTTCAATAACAATTTGTTGATTTTTTTTATAAATTATATCAAATATCTTTATCTAAAATCTATATGTATTGTTTAATTGCGAAAACATATCACGTATGAACATGATATCTTTTGTGTGATTTTTAATTGGATATTAAAAACCACAGAACAAACCAAATGAAACCAAAGCACAAAATGAAACGTGATAGTAAGTGAAAGATCTAATGTAAAACGTGAATCAATCTCTTTGTGCTCGACAAAAATGAGAATATTTGTATAAAATTATTGATAATATAAAAGTAGAAAAAGAAAAACTAAAGAGGAAAGTGAAAAAAATTAAGTTAGTTCTCTAAAACATCTATTGAAAAAAAGTGCATAAATATATGCTATCAAAAATAAAGAGAAAAACGAGGTATTAAAATTCTTCTTTAGAAGTTGTAAAAAAACAATTGGGTTGTAAAGATTATACATGGCTTAGTCCCTCAAACTATCATTCAATTTGTTGATTATTCATAAAAATAGAGCACATTTTGAATAACTTCTTAGCTACTTCAACCTTTCAGAAAGTGTATTATATTTTTAAAGCGATAAATTTCATAAGAAGTTCTGCATATCTAGCAGAAGAAAATAATTTTATATTGAAATGTGAAAATGACGATACATTTCTTTTACAAAAGTATTAGACTTTATTCAATGATTAAATCATAATGTTAACAAATTATATTTTCCAAAAATTAGATTTATTAAATTTTTTAACGTATATATATATATATAAACGAAAAATAACAAACTGAATTAAAATATATTAATTTAGAAAAAAAAATTAAAAATTAATAGCAGTTTTAGAAAATTAATTAGACTAATCATCTATGTCATTTGCCAGTATTTCATAAATTTTATCAAACCTAGATAATTATAAAGATAGCTGTGTAATACAGCATATACTCTTACACAAAATATACTCTAATATAAAATACAGTGTATATACTCTTACACAAAATATTTTTTTGTTCTAATGCAGCTGGCAAACACTTAGACAATTGTCTTTGATGCCTTATTTCGACGTTACTCACTTAGCACTAACCAGAAGGTGCGTGTAGCTTGAAGAAAAGCTACGGATGCAGAGTAACAATATCCCCGCAACGCTCTACGACCATGTTAGACCGGGACCTATGATTTAAAGTGAATTCCGAATCACTAAAATCCTCCATGGATCCGCCGGGTCTCAAACCCGAAACCTGTGGTACCGAGCGCCATAGCTTACACAAAATATATTCTAATACAGAAATACAGCTTATATTCTAACACAAAATACAGGTTATACTCTAATATAAAAAATATTTGAATACAAAATACAGTTTATACTCTAATACAAAAAATATTTGAATACAAAATACAGTTTATACCCTTACACAAAATACAGCTTATACTCTAATACAAAATACAGCTTATTCCCTAATACAAAATACCGCGTATATTCTAACACAAAATACAGCATATACTCTAATACAAATTAAAACGTAATTAACGCAGAGAGGGAATTTAAAATCATTTCCTAATATTTTGAAAATAAAACAAAATCAAAACTACACTTCCTCTATTAAGTTTTCCTCATCTTCAGTAAAATAACACATATTTTCTTAATAAAAACAGACAGCAGGTAAAGAATAAAATTCCCAAACTACCACCAGGTACGATGAAAAATATCACTCCATATTAACTTAATGAAAGTTGGTGACACATTATTAGAACTCATACGCTTGCATTAAGTAAGAGAATTTTAATCAACTAATTAGAAAGCACTTAACTTTAGTAGGCTTTTCGGGAGTACTTCAAAACCATCATGATGAGTAAAAAAAAAAAAAAAATGTTAAAATATGCAAGATTTAAAAAAAAATTTCCACCCTAAGTGTCCTGCAGCAGAATTAACTTCTAGAACCTAATTGATTTAATACGTGTCTCCCTTGTGACAAATTGTTCTGCTAATGGCTAATCTTTTTTAGGAAAGCCCGGGAAAATGTCTCATTAATTCCCTTCAACCTCTTTCCATCAGCATCGAAGAGTATCTTGACATGTTCTTTGCTATTCATATGCTTCCAGTGGGAAGAGATAATGATCGGTGATCGATCTGGTAAAAAGATCTAAAGCACTATATGTCTTGAGAGTCTAAAGATCTCTACAAAAATTTCACTATTAAATCGTTTAATAGAAAACTTTTGTTTCAGCATTGATTACATTGTAAGCATTGAACATGTATGTATTGATCGACTTTATACAAATTATGTACTTATTTATATCAGTACATAACTTAAACTTTAGCTCAACTCGGGACTGAATAACGTTTAAGAAGATCTACTGGGGACCGCTTTCCATCAACATCCAAGAGTATCTTGGCATGTTCTTTGCTATTCATATGCTTCCAGTGGGAAGAGATAATGATCGATGATTGATTTGGTAAAAAGATCTAAGGCACTATATGTCTTGAAAATCTAAAGCTCTACGAAAATTTACCAATTAAATCGTTTAATTAAAAACTTTTGTTACAGTATACATTACGTTGTAAGTATTGAAAATTTCAAGTATTGACCGACTTTATACAAAATGCAATCGTAAGTATTTAAATCAGCACATAACTTAAACATTTGCCCTACTCGTGACTGAATAATATATGTACTGGGACACCATTGTAGTCACTGCTTTCAGAAATTAGGGGACTCAAAGGTGATGGCGACGTGTTGGCGACCAGTGGGAAGATATAATGATAGATGATCTATCTGGTAAAAGATCTAACGCACTATATGTCTTAAAAGTCTAAAGATCTCAATGAAGATCTCCTTATTAAATCGTTTAATTGAAAACTTTTGTTTCAGCATTGATTACATTGTAAGCATTGAATATTAAACGTATTGATCGACTTTATACAAAATGTAATCGCAAATACAAAATATGTACGTATTTATAAAATCACATAACTTAAACTTAACCCAACTACTTTCTGAATAGCCTTCAGAAGATCTCAGACTATTGAGAACATCATTATAATTACTGATTTCAAAAATTAGGAGACTCAAAGGTGATGGCGACAGTATTTAAATAATAACAATTAGGATTTTTCCTTTCTTTTTCATATGAAACATAAATGTAGAACAGTTATCGTTAAATAACTTTCCAGAAGGCAATGGCTTTCCTTCAAGACATCTTGAAGATTTATTTATAGTAAACAAAAAAAGGAGCAAAGGACCCTCCATGTACAGCAACAAAAAAATATATGTATTCCTAAAATAGTGCAGTGAAATAATTAACATTAGATTTAACAATTTAAAACTTGTACATTCCAGTTATCTCTATTTACCAAATAATAACTTTGAATTGACAACTTTTTTTGAGTACTTAACTTGTGGTTTCTCAACCACAAGTTAAATCTAACCAATTAACCTCAGCAATCTAACCGATTATAGCACAGATGCTTAGTAATTAAAATGAATTATGGAATGTATAGCTATGAGCAATCCATCCACAATTAGGTTACACTTAAGGAAGATCAAGTAAAGACTTAAGCAGTAAATTGGCAAAAGTTAATTATGTTGAAAAATTTACTCATTTACTATTTAAGCTTATTATTAAAGACTATTCATTTACCCATGTTAAATTGATGGCTATCTAACCAATGATCCGTTCTCCGAAAAACCATGTACCAACTCTTGTCAGAGCGTCATGACGAGCATTTTAAAGACGTATAGTTTAATCAGTCTAAAAATTTCAAAGAATATGTCCCGGATCTATGAATTTCATATTATGATTTACATATTTCATCGCTTATGCGTAATTTTCCAAATTAACTTTATGTTTAACACTTGATATTATATTTATAGTAAGGATTTGCATTTGTGTTCAAATTTAAGTTAATATCCATATTTTATCGAGTACAGAACGAAAGTTATGACTAATTCTTCCAATACAAAGATGTGAATCTGATGTTAATTACGTAAGTGTTTACGTGTTTGTGTGAAATATATATAGGAACAGGCTTTAGAATAGTTCATAAAAATTTCCGTTTTTATTTCGCTCAAATATCTCAACAAATTTCAATTTTTTTTCAATATTTAAGTTAAATGAAAAGCAAACAATTAAAATTAAATTAAATTTGCTCAACTTATCAAAACAGTTTAAAGGTACCGAACCCATAGGGAATAAGCCTGAAAAAAGTTATCAGAAAAGCCACGATTGCAAATAAAGATTAAAATTTGCACATTAAATGGAGTTGAACAGTTTCTCAGGTCTATCGTGAGCGTTTGCATTTGTTTTGCTGCGAACGGAATCCGAGTTTCAAAGGTTACGATTTCCAGAAGATTATACAAAAAAGATCTGTTCTGTTTCTAAGAGAAACGATTCTTTGCGTCCTACTAATTTTTGTACCAGGAGAGCTGTTCACAAAAAATATCAACTATGGACAAAAGTTCTGCAAGAGTATCGATCTAATGACGAGTCCTGATTCACCCTAATTACCTATTATCAAGATAAGTCGATCTGGAAAGAACCAGGAACTCTCTACCTGTCCTACTATCTCCAAAAATAACCCCACAATGGCAGAGGATGTTTGATGGTCTAAGAAAGTATCATTTTGGATGGAAGCACAGAACTTAATGACTTTGTCAACTTTTGGGATTTATAAGGATAAGATCTTTGAGCCCCATGTTGGCTTTTTTAGGAACCAAATGATTCTAATTTTAATTTAATGTAAGACAAAACACTTCCACATAGAGTTCTTCTGGACGACGACATTGTGAAAATTGAGGATATTCACCGTAGGAATTCTCAGCTTTCAGGGTATGAGCAAGATCTCTTAACAAATTCAACTGTGAATGTCTGGAAAGCTCTACGGATTAATTACAATTCGACCCATCCAAGAACGGAAAATAGCATTGTTGGACTGCAAATACCAAATTTCCTAAATACTTCTAAGCTGTCAGTTTCTATAATAAATTGACTCTATAAGATAATATAATATTGTATAATTCTAAGAGCGGATCATACTCACTATTAACTTGTTTTTGTGTTTGATTATGTTTCAGAAATTCGTGCGTTAAGGAACCTCTATCCTGAAAATCGATCAAAAATTAAAAATTTTCATATATATAGTGATAAATCCATATATATATATATTATGTTCTCATGTTTAATTCTAAAGAAAGATAAAACGATTTATTCTTACAATTTTTTTACCTTTGATTAATTAAAAATGCGGTTCACGAAAAATATAATAGCAGCCTTACCCTGCAAATACCTTGCACTTTTACCTCATTAGCGCCTGTATCCCACAGAGGGAGTTAATAGTTAATCATTAACGAGGAAAATATTTCTCATACCTCACTCCAGATGTTCCCTCCCTGAGAATTCGATTAACTTCCAGAAACAGAATCCGTCCAAAGTACGACCTCATAATCTCCAAATGAAACATCACCCACCTTTTTCAAGGCACAAAAGAAAAACAAGAGGGAGCTATTTTTGATTTCTCCAGGAAAACTTCTCCTGGCCGCCTTAATCCTCAGAATCAGTAGTTTAGGTATTGATCTTCCTGGAGTAGTTAGCTCGATCAGAAGTACTAATCCTCAGAGTGGGATGTGTAACTAAGGAAGAGGAAAACGTGAGATTCGGGATTACTCTGAGGATTCGCGCTTAGGAAAAGCTCTCCGCCAGTAATCGTTTCGCTGAAGAAAATTTCTGGCACAGACACTTGGGAATGAAGATTATGAGAATATTTGCGATTCAGATTTCGAAAAGCTGGTCCTCAGACATAATTACAAGAAAACTTGTTTTAAGTAATGCTATATTTAAATTCAATTGGTTGGCTTATGTTCAACAAAACTTTGGTTCAAATTTAATTAGCATGGAATTTTTTATTTGAATGAATTAAACTTCAGGAAATCTCAAAAAGCTTGTTAACTGAATGGAGTCTAATTACAGCTTAAAATCTAATATTAGTAATGCATACATCAAAGAAAAATTGATTTTATAATTGAATTGCAAAAATTAAATAAATTTTCATGTATGATTGTTAGGATAAAGAACTCATGTTTATCAAGTGAGTGCCATTTAAAATTAAGGTATGTACAAATCGTAGCATTTTTTATATAATTTTTAAATTAGAGATTTCCCAACTTTTTTCAATCGACCATTTCAAGACTTTCTTCGGCCGTTGCTTTTTTTAAATTATATTGGCGAAACAAGCTTATTTTACAGTGTTAATTGTCTGTATAATATAGTTTATATTATTATGATGAGGATATCCTAATTACGTTTTTATTTATGAAATTCTTAACATTACATTAATTGATAAGAAGAATAAATAATAAATAGAATGTAATTGAAATAACAAATTACAAAAATACAGTTTTTCTCTATTGGTGAATGGATAATTTTGATTTCTTCATTGACTTCTGTATCTAATATCACGATCTTGCTTTATCTTATTGCAATGATTTTCAAGTTATAGAATAATCTAATCAAAGTTACATAGTCAAATATATTGTACAATTACATTTTTCTATTAGTCTCTTATACTGAATCTGGCCACAACGACGGTAACGTATCCTTTGAACGACCCTTTGAATTAAATCAACAAACGCAGAATTTAGAAATGGATAACAAAATGCTCAACTATTATAAGTTTGTTTTTTCTTTTAAAAGAAAATATAAATACATAAATTAATAAAATTACGGAATAATTATTATTATAAAACTCTTTTTCATTTATTGATTCCTAAATGAGTTAAATTTTTATCAATTCTATTTTTAACATGTTTTATAAAACACAGTCAAGCCCATTCAATGGCCTAAACGAGACAGGCTGTCGCACTGTTCTGGAGTTAAAAAGTTTATTTTCTGTATTTCCATTAAAATTCCACTCATGGAAATGGCTGAACAGCGAGAATTCTCGCGCTTTTCCTTCTTATCAAAAAAAACCTCGTGACTGTATATCCTCGGCTTGGATGGCTTAGTCTGGCAGAACTGTTTCTGTATATTCATTTCTGTTCTGTCTCTCTTCTAAAATTTAGAGAGTTTCAATTATTGAACTTTAATTTATAGTTTTTAATTACCCAATTATGTACATTGCATTTTTTTGCATAAATTTGGAGAAATAAGGTGAACATAATTGAATGAGGAATTTCGTTGATGTAATACTTTCAACTGGTACAATATTTTGTAAAAATTTACGTTTGTCAAAACTTATTTTAAATGCATTGGAATAAATAAAGCGTAGGTTTTTAGCAATTTCTTTTTGTAAATTTGAAATACTTAACAATTTTAATTTCCCTTTCTGAAGTTCTAGCTCTATCTTCTATCTTCTTTTGACTTGTATAGCTTAGGTTTAAAATTTCTACATAAACGTTACTCTGAAGTATGTGACTGAATGATGTTTTTTTTTTCTACTAGTTGCCAACATTTCATACATCTCTTTGTATATGTCTTTTAATGTTGCGTATAAATCAAAGTACACAAGCTTTGCAACATTAGAAATTTTTAAAAAAGGTCTTCTTTTCTCGGTCACAGTAATAAAGGGAAATGCTTCTAAGATATGTTGAACAAAGTAAGAAAAATGCCATTTTATATTGGAATCCTGTTTTATAACAATAATAATCCCATATTATCATTGATTTCTAGACTGTAATTTTATCAATTAACCTTCTAGTTTAAAAATCAATCAATGTCATGTCAAAATCGTCAGTGCTGATTATTATAGTGTTTTAGCATCGACAAAAAATGTTTTCTCCAATACAATACTAGGTCTTATAAGAAAAATGATGATCCGAGGAAAATACATTTTTGAATTTGCTCCAGTTTTCAAGGATGATTGTATGCCAGTTAAAACTAAAATCCATCATACCCCCTACTAAACCAAGGAATAAGATTGGTCAACCAGTACTGCTGCAAATAAAAAAAGTTGACTACCATGATGAAAGGGTCCATGTTAATGTTACCATCTTAATGTTATTACAATAATATTCAATTCTATCTTTATCCCTTAAAATTTTCTTTTCCATTATTTAAATAAAAAATTTTCTTTTGCTAGAATGGTTATTTCAAAGATGGATGATGCTTATTTAAAAAAACCATTCTTCTTCATTGGCACAACAGGCCCATGAAGGGCCAAGGCCGAGATGGCAGATTTCGAGACAGGAGATATTTTCTTTTAATGAGTAGGGTTGTCAAGCCTGTTCCCAATGATCTAGAGTCATATTAGACCGGGACCGGTGGATTAACGTAGATTCCGAACCACTATTTACGGCACATCTTGGACTGGAACCCGAAGTCTGTGCATAGAGCGCCAATGAGCTAGTCACTTGGCCATCTTAAAGACCATTACCGGATCAAATAAATTTATTTCACGTACATATTTTTAAAATAAATTAATTTTATGCAATAAATTTATGCATATTTCATAAGCTCTTGACTCAAACTCAAAACAACTACTACAAAAAAAAATATTTTACAGAATTCTTTCAAAAAGTGAAACAAATGACAGCATTTCCCGTTTCCAAAAATAACATCATAATAAACCAATATCTCAGTGATTTATTTATTTCACACATTTCAGAACAAATTCAAAAGAAAGACACTTCATATCCCATTGAAATAAGCACTGATCTATTCTCAGAATCTTCGCGCCATGTCCTGTTAATTCTTTGGTGAGCAACGTTTTCAGTAGCAACTGTCAGCATTGTCCTCACAAATTACGATTGGCGTGGGATCGTATTTTCTACTCTCCTTTCTTTCTATTTTCGGATTCGGACAACAATGAGAGAAAAGTGACACGTATTATTATTATTTTTTGATACCATCTGCCCCGAAGGGAGTTCAGCGGGCTTTAATCCATTTCCCCGGACGTGAGCGGACTTGTTATCAGTCGGTCTTTTTTAAAGCCTATCTTGAAGAATCGTGAGAAATTTTTTTTTTTTTTCTGTTTGGGTTTGATGTTACTTTGATGTAATTCTTTGCTGAAGGTGTTTTTTGAATTCGATGTACGATATGGTGCTATGTTTTTAAATCTTTATGTCTTATCTGATGAAAAGATATCTCACTTTTGATATTTATTTCTGATTTATTTAAATTGCTTATGATGCATTTCATTGGCAAAGACGATCAACTGAATGCGTTTTGCAAGGTTTTATTTTTAGCAATAGCTTCAATATTCAAAATAAATTAACTCTATGCGGAAAGTATTTAGATTATTTTAATAAATTAATTAATTGTTTAATTTAAATTTCCTATTGATTAATGGATTTTAAATTATATTGTTGTTTCTTATCCCACTTGGTCGACAGCAGCATCTAGACCAAGCCCATGAACCCGTGTGTTAACATTGAAAAAACACTGCAAGACTTGAGTACAACTGGCTCTTCTGGCAACCAATGCAAGTAAAGATGTGGGCAGGAGTGGCTTGAATCAAGCTACATTTCGGGAGAAGGGGATTAACTTTAAGGCCTTAACATGACGTTGAGCACGAAGATGTCCATTGCTGAGCTTAACAAGAGCCGTCTGTTCGAATCTACTGCCAGTCCCAAGTAAAGCAGTACCAGGCAGGTTACAATCATACCACTCATGCAGGGATGACTTTCTCCAAGAAGAGTTGATAACTAATTCTAACCTAACTCTTGCGCTACGGACGTGGCATTATTTTCAAAATTCTTAAAATGAGTCATGGTAAAGGGTAAAAAATGCATCTTCTTTTTGCCCTTAACCTTGGGGCACAAAGTCATAGAGCATCCAAAAAGAGAAGTCTGACTTTACCCCATCCAGTTATACCCCAGGGCACTGGGTACCCTTTTTAGTCGCCTTTTACGACTTGCATGGACTACAGTGTGTCTATTCTAGTCCTGACCCACACGTTAAATTATATAAGACATGGTAATAAAGTTCTTCAAGATTTAGATGATACAAGCGACGTTTTGGAGGTCATTCCGCAGTATAAGAGCTTTCTGATCTAAGATAATTCAAAAAGATTTTAGGAAACTATATAAGATTCCTTCATACCTTTAAATTTAAACCAAAAATTATTGATAAGTTGAGAAATAAAAAACATACAAATTACACTTTAAAATAGCCAAAATTAAAACCAAAGGACTTTCAAATACATTGATAAAATATAATTGTTACCATATTTCCTCCCATGCACTGGCAGAAGCGACCCTTGTGGCGTTCAGGAGAAATGGCCAATTGACCTACAGATTCTCACTTGGATAGGAAGAATATTTTGCACATCCTGCGCGTACCTGAGTATGGGGTTTTCGGTTTAGAAGTGAATTCATCCCATGAAGCTATAATTATATGTCTTTAAATGTGTTAAATATTGTATGTCTGCGTGGTGTTTGTGCGCGTGTAAATAAAGATATAAAATCTTAAACCTGTGCCTCAATTATCTCAACCCAACACATCCAATTACAAACTGGTTGTCCAACCTACACACTACATAATATAATTTATTTTTTAACAATTCAATCTCATAAAGCAATATAAAATATAAAAGGTCTAATACAATGAAAATGAAATAACATATAAAATCAAAAATATGAATAACTTTCAGTAGACTGAATTAATAATCACTTTTCTATAATTTAATTATGTTTATAAAAATATGTAAGCGTTTTTTATCATTTACGTTAAAGAAATTTGAAAATACAATTTTATGTAATGCCAGGAAAAAGGTTTTTTGTATTATATATATATGAGCGTCAAATATTCTGTGTAATGTTAAAGACTCAATTTCACTAGAATATCATAATAAATGCATTTACGTTTGAAGGATTTATGTAATAAATATAAAATTTGCATTTCAAAATAACCTAACGTTTATAATAAATTTACAGGAATTTTTCACCACCTACCAGATTTCAAAAAACGTCATACTATTTCTAAATGAGAATTTGCTGTAGTTATTAGCTTTCACTGTGGCATTACATTTCACCATTTTATATTAGCTTTCGTTTTCCATTTTTTAAATTGCCATTTATTTCGAAATAAAATGCTGCATTATTTGGATGCTCGAATTTCGAAAGGGTAATTTTAAAATTGTATATTTTCTCCTCTCTCGAAATAAAATAGGAACGAAATGTAAAAAAGAAAACTCATCAGACCGAGCTATTGCAAGAAGCTAAAAGGAGTTCCACTTGTAAACAGGCAATTTACATTCGAAAAGAATATCTATTCGACGTTGAGTTATTTCTGTTTCAATTTGCATTCTAAGCTCTTTTTTTCCCTTTTTTCCCCTTTAACTTTCGATTTCCAAAAATGATAGGGAATAAGCTGCAATGGCATTTATGCCAGACAAATGAAACTCGTTATTTTATGCTTGCTATTCAACTAGAAATTCTTCATTTAAAATATATTTTTAAGAAAATATTTGCTTATTTAACTTCACTAATATCTAGACTGAAGATATTTCTCTTTACTGAGTCTATATTAAGCAGAATAATATAGATACAAATTTTAGTTCTATTGTGTAACTTACAAACCTCTGTTAACCTACATTAATAACGAGAAATTGAAGTAAATATATTTGACTTCAAATTAAAGCCAGACAAATGAAACTCGTTATTTTATGCGTGCTATTCAGCTAGAAATTCATCATTTAAAATATATTTTTAAGAAAATATTTTGCTTATTTAACTTCACTAATATCTATTTTCAGAGTCTACATTAAACAGAATAATGTATTTTTAGTTCTGTTGTGCAACTTACAAACTTCTGTTAACCTACATTAATAACGAGAAATTGAAGTAAATAAATTTGACTTTAAATTAAGCCAGACAAATGAAACTCATTAGTTTATGCTAGCTATTCAACTATAAATTCATCATTTAAAATATACTTTTAATAAAATATTTGCTTATTTAACTTCACTAGTATCTATTTTCTGAGTCTATATTAAACAGAATCATGTAGATGAAATTTTTAGTTCTGATGTGCAACTTACAAACTTCTGTTAACCTACATTAATAATGAGAAATTAAAGTAAATAAATTTGACTTCAAATTAAGGAACAGAACAAGGAATGTATTCAAATTTTTGACTAATTAAAAAGTAAATAAACGTTCAATTATTAAAAAATATTTTTTTCGGACTTTTTAATGGCTGGAGTTGCCTATGTACAGCCATAGTTACCATATTGCCATAGTTATTACACATAATAGCCATAGTTGGTTTTCGGAACAGAAAGGGTCCAATTCGAAAACCGATAAAAGAAGCTAAATCAAAAGTTATGCTTCTAATTTATATTCTAAAATAAACACGATAAATCTGTAGTTTCAGAAAATCCTTCCATTTGAGCAGGGAAGAAGGTTGGACCGCCTAGAATACCACCTTATTAGTGTTAGTTCCAAATTGCAGTGATACAAAGTGCGTGCCAATGTCGCAGGTGGTAGGTACACGGAGGTGTTAGTGAATCACATCCTCGTGACCACAGCTTTTTCTAATTTATTTTATATGTCATTGTATAACAGTCAAGAGTTTTCAAACTGTGGTATCACTCATTTATGAACAATACTACCGATCATTATTATTCATCATAGTATATTGCTCATTTTTGAGCAATACTTTCCCGGATTTATGAATACTTATTCAGTATTGACAAATTGAGGATACTGTTTCTTTCCGTACTTTTAAAGATCTTATCAACGCAACCTCAACTCTGGGGTTTTCATTAAAAATTTTTTGTCTCATTTATATCATCACACCAGTATATAATTCTTGTAATCAAAAAGTCACATTATGTAAGTAAATGTGGTATGAAACGTGTTAATTATAAATTTTCAAAAATTAGCTCAGCGAAATTATATTCTATGCTAAAATGCATATTCTATACTTTTGATGTCCGACGCGTGGTAACGTAACTCTCAGTGACAATGTGCGCTGCTGGTGAGTGTTAGGGCTCAGGATCCATCCGCTGGAGTCATTGTTGTAGACATTGGCTCCAAAAGCGAAAAGACTCGATGGCTTTTGTGGTGTTCAGCATCTTGCCTCGTTCGTCAGATTACCTGGGGTAGAAATTTTCAGGAAATTTCTCCCATACGATATTCAAATGCGGGACAGTTCTCCCTAAGAGCCCTCCCGGAAAGCACTTCACTCCTTCTTCAGCGATTCGGAGCCAAGTCAGATTTCTATCTACGGGTGCTCCATCACAACAGAAGCTGTCCCCCTCGCTTTCTCTCCTTCAATGAGTAGACTACTCATGTGATGTCCATCCCGTGCTGCAGGACAATGAGGATCAGTCACAACAACAACATACTTTTGAAAAATTTAAATTTTACTTTAATAATTAAAAAAAGGGAACGTTAAAATCAGAAAAATGACTAAAAAAATCGGAAATTTTACATCGAACTGAATAAAATGTGATCGTTAAATTTATTCATTATATATATATATATATATATATATATATATATATATATATATATATATATATATATATATATATGTATATATATAATGAATAATGCACGCATATGTAGTTACACAAGTAGGATTATACAAATTAACACATATTATTTATACATAAAAATTAAAATTAAAATTAATAAAGTTTTTTATTAACTCGAATTTCAACTCTAAGAATTATTGAATTACAACTCTTTGGCTTCAATAATTCATCCTAGAACCGAAACCTCCCTTTTACACTCCATCTAAAGCAAGCATATCGGCACATTTCATATCATAAGGACAAAACATGAATAAGAAATAAAAAGAAGCAGCCAAATAGAGGCCTCACTTTCATGTCGCGTGTACAAATTCATTCCATTATCGTCAAGTGCAGCCGTTGGCGGAAAAACATGTTTAAACATCCGACAGTGCGGGCCCCCTCTCCAAAAAGAAACCCCCGCAACCCACTCTGTATAAAATCACGTCCATTAACTCTGGAAACCATCTATTTACCTTCTTGTTGCAGCATGTTCTTCTCGGATGTGTGAGTTGTGTGTAGTGGTACCTGGTGCTTTTTAGTAAATGGAAGGTTAGTTGGATCACTGGCTGGTATAGATTTGGAGCACATTCTAGACGTTAAAAAGTTGTGATGGGAAAAGATTGTTTTTTAAAGTGGAATTATTAATTGGTTTCGAGAAATGATTGATATTATGTTGGATGAAGAAAATATAGTGTAGTTATGAATTATGTTACAGAGGTTAGATCTTGAATTATTTTTAAATTCTGTATTTCAGTAATAAATATTAGTATTTAAAATAAATGATTTATATATATACTTTAGTATGATTCGGAATCCACGTTAAACTGTAGTTCCTGGTCTAATTAGCCCAAAGTATGCACAAAATGACCATAGAGCGACAAACTAAACTAAACTAGTATTGTCTCCCAAACTAAAATAATTTTCCTTCTATTATGTTTAGAATGAATTTCATGTAAAATAAAACTTTTGATTAGCCACGAATTTAAGTTTTCACATGTTTCGATATATTCAAAATCTTATGTACATTTTTTTTTCTGCAATAGACAAAAAATAAATAAAACTTTCTTAAAAATCTTGAATTATTGAATTTCGTCATTATTTTTGTTTTCTAGCGTTAATTTCCTGTTGTAGTTTTTTAAATGTAATCTATTAAATTATGATTTTTGTAGGATATTCTTACATATATGAATTTTTATTTTTAATTATATGTATTTTATATGTACTGTATGTATTTGCATTTTTATACACTGCAAATTCAGTATTAAAACTTATATTATGGTTTTTGCCTTCACTAGAAGTATAAATTTTCGAATAAAAAGCAATTTTAATTACGATTTAACCAAGTGAATGACTTTTTCTTTCGGTATGAATTTAATTTTCTATTTTCCTTTTTATATATAGGACGATTCTCTATAAAATTCAAAGGAATAAAATCTGCGAAGACCTAATTTCATCCAATATAAAACGTTAACTCTCAAATATAAAACAATAATTTATACAATATTTTATAATTAATTACAAATAAAATTATCCGGATTCAGAAAATAACATAATATGTAATTTATTTTGTTTTGGTTAGTTTAGTTTAAAAATATGAACGATGAAGAAAAAACTAAAAATTTCCAAATTTATCTGCGAGTTTCACAAATTTAGTATTGTTCAGTTACAAATTTAGTATTGTTTATAAAAAAGATTTCACCTTACCTAAACGAAGCAGCGTTGATGCTGCATTAAGACATCCTTAGTAAAATCGTAACACATAAGAAGATCAAATTTACAGGGGGAAAAATTGATACTGCTTCGAGATATCCTACATAAAATTATAACACATCAACAGATCAGACCTACAAGAGGAATGATGTATACTGCGTTGAGGTATCTTTAGTAAAGCTGTAACCCATTAGCGGATTTTTCTGGATTAGTAACACATTAGTGGATGCCGTCTGTAAATGTCTTGCCTAGAAAAGAAAAACAGTTGTGAAAAAAAAAAAAGGGTTGAAACACGAGGGATTCGATATGGAAACATCATATATTCTTCTCAAATTTTTAATAGCTCTGTAAAAAAGTCTATAATGTGGAATAGATGATGGAATTGAAATCACGAGTTTCATAATTCAATTATGATTCGAAAATATAGCCAATGAAAGTTCTAGAAGGTAATGTTGGGCGAACATTTGATAAAAACCTCTTTCCATCCATTTTTACTATTTCCGACCATTTTTAGCATACTATAGTGGAATGTAGAGTTTACCAATGCGCACAAATATATATAATGAATAAATTTACACTCGAGAGGCAAAACATTATGACCACCTGTCAATAACGAGTTGGCCCAGCTTTGGCGCTCAACACAGCTTCAACACGCCTTGGCATGGATGCCACACGTCCTTGATAGATGGCCAGAGACAGATTGTACCAGGTGTTTAAGCAACGGTCATGCAAATCCGAGATATTGCGAAATGGTGGCCTTTGAACTCTGAGCTGCCATCCCAGGACAACCCAAATGTGTTCTATCGGATTGCGATCAGGTGAGTTAGGCGGCCAGGACATTAACTGGAATTCAGCATCATGTTCCTGGAACCACTCCAACACAATTTTAGCCTTGTGACAAGGGGCGTTGTCCAGCTGGAACATTCCATTTCCAACTGGAAAAACAGAGGAGATGTAAGGGTGCAACTGGTCCGCAATGATGTTCAGATACCCTGTAGCATTCATGGTCTGCTCTACCACAACCACGGGTCCTAGAGACACCCAAGAGAACGTCTCCCAAAGCATAATACCGCCCCCACCGGCCTGAGTATGACCTACTGTACATTGAGGGAGCAATTGTTCGCCTGGAAGACGGCGTGTCCTGACATGGCCATCGGCGTGATGAATGACGAACCGTGATTCATCTGACCAGGCAACTCTCTCCCACTGATCCATGGACCAGTCACGATGTTCCCGGGCCCAGCGCAGGCGCAGTTGGCGATGACGCTTGGTCAGCAAAGGCACACGAGTGGGACGTTTGCTGCATTGCCCCACATCCAACAGTGTCCGCTGAACAGTGTGCTCCGATGCTATTCTACTTGGCCCTGCATTGTATTGGGCTGTCAGCTGAGCCACTGTCTGGCTCCGGTTTTGATTCACCATGCGAGACAGTCTCCGAGGACCTTTTTCTTTAATAGCGTGTGGACGTCCAACACCATGTCATCTACTGCTGGTTTCACCGTCATTCATCCACTTTGCGTAAGTACTAACAACTGTAGATCGCGAACAACCCACGAGTCGTGCACTTTCGAAAATACTTGTTCCGAGCCATTACAAGCTGCCCTCTATCAAAGTCGGTTAAATCCGCAGCCTTTCCCATCACACACAGAAGTAAGTGAAAGAATAATTCTTAAGACTCTCCAGCAGCAGTTATATATATCAATGATTTACGTAGTATGTATGCTACTTATATATATATCAATGATTTACGTAACATGTATGCTACTTATATATATCAATGATTTACGTAGTATGTATTCTACTTAATATATCAATGACTTATATAGCATGTATCCTACTTTTTATATATATATATATAAAGTATATATATATATATCAAGTTGGGGTGAAGCTTTGTAGTTCTTAGACCTCTGTTTTGGCCAGCACGTGTAGTGCACTACGCTTATGGAACCAGGCCTTCCCAGAAAATACCTGTCCGGCAGCGAGGGACTGACACCCCATGAGTTGTCTATTCCTGGATGAAGGGAAAGGGCGATTCCTCTTGTGACGGAGCTTCAGTAGGTAGAAGACTGATTTGACATCGAATCTCTGAAAAAGGAGGGAATTCCCTTCAGGAGGATTATTTATTGGGAACTACCCCGCATTTACGTAAAGTGAGAGGTAAAATTCGGAAAACTATCACCAGGTATTTCAACTAAAGAGGCAAGAAGCTGCGGATCACAAACGCCATCGAGTTTCTTCGATTTTTGAAACAGTATCTATAACAAAGATGCCAGAGGATTGAACCTCAGTCTTAATGCTCACCAGCGGCGCACTTTGACATAAAGCCCCGAGTCGGGTTCTTAGAGTTGTAATTCGAGTTAATAAAAGACTTTATTAATCTTTTATGTCGAATTAATATGCGTTACTTTGTATAATCCATGCTACCTATGCATATCAATGACTGAAAAAAAATAATTCTAATTATTTAAAAAAAAAAATGCAATTTGATAAATTGGTTGTAATTATTTTCTGCTTTAAATTATTCAGAAAATGAAAATCTAATACTCAAAATGTTGTCAAACTATGTAATGTGATACTAAAACGAAACATAAATTAATGAATATTAAGTAGTTCATGTTGAAAACAGGCTATACAATTTTTATATCGGTTGTATAAGTTTTATTTATACATATTAATGACTCGAAAAAAAATTCTAATTATTTTAGCGATTAAATTGCAGTAAATGATAGAAATATAAGTAATTTTATTAATTTACTGTCAAAAATGTATTGAATTTTTTCTCAAATGAAAATGTTTACGTCTTCTTCATTGGCTCAACAGCCCTATGGTGGGCCAAGGTCGTCTGCCTACTGTAGATTTCGAGATAGATGTTTTTCTTTTTGCGGGATAGGGTTGTTACCCATAAGCCCAACGCTTTACAGTGATATTAGATTGGGATCTACAATTTAAAATGAATTCCGAACCACTATAAACATACATGGCACTGCAGGAACACAAACCCAAAACAAGTGTCACCAAGCATGTCCTAATCGACCATCATGTCCTAAATGTTTACTTAATTGTTCTAAATTTTGGCAAACTGCGTAACGCTTGGTGCTAATTTACGTGGTTCCCCTGTGAGTCATCAAATCTCAAGGTGGAAAGTATTGCAAGAATATTAGAATCAAAATTATACTTGGTGAAGGTTTTGTCAAGGTATTTTTATTAGCTTAGATTGTCTTCCTATAAGAACGCCAATGTGGAGTAGTTTCTTCCAAAATTTCTTATATCTATTTATCGGAAATTACCCTCTTCATAAAAAAAAAGATTTTGATACATATAAGTGGCATAATGTTCATATGTAAAAGCTTAAAAAAATTAATTCATTCATGAACCATAAATTCATAAAGAAAGATCGAAACAGGGCATAATGTTATTTAACAAAATAAACTGCATGAATTTTAGAAACAGCGACACTAATAGGATTTTAAAAAATATATAAATGTTAAAATTTTTATAAAATTATGTAAATTTTAAAATTAAAATAATTTTTTTAGTTTACGACACTTTAACTTTTAACCTAAATTAATCTTTCTAGCAAATTACTAAAAATTGTAAAAACTACAAAAATCCATTTCATTTACTTAAAATATTTTTAGTTTCAATAAAACGGTACAAAGAATATAGAAAACTCACGTCAAAAAAATTCATTAAGTTAAATTTATACGCTTAGTAAAAACTTCTGTTCTGCTTAAACTTCTGAATTCATTACGACAAAAATAAAAGGGACTCCTATGAATAATAAAAATGTCTAAATTAAATTCTTCAAAATTAAACTTCCAGTAGAGCTTAAAACATTTTTATAGGGCACAATATTAAAATACTACTCAGGAAGAAAGAAATAAACACACGCCACATCTACTTTGTCCATTAGGTATCCTCATAATTTTTTCCCTATATAACCATGTAATTCTTCCCTTTTTTCCCTGACATAGGGAAGTTTGAAGCATTTTTATGAGACAACACCTGTGATGTACGAGTCCGCAGTGTGACGTTATGTTCTTGATGTAGTGAGCAGAAAATAAAAAAAATAAAAGAACCGACCTTTGAACAACTACTGTACACGACCGCTGGCTGGATATGTGGTGACACTTATGAAAAAAGATATGATTTTTCTCTTTCTCTTTTTTCTTTTTTTTTTCTTTCTTTTTGGTGTAGATTATTTTTTTTGTTCCAGCTCTCAGTTCGTGTTAGCCTAACTTGTCCATCTAAAGTGGTTCATTAAAGTTAATGACGAAAAAAAGCAAAAAGAATGAAAGTAGTTCCGGAGATATTTGTTGGGAAATTTATTTCCAAAGCAGGAAGTGGATGTAATGTGAACAAAATTAATAATTTTAAGGAACCCATATCGGGTAAAGAGTTGTATTTATTATCTTTTCGATGCATTTTTTTAAAAGAAATCTTTTATTTAGTTATATTCTATCTCTGCCAGGTGTTGAAAGGTTTTAGATTTTTCCTTGAACTGAATGTCAATGATTCTGGACATTTTTAAGATAAAAGTGAAAAAAAAAATAGATAATAAAAAATAAAAATATTTTAAGATGATGATTTGTTTTGGAAATGATTATCAAACTTATTATTTCTTATTATCAAGCTTATATTATATAATCAATTTTGGCTGTTGTAATCAAACTTATCATTATTTATTATCAATCAACTTTGGCAATTATAATCAAATTTTTATTATTTATTATTAAATTTATGTTAATCAACTTTGGCAATTATAATCAAACTTATTATTACTCATTATAAAACTTATATTAATCAAATTTGGCAATTGCAATCAAATTTATTATTAAATTTAATTTGTTAATACTCCTTTTAATTATTAAAAACTGAATTTGAATTTTCTCTAAATTTTAATCAGAATGAATCGATATGACAATAAATTTAATTTATAAAAAGATTTTTTTAAGATATGTATTTATGGAGATAGACCAATATTCAAATAAATTAATTTTCGAGTAAAGTTATATTAAATAAATAATAAACTAATATTCTTTTTCTTTAATATTTGCTTTGTTTTATTGATTTTTCTGCAAATAGTTTTGTCGACAAACTATGAAACATTATTGTGCTATCATTTTTAAACTCTTAAGATTATAATCATTCATTTTCAAATTTTCGTACGATCCATTTATACCACATTACGTTTTGTTTTTTCGTAATTAATAGTCTTATTTCTGTAATCAATTTATTGGAGGTAAATTATTATTAAAGCAAAACATTCAGCTTGAAATTTTTATCACTCAACAGAAAAAGATTATGATTACATCCAATCTGATGACATTTTTTTAAAAAACAGTCACAAAATGTGGAATTGAATAATTGCTTATAGCTTATAACCATTTTAACATAACAAAATAGCTTTTTAATTCTTCGTAACAAGTAATAATTTAGATATGAGTTTCCCCAGTGTATAATTAGTCAATCCAGCAGCGCATAAACATTAATAATAGAGGGGAATAATTGAATTTATTATTTTTTTCTTATACAATGTAACGATTCCTAATAAGTTTTTTAATAATTTGAATTTCATTAGATACAAATTTTCACGAGATTTATGAACGTTATCTTTTTAATCTATTATTACTTAATGAAATGATTACATATATATAATATAAATGTATACAAAAATATTATATGCTTTGAGATTAATTTTACATTATATTAATGTTGCATATAATACGTATTTTATTAAAGAATTATAATAAAATAAAAATACAGATAATTACTTATTCAAGAAAATTAAATTTAATTCATGTATTGAATTAAAAATTATGTTTAATTATATTTACAAATAATCAATTATATTTTTTTTTAGTTTCTAGATATTTATTATAATTGATTGTTTAGAAAATAATGAAAATATAAAGTCGATCATTGCAAATATATATATATAGAAATTTATTCTAGTAATTCTTCGATTAGAATCTTTTAAAATTCTAACATTATAAAGGGGATGGAAAGTGATCAAATTAAGTATTAGTCTTTTAAATTAATTACGGAAAATATTAATAATATAATTAATTATGGTTAATTATTGAATTTATTATTTTGAATCTACAATGTAAGGTTATTAATAACTTAAAAAAGTTACAATGATTGTAATTACTAATTACCAATTTTAGCAAAAGATATTATAATCAACAAGTTCATTCGAAAACATTTTATTAATACATTGAAAACTGCAAATATTAATTTCATTTTCTCCAAAAATACCTTGAACTTTATTTTTAGAATGCTTAATTAATTGAAATCAAAGATTTTTAAGGTGAAGAATTATCGAAAATATCAAAACTGATTCGACTTGGGAATGGCTAAAACCGAATTTAATATTATCTAGCAGATAAATTACATTCAGCAACATTTCAATAAACCATTTTATAATTCATTAAAAATACTAGTTTAAATTAGTTAATGAAAAAATATGTGTACTTATCAAAATGTATATCTTATTTTTTATTTATTTATTTATTTATTTATTTTGTTAATTTTAATCAAAATCAACTAATGCTATTTTTAAATCTAATCATATTTTTAAAACTGCTTAAAATAATTGCTGAAACCAATTATTTCTAGAAATATCCATATATATATAAGTTTGTTTAATTTAAAAGCAGACATTCTATTTCTACAACAGCTTTCAAAGTATCATTTCATATCCTTTTAAGAACACAAACCAACGAATTTCTTAAGATTCGCGTGATAATAAATCTGTGGAACAAATCGCGAGGGTCTGAATCAATATTCGACGAGTTTTTCCCAGCCAATTCGAACAAAAAAAGAAAGAAGTATTTGTATTTCCAGTGATGAATGTTACACAATTTAGAATACACACTGTCATGTCTTCACTTGAGGCCCACCTGCGTTGCATAATGGTAATTTAGTCGACCCGGTAGGTAAAGAGAGTTCTTACAAAATGGCAGGTGATTCGCCATTCAGCCGTCATTTGCGATTTGTTGCGGTGTTTCGTATCATAGTGCAATTTCGAATACAAATTATAAAGATTTAAGGAAAATTTGATGGCGAATCGAATCGCTAGTGTTATGCAAAGGCTTTGGCGTGAAATGTGGTGAGAAAGAAGGATATGAAAAAGGTGGGGTTTTGGGAAATGGAACAGCAAAAATTGAGACAAATTGTATGGTATTTTTCCTCCTTCTAATAGTTTTGAGTCATTGTGTTATGTTAGAACACGCAGCTTTTTTATATTTAAATTGTAAGTTTTCCTTATGTGTTGCTTATGTATAATTATCCATAACTCTTGTAGTTTCTTTTAATAATAAATTACCATGTCTGAATTTATTCCTTTTTTACGTATTTCAAAGTTCTAGAATTAGCTATAAAAGTAACTGCATATTTTTCTTTTATTTTTGCTCTTTTTAACGATAACTAATTTCTATAAGAATTAGTAGATTATATTTAATTTTTTACCTCTTTTTGAAAGTGCTAGAATGAAATACTATTCGCAATTAATAATGCTTACCCATTATTATTAATTACTATCAGTCAATTATTTATTATTAAAATATTCATTATTATCAATGCTTATTCATTATTATTAATAAATATTTATTTGCATTTCATGTTTCGTATCATCATTATTTGTAACTCAAATTAGGTGGATGCAAAAAGTATATCAACATATATTTATTCAGTTTTTGTTTGTCCTAAAAAATACTTTTAAGGTGAGAAAAATTTTCTGCTTGCAAAATATTGAAATTAATTTTTAGGATGTAAGCTGTCGATAGCAATGTATAAAGCATTCACGAAAACAGAGAGAAAAAAATAATCAAATTTAGCTTTTTATACATTAAAGAAGCTCTAATTTAGCTCTTAAAAAAATTAAAAAGAGTTAGTAAATGTTAATTTCAGAGAAAATTGTATGGTGAAAATGAATATTTATTTTTATTTTAGATATTCAAGATATTTGATTGTAAATTTTCAGTACATATCAAAATAAAACGATCATAATTCAACTTTTTTTTAATTCAATGGATAATAATTCCTTATTTTTATTATCATATATCATATATAATTTGGTTGTATATAAATGAAATTTTCAGGAAATTTTTTTCTTCATTAAATTTTGGCCCACTAAAATACAAAAAAAAAGAAAATAGTTGTAGATATTTATAAAGACACATTATCATAAGAATATTTTTAAAAGGGAAAGTGTATTTAAATCATTGGTTCCCAGTGGTATTAAACTTCCGTGGTTCCATGTTTGAATAAAAATCTAGGAACAGATAAAAATGCATTAATTTAACAATAGCTTTTTAGAAGAAAATAAATAAATAGTATTTAATTTTAAATGTCCCGAATGATAAATAAGTAAAATTATTATAAAACATAATAATGTGTTTTGTTTCAGATCAAATTATTTTTTAAGTCATAGAACGGATCAAGAAATGTTAATCAGTGAAATAAAAAATACCTGTTGTTTAACAAATAATTTAAATTTGTGTTGAAGCACAAACAAAAAAAAAACCTAACTAAATAAATAATATTTAAAATGTAAACACATTTTTAAATAAAGTAAATAAATTTGTGTTTAAGTAAAATAAATACTGCAATTATATTATTATTTTTAATTATAATAAATTATTAAATTATTTAATTAACTAAATACATAAAAATATTAGTGTTTAAGCAAATTTAAAGTTAAGCTTGATTTAAATTAAGATGGAAATAAGGAATCGTTTAACTTATGTGTCTTCGAGAACAAGTCGACTGATTTAGAAATATAGAGTTTGGAACTTCACTTAATTAATGCATTTAAAAGAAGAAGAACTTAAAATGATTTTAATACCACCAAACTGTTTGTATAATTGTTTTCCTTGAGTATGGCAATCAATTTCTAACATTCTTGTCTTAGTCGATATGTTGTACCTTCCTTGATCAATAGAAATGCTTCCTTAGTGCAGTTGTCTGCTTTCTATTCACGACTCGAAAGGCGATGTACTAATGTAACAAAATATTTAAGCATTTATACAACGATGTACAACAATTTGAGTATTTATACAACAATTTGAGTATTTATACAATAATGTACAATAATTTGAGTATTTATAGAACAATGTACAACAATTTGAGTATTTATACAATGAACATCAGTTTGAGTTTTTATACAGCAATGTACAACAATTTGAGCATTTATACAACAATGTACAACAATTTGAGCATTTATGCAGCAATGTACAACAATTTGAGTATTTATACAAAAATGTTTAACAATGGTTAAAAGTATGTTTGGGGAATAAATAAAAATATTGTGCTCTTCAATCCAAAACTATACCAGTTTCATATAGTGTATATTTCCATTGCTTAAAATATTTTTATTATAAATATCAAAAAAAATATTTGTAAACAGTAACTTAAAACTAAAAAAATAATGCTGAACAGTAACATTAAATAAGCGATTATACAAAATATAAAGCTCTATTTACATTTAAATAATTTTACGATACCTAAATACAAAAAATAGGCAGGAGTTTAAATTAATTTATGTTTCCCTTTCATTAAGAAAACAAAATAATTTAATTATTTCTTTGGTATATTTTACTACAAATGGAAAAAAAAGTTTACAAGGAACAAAACAAAGCACCAGCATTAAAAATTAAAGCAATGTTACTAATTATAAAATCAGGAAACAAAAATTACCTGAGATATTACTCAAAATAACGAAAAACTTCGCAAATAATTGTCAAATAAGCATAAACAAAATTTAGAAAATGTAAGAATACGTAGTCGTTAAGTGAATCATCTAAAAAGGATATAAGTTAGGCAAGAAAAGATTATATTTTGAAATCAGAACTACATAACTACATTGTAAATATTTTTAAGGGTAAATATATAAAAGACTTGAATCTTTCATAATTAAGGCTTATATCTGAATTAAGCTTATCTATCATTTCAGGTAGATAAATGAACAATAAATGAGAGAACAATAAATTAAAACTGTAATATTAGTGGTCATAACTTGCTCTTAAGATTACAAAAACGTCATTTTAAGTACTGGGTTTACTAGTAATTCATATTAAAGGAATGTTACCTTTATCATATTTTTTAAATGCCACTTTCTAAGAAAAAAATGACTCAATAACTTTGATGATTATTTTCAGAACTGTCACGTAACAACGAGAACTGACATCATTTCCAGGCAATTAAAATAACAAACTGCAATGCGATTTTATGGTATTTCCCTTACAAAATGCAATACTTTTGTATAATTGCTCAATCGAAAGAAATTTATACATCCTGTGACTAAGCCACGAAACAATGAAGCGAGAAAAACGACACCAAACTTTTTTTTTGTCCTCTAAGCTTTGTGACTCATTTCCATTCATCCATCTATTAACATTTCTTTCTTGCCGTCTAATCCTCCATTTATTGTGTCTATTGCCATTTTATGGGATCCTGTCTGCATCCAATGACGTTCCATTTAATGACATTTCGAACAGCAAACTCCTCCCTGATGCATGACGTGGGCCAAAGGATGCAACTTTCTGGGATCCACCTGTGTGCATGGGAGGGACTGTCGGTGAGACAATAGCGAGACAATTTGATCGTGCTTCGAGAATTTTGCGTGGCCACGGCTGCAGTGTCAGGATTTCGAGCCTTTTTCTTCTTCGTCATGAAGTGATGGGGTTGCGCGTCCTCCTGTAAAGATCTTAGGGAGGTGATTACAAATTAAATCGATGTAATTGTAGATCACTTTTATTTGTAAGAGATCGTGTAGTAAGATTATCAACAATACTATTGAATAAACTGCTATTTAATCTTTATTAAAATTAATTTTAAAAATTAAATTAATAAAAGAATAAAAATTTAATGTTTTTTTATTTTGTTAAAGCTACTATTAAAACTATTAATTTGATAAAATCTAACAAGCAAATATCAGAAAGTGATACATGGAATATCTTATAAAAAATAAAATAATTGCAAAAGACTTCATGGTAAAAGTATTAAGGACCTAAAAACGCCAAGTAAAGATATCATCTAATAGATTTATAAAGATATTTCATAATTTCTTACATATTAAAAGTAAACATCTAAACTAACAAACTATTCACTGACTGCAAGCAAAAATAGTTAATTTTAGTAATTTGAGTCTTAAATTTACGGAATCGTAACTGATATATACATAATATTCAGCTTTCTTCTCTATGCTCAATTAAAAGTAATTAACATGAGAAAATTAGCTATGTTTTGATCAATATATACTTTTGGAATACCAATGAAGATTATCCGGGATAAAATTTAATGTTACAAGTTGTTAAAATAAGAATAATACAAGAGAATAATATATATATCGTGAGTGTTATAGCAGGGCGCCATTTTTCAAAAAAAATTTAAAATGTTTTGATTAGATGGTCCTTTTCTTCTCTCTGTGTAATGAACTCCATTCAGGATACTATACAAAAATTACAATGCTATTGATCATCAAAATTCAAATACCTCGTAACCGTATAGGCAAAGTTACATCAAAAATATAAAAGAAATATGATGTACTAGAAAGGATGGAAAGATGTATAATCATAGTCTGTCGTTAAAAATTACTTACTTGGAAAGAAATTTCTTTACTTTACTCCCAACATTTCTTTTACGTAAAAGTTTGAAGAGCGTGTCTACCAGCATTGTGTAGAAGATTTCGAAAATGTACGTTAATGGATTATTGCAGCTTGTAAACCTGTCGCCCTTATTATGCTGACACGAGATTGAATATCAACTGGACATTTGTTGTGCCACAAAAAGTAACCATATTTCTTATTGATTTCATCAACACACAGTAACTTGTTCTACCTTCTACTACTCATACAATCTTCTCATATTACTTCTATATAGTTTTTCAAATGGTATTTTTTCTCTTGGACATCTAATATATTTATATGGAATATATTTCTCTAAAATCACCAAATTTTTCTACAAGAATATGTAATTACTGTAATCTAGTTTTTTCATACGCTCTAAATTTCAGAAATAATTTTTTTTTTATATATTCTTTCAAATTTAACAAAATTTGGATTGATTCGGACTGCTATGGAAATGATTACACTACTATATCTATAATATTTTTTGTGATTATCTTTATCATTGTTTATATCATTTTGTAAAACTTTAAAAAACTTTTCATTATTTTAAACTTTAAAAAAAAAATTTCATGAATCTTTTAAAAGGTAACTTTAATAAAAGGATTCATTCTTATTGCCCGTAGTAAAATGTCTCAAATGTTCTGAAACTAAGTCAGCAAATTACACTGTTAAGCAATTCTTATAATAATGTGTTGTTGTAATAATCGAATTCAATGCTCAATGTTCAAATCAGTTAATGTAATTATTATAATAATCAAATTCTAACGTAGAGAAGCTCCAGTTGCAAAACCCTCAATGGCAAATAACCAAACTGTGAGGTCAAAGGAGATACAAACTATAACAGCCAAACTATTCCAACTGCAACCGTGATCGCACTTTTATTCCAGTGGATATTATTCTTATCTGTTTCATCAATTCATGGTTACCCCGAAGTGATATGGTAATTTATTTATCTGGAAATAAATGGATTTAACCAGACTCGCACACCACAAAGGCCACACCATAATACAGGCTAACAACATCTGCAGCCCACTACGGTTGAGTTGGAAATAGATAAGCTAATAGATTACGCATTCAGATTAAACTGCTTAGTCCTTATAAAAGGGAAAAAAAATAAAACGGGGCTCGATGGGGGAAAAAAAAGTTCTCTTCATTGGGTATCGGTTTTGCATTATAGGGAAAAAGAAACTTCTTTCATCGACTGGAAATAAGAAGGGAAAACAAATTACCGTCGAATGTCCAATTTGTAAAGGGTTTGAGCAGAGAACGGAAGGGAGCAAAATTTCAAATGCTGATTTGAACTGTGGAGGACATCTTTGGACCTTCAATATCCAATATCCAACTACTGACTCAGTGATAAAAGGCTTGTGCTAATGTAAAAGAAGGTGAAGATTCGAATCTGCTTTCAGAGTACATTTCACTCATTGTCTTTAGAAACGTGATTGTTGGATACAGGTAATGGCAGCTTACATAAGCATCATGTATTAATTTTGATAGCTTGTAACATCATTTCGCATCAGATTCTAGTTGGATCTAGTTCTAGATTCTGAATCAGATTCTAGTTATCTTAGTTTTGATCTTCTCAAAATATGAAAATGGAAGTCAATTACCTCTGAAACTCTTCCTTACGGCATTAATCTGAAACCATTTAAAATATTTTTAGACTATTGTTTATGCATAATTTTATTTATTTTTATTATTAGATTAAAGATGCAGAGTATTCTAATTTTCTGTAGGAAGCTATTTTCCATTTTGTATTATTATCTGGAACTTAAAAATGTGTATTTATTGCAGAAATATACTTTTAAGTACGACCTTACAAACGAATTCAAACTTTTGTACCCTAAATTTTTGTGTGCAATTATCGAATCTAATTTGTCTTTAATCATTTCTTTAAAGATTTTCATGTGGATTCTAACATTACTTACATTACTTCATTCATTTACATTACTTACATTCGACATAATTTACTTTCTTAGATTACTTACATTCTTACATTACTTACATTCATTCCTTATTTACATTCAAAGATATTTTAGATTTTGTAAACAAAAATTACAATTTACTACAAATAATATATAATACTGAATTTTTGAAAGAAAGTTATTTTTAATTTTTTTAATTTCGATATAGATTCTTTGTTTCAATAAACCTAATGCTTTTTAACAATGAATTGGTTTATTTAAAAAAAAAAGACCAAACGAATTTAATTTAATTCCTTTAAAATGCAGTTTATGTAACTCTTAAATAATATTTAATCATTTTCATACCCAGGTATGCACATGATTACATTGACGCTCTCAATGAGTGTTAACTTTGGTTGTAGTACGCTTTTTTCAATTCCTTCTATTAGCTCACACTGTCCCTATATATATATCTTGTTCAAATATTCAATCGTTCATAAAATACTTTTTAGTCATCCACTCAAGTTCAAATACATTTTTTTTAACTTGCAGTGGAGGACACTTGATGGCAATACAGTTTTTTCAAATATTAATTCAGTAATTAAATTTAATTCATTAATTTTAGTTTTTTTTTAGATTTAAGTTGCATATATCTACCAATAGATGGCGCCAGATAAACTTAAAAAAATGAATGAAAATTATTTATAAAGGACTTTCTGCAATATAGTGAAAAAAAAGTAGGAATTGACTTTACATTTTTTTTTTATATTACTTGTTATTTAGCAAATAGCATCAAATAGATTAAGTAACTGTTGGAGACAGTTTGTCTTTTTTTTGTGGTCAACATTACATTTACCTCGAGACACAACCAATAACATTTGTTGAAAAGAAAGCCAATTGGGCAATTATAGTCAATTGGATACCTTCAAACTGTATCAAATAGTCAATTGAACAACTTCGATCATCCATTGCAGTCGTATATTCGAAATGTCTGAAGCTGGATGGCCCTATCGAGCATTAGGCTGCCCCTTAAGATGCACAGTTACCGTTGTGCTAACCTTCTGAAAGTATTGTTGCTGGAAATAACTCATCAGTAAAATGAAAATTCTGAAAGATCTAAATACACAAATGTGGAAAAATCACATAAGTGAGAATTTACCGAACCTACGTCATTACTTTTAATTATTACATTATTAAAAGTAATGGTAAAGGGTTCGGTAATGACGTAGGTTCGTAGTTCAGTTTACCTACAGCATTATTGCAGTTACAGCAATTGCGAATGGTTACAGTACATTTCCATACCATCCATGGTACCTATCATGCACATATCACGAGTTTGGGTTATACTCAGAATAACTTTTAAATAACATAATGGCTGCTAACAAATTGGTTTATCCAGCCTTAGAGGATATGATCATTGGTCATGGAGATGCCAGGGCCAGCAGTCTCAATTATACTTTTTCAGAGGCATGTAGTCATTGCTCTTATTGATGTTTGGTATTAATAGTAGGGTGAGGCGCTATCTTAATATAGCAGGTCTTCTTTAGTCGTTTATTTTAACTGTTCAATGATATGATTACATGTTGATGCCCTTTGCGTTACCTTTATGCACGTCATCTTGATATCTTTTTCTGGCAAAGTAATGCCAGACTTCATAAAGCTTGCGTATTCCTTCACTGTCTCTGTGTTCTTGATGCTGTTCTTTGATCAACATAGTAACAGACCATTCATCAAATATGTGTGGGATATAGAACGTCAACAGATTCGAACACCTCAAAATGCCTCATATCAAAGCTACAATTGAGAAATGACTAACATAATGTATCACAGTATGAGATTAAGAAATTCATCACTTCTTACATAATCGCATACAAGTATGCATCGTTGCTATTTCTAGCTATTGATGTTTCCTAGAACCTTGAATTTTCATTTTGCAAAAGAATGTATACATGCCATTATATAGTTACATAAAATGAACAAAATAACGTTAGAAAAATTTGCACAGAAACCCTCCATCATTACATTTACAGCTAAACAATAGTATATATACATATATATACTATAATGTATATTTATATATATATAATATATTATAAGACATAACCTTTAACCAATGACCGTCTTTTATGTAAAGTCATTTTATTCCATAACTATGGGCATTTTCGCATCTATCCAAGTGTTTTCAGAACTAAAATTTTATTTAATAACAAATTGAACTATTTTTAATAACAAATTGAGAGAATTGCCTTTAATAACATTTTAAGCTTCTTGATAAAACGATTAATAACTATAACTTTATTTGGTTTTAGCTTAATTTTATTTTTGCATAGCTGATAAATTTCTGATTGTATAATATACAGTCCTTAATCTTTTATTGGTCATTTAATATAAGATCTTCAATTATTTACTGGAAAATTTAAATATTAAATGCGTATTTCAACATGATGCTAAATACAGATCTGAAAGTACAATATGTGGGCAAACATGGCAGAGAACAATTCCGCTTGGCGAAGGACGTCTCCCCATTCAAAACAGGAACTAAAAATTACTTTAGGGAGAGAGATAGGCTGGAGGAAACTACGCATAAGTAATTCAATTAACTTTCTCGCATGTTTGGCCCCGAAGAGTTAAGAATCGTCGGATAGATCGTGATTTACAATATATTTCAAAGGGGACAACTGTCTCGCATGTGCCGAGTCTCTTTAAATTAATGCAATTCCACTTTGATTCCTTGATCTCTGGAGCTGCCTCTGGGATCGCAGGGACGAAAATGTGTCTGGATTTGGCTGCTTCGATTTCTCTTTTTGCTTAAGACTGATAATAATTAAGATTGAAGGCAGCGCCAGAGGAAGGAGGTCTCGGATTATTTAAAAAACGAATGAATGATGGTTTTATTTTAGGAACATGGAAATTTATGGGTGTGGGATACTCTTGATTCTTTAAAAAGGTATTTCTTTCTATTTTTATAAAGTTTATTACTTTAAATTATCTTGTTTTATTTATTGATTTCTTTTTTAGTTGTTAAAGTTTGTTTGTGTGCATCAAACTTGGTTACTTTGCTGTTTTGCTTAATTTATTTTTCAGTTGTATAAACCATTGGGGCCTGAATGGCAGAGTGACTAGCGCTCTGGTGCTTGATGCCATGCTTTGGGTCCGAGTCCCGGTGGTGCCCTGGATGTTTGTTGTTTTTTTGGAATCACTTTAAACTGTAGGTCCCGGCCTAATATGGCGTTGGGCGTAGCGCTGACACCCTACTCCGTAAAAATAAAACATCTCCTGCTTACAAATCTGCCAACAGACAGATGGTCTCGACCGACAAAGGGCTGTTGCACCACTGAGGATGATAAACCATTATATTATATTAAGCTTGATGACCAAGTGACTGGCGCTCGATACCACAGGTTTCTGGTTTGAGTCCCGGCGGTGTCATGGATGTTTTCAGTGTTTCGGAATCCACTTTAAATCGTAGGCTCTTGTCTAATATAACAATAGAGCGTAAGGATGACAACCCTACCCCGTAAAAGAAAACCTCTCATATTTCGAAATATGCCAGTAGGCTTTGGCTTACGAAGGGATTGTTGCACTATTGAAGAAAAAGAAGTATTTTCTATCTTGGAAGTAAAAAAAATAAGAATTTATTTAAATTCAATTTAAAATCTCGACTATCATCAGAAAAATTGCTTTTGGAACATATAAACAAGATTATATATTTATGGCAAAAAAATATATCAATATATTAAAATATATATTTTAAAGATTTTTCATTGTTAAACGCCAAATTTTTAAATATTATATTTCAGTGGGTTATTTAACCAAGTACGCCAAATATCAATGCTAATTTAAATTAATTTACAGTTACATTACACAACAATTTAATTAGAACTGGCAGTGTAATTCTTAAGAATTTTTATTTATGATTCCTTTTATTACAATGGTTCAAAACTGTGTCGTCAATTAAATAGGCTTATAAAGTCCTAAATTAGCTCAGGTTTTAGTAATCATTATAATTACACTTATGACTATAATAAAAGCTTTGTGTTGTATATTTTTTTGTAATCTTTAGGGATTCTTACAAAAAGTTATTGAAATAGAAATCACTTATTCAAAGGAAAGATCAGGTTTTAGTTATAAGTTTTAGAACTAATTTCAAGATTATTAATGTTTTATATGAGAAGCATAAAACATTTGCTATTGTGTTTTATATACACAAAAATATTTCCGTTAGAATAATTGATATTAAAAATTTTATGATTTTTTTAAACTTTTTTTTTAATTTTGAAAAATTTAAATAAAAATATTCAATATTCTAATTTAAATAAAAATATTCAATATTTTATTCAATATTCTAATAATTTTTTTAATGCTAAGTTATTAACTAACTATAAACAACCTATAACCACTGAATTAAAAATATTCTCTACTTTTATGATTTAATGATGAATTACTCATAATAATAATTACTAAAATATATTAACTTCAAAAAATTGATTTAAAAAGAACACGTTTCGGATTTTAAAAAAATAGTGTGATTGATTTAGTTTTGGATTTTCGAATTTTCCATTACTATATTACAGTATTATCGCTTATATCACACTTTCGAATATGTATTATAATAAATAATATCGAATACATATTATAATATATAATATCGAATATATATTGTAATATATAATTCTTATAGTATATCTATCTTGTGGTTCTTCTAATATATAATAATATATATTCTTTAAACTATTCCTTAAAATATACTTAACCTAGATCAAATAGTTGGTTGCATCACATCTTCAATATATCAAGTTATTTCTTTGTCTCTCAATATGAGGGATATAAGAAGGTATTTGAAAATTAAAATCAAATTAAATCTTTGAAAATGCTCTTTTTAAAACAAACTTGCATCTACTTTTTACAAAATAAAGGCTGAAACGACTGTGGTTTGTAAAAAAAAGAAAGTTAGCTTTTTTTGGTTTCATGTTTTGAATATTACCTAATTTATTGTGTATATTACCTAACAAAAAATTTACGTTCTGCCACAAATTAAGACAAAGCAGTCTCGCAAATATCTTGGAATCTAAATAATTATAGTTTTTGTCGTGGGCTCTTTTTAAATTGGACGCGTTAGTTAAATAAATGAAAATCACATTTTATTGAAACTAGTAAAATAACTTATGAAATGGCCTCGTGATATTATATATATTATATATACATATATAAAATATACCATATTACATGATGTAATATTAATATATCATGTGGCTTTATAAATAATGTTGAAATGAATTCAGGATAACTTTTTTAAGTGAAAGAAACTAATAAATAACACTTGTAAAGTATGAATGCATAACCAATATATAATTTTAATTAAGTGTTTATAAAATAGTACTTGCAGGTTTTTGTTTATAAAAGCAAACTTTAAAAATATGTAATGTATAGGGTGATTATAATTAAAATCCCACTTTCAAAATGCTTTAAAAAAAAAACACTCGTCACAATGAGTTCAAATTTGAACTGAAGATACTCGAAGAAGGAGGAAACGTTCCACCGATTTTTCATGTCCAATTTAGTATGACTTTGCCGTGGTTTCCACTAACAGTGTCACAACTATTGAATGACTTGGAAGTCATTTTTTCTGTCAAAAAATCGAAACAATCCAGCACATTGAACACTACAGTCAGTTTAATGCAGAACTCATGCCGGATACGTTGTAATTTCGATTCAAAATATCACTGGCAGCCGATTTCACTTTCTTTATGCCACTTACAGCGCCGTCTATTAATACACTTTGAACTTTTTTGATGCCGTACCGTTTACCTGTTCTTCAGATATCTTCAGTTCAAATTTGAACTCATTGTTAAGAATGGTTCCTTTTCTTACAGCATTTTGAAAATGGGACTCTTATTATAATCACCCTTTAATATTCTAATTTTATTATTTTTGATATATTTTCCAATTTACTATATTGAGTTATACAAAAAAGCTTGCTAAAGTCTTTTAAATGAAAATGCTACAAAAGCAAACATTTATTCCTTTTTATCAAAAAACTAAATGAAATATTTGTATCTAAAGTACAATGTTTAAAAATAAAATATAATATAGCTATTTCTGAAATTTCTTATCAGTTAGTTAATATAAAATTCTCTTAAGTGAATCTGAAAATTAAAACCAGTATTGATCCTGCAGAGTTATATTATATTTGACAAAGAAAGACAAGAAAAAAAAAAAAAAGGATTCAATGGGAAAATAGTTTCCGATTCAGAAATTTTAATTAAGTTCTTGTTTTTCGCGACAAAACTTTATACTATCGACAAATAGCTTTGTTTGCTGTCATCGGGAATCGAATATCTTTTTTGGATTGGAAAAGGACTTAGTTTTCATTTTCTTGGCTTTTTTTGTCTTTGTTTATTTCACTTGACACTTTGAGTAAAAAATCTATACTTTGTTTCTTAAGATTCGTTTAATCATTGAAAATATTACTGGATAACATTTCCCTTATTAATATATTCTTATTATTATTTTATATTTTAAAGAGTGTATACAACTAATTATGGTATAACAAGAATTCCTACGAAGTAATCCAGCATGGAATTAACATAACGCAATCCAGCAATAACACTTTTTATAGCAATACGTTTACTATAATACATTTTTTGAATAACGCAAAGTAATCCCGCAATTGAAAATATTAGAGAGTTTTTGCATACCGTATTTTGGACGTCCGTTAGCTTTTTCTCCCTAGCGCGCATGCTCATAGGAAACATTATTACAGATACGCATGCGCAATTTGCTATGAGCATGCGCACTATGGAGAAAAAGGTAACGGACGTCCAAAACACGGTATGCAAAAACTCTCTATTACTACATAACGTTTCCCATATTAGCATATTCTTTTTATAATTTTATATTTTAATGAGTGTATACAACTAATTATGGTACATGTAAGTATAAATTATGGTATAACAAGGATTCCTGCAACGTAATCTAACATGGATTAAATGTTTGACAAATTCACTTTTCACGAGATTCCTACAACAATTTTTGAAAATTAAGAAAATTTTGTATTACAAAAAAGATAATGATTTATTTTCACATTAAATATATTTAATTTAAATCTGAAAATTTTGATCGAAACGAATCAGGAATTTTAGAAAACATTAAATTGTTGAACTTCTTTCGATAATGAAAAATAAAATAATTTTTTAAATGGAACTTCCAATACTTTTTTTTTATGAAGTAATTTATAATTTTGTATATTGTCTATTGTTGGAATTAAAATTACATGTCTTAGATTGTCTTCAAAAGTTGTTGCTGTATATTGTCGTGTTGTTTCTTATCCCACTTGGTAGACTTCTAGACCAAGCCCACGAACCCTTATGGACTCGTTGTTAAAGGGAAAGAGAGCAGCTTCTTTTGTGATAGAGTACACATAGATAGAAGTCTAATTTGGCTCCATTTCGTCTGCAGTTACATGAGATGGGGACCTACGGCTTAAAGTGGATACCGAACCACTATAAACACTCGGTCATTCAGAACTTCAAACCTCCAAAGAACATTTTCATTCTGATTACTTTGTTTCTTATCCCACTTGGTAGATAGAAACATCCAGACAAGTCCAAGAACTAGTGTGATCTCAAGCAAGGTGGGGCCAGTTTCTGCTGTGATGGAGAACCCTGACTGACAGAAGTCTGACTTGGCTCCGTGACACTAAAGAAGGACGGTAGCGCCTTCCGGGAGGACTTTTATGGAAGACTGCCCTGAATTTGCTATCCTGAATTAGTGCTACCCTACCCTGTAAGGGAAAAAAAAAAACCGGAAAGTTCTCACCAATTATTCCGACTGACGAAGCTAGATGATGAACATCGTAGACGTCAACGAGTCTCCTAGTTTTTTGGGCAGCCTGATGGCCAATTGGCTAGCGCTGTGGCCATTAGTACCACAGCCATCATGTTCGAATCCTTGCGGAGGAGATGTCTGTTAGTGGTTCAGAATCCAAATTAAACTGTAGGTCGTAGTCTAATTAACCCAAAGTGTACACAAAATTACCGTAGAGTGACAAGCCAAACCACGTTTTTTGAAACAATGTCTACAGCAAAGCCGCCAACAGGTTGAACCTCCGTCCTAATGCTCATCAGCAGCGCGTTGCCACTGAGTTACGAATCGGGCCTGATTAATGCTGATCTTCTTGTTTTACATAAGATTTTATTAAATCAAATTAACTAAATAAATAAATTGAAAAATACTTCCAGAGGTACGGCATATATGAGAGACTAGAGTTGAAAAAAAAAATTTCAGGTAGGAGACTTGCCTTGGAATCTCTATGCATTGCGCAAAATTACTAAAAGCAACATGGTATGATAAGAGAATAATTTTCCCAAAAGTTAAATGATGAAAAATGAACGAATTACTTTGGAATTTAATGAAAGAATTACTTTAGAAAATGAAAGAATTTACCGGAATTGTATTTGAGGGAAAATAGAATGTGTATTAAAGAAGACCCCCCCCAAAAAAAAAAAAAAAAAACATCCTTGTACCTATTCCGAGAAAAACGAAACATCCTTGGCAGCAACCTAATACGCAACGTGTGCTTTTTCAAAAAAGCATACGTTGCGTCGCACGATGTTAGGCATGCATTATTTTTATACCACGTCAATTTGTAGTGCCAATTTTTTCTGTTAATTTAAGAATTAATCCAGTTTACAAATCATCAATTCCACCAAAATTAAGTATAAATCAGCTAAATAAACAATGTTTATCACAGTTCCATGTATTCTTAAGTCTCATAAAAAAGATAATTTTACGTTGAACTTTATTGAAAATTTTAAAAGTAAACATTTATTTTTTTTCATAGTGTTAAATATCTTGCTCTAAACTGGATCGAGTTTGTTGTGGATTGAATTACTTTAATTTATAATAATTAATATTCCGTGAGGCGAAACATATTCCACTCAAAATGTAACAAACTTATTTTAAAAACCAAACTAGCAAATCCATACCTTTAATGACTGCCAAATTTGGAAATTCAGAATTAAACATTAACTAATATTAAACAGAGACTTCAAAAATAAAACATTAACTAATTTGCACTCAACTCCAAAATTCGAACATCCAGAATCTGAACTTTCGAACAAAAACAAAATTCCAAAAATAGTCGTTCCACGGCAAGTAATTGAATGGAATCCATAATACTACCCCTACCATCCCACCAAATCGTACAAAGTGTCGAAATGGACTCGAAATGTACGATAATTAAATCATCCACTTGTTTTACGACTCTTGTCTCTTCCCATCAAATATCCCTTCGTTTTCGCCAGCCAGGACTACTAAAGTAGTGCAGCGGAAGGGTCGATGGTGGCGGAGAAGAAGAATAAATATAAAAGCAGAGAGAGCGGCCATAAATTTAACTGACCACTTGTACTGCGGTTTAAGTGGGCGATAAAAAGAAAAGTGCACGTTGTAATTTAATGAGCATCCAGGATCGCGTGCGATTTTGCCGTTTAGCCCCGCCGCTTTGTTGAGGAGGGTGGGAGGTTTGGTTTTATTTCTTTTTTTTCTTTTCTTCCTGCCAACGTTGACTAGAAAGTTGTTATTTAGTTGCAGCAAAATGTTAGTCGACCAAGTCGCTATTCTTGTACTTTTATTTTCTTTCTGTTGTTGTTGTATTTTGTATCCAAATGGAAGCAAACATACACATGGACTACATAGGACATGGACTAGTGTTCTCACGTTCGATGCCCCAGGTTTCGGGTTCGAGTCCCGGCCAATATGTTAGTCGACGAAGTTGCTATTCTTGTACTTGTGTTTTCTTTCCTTTCTTTCTTTTTTCGCTTTGCTGTTGTATTTTGTACTCAAATAGAAGCAAACATGTACAGATTGTATACATTAACTTTTTTTTTTGGTGGGAGGGGGCGGGCAGAGATTCATATGGAAAACAATAAAACAAAACTAATTTGCTACAAAAGGAATTTAATAATACATTGTCCTTCTCATGATTAACTGGTAAATAGTGAACTCCTCGACTGCTGGCCAGACTTAGTTTGGTTTGTCGCTCTACGGTCAATTTTTGCACACTTTAAGCTAATTAGACCGCGACCTACAGTTTAATGTGAGGTCGGATAGCCAATTGAATAGCGCTCTAGCCTTTGGTCCCATAGGCTTCAGGTTCGAATTCTGTCTTTGGCATGGATGCCTAATTAGCCTAAAGTGTGCAAAAAAATTACCCGTAGAGCGATAAACCAAACCAAATAGTTTAACGTGGATTCCGAATCACTGACAAACATCCATGTAAGCGCCAGGATTCGCACCTGAAGCCTATGGTACCAAAGGCCAGAGCTCAAGCCAATTGGCCCCCCCGCCGCTGTTGTACGTGTCATAACGCGCACAGCTAATGAGTAGAAGGACTGTGGTTCAAATCCATTGAAGGCTATAATTCCTTCTAGAAACACAATGACATCGATATAGTGTGTATAATAGTACAATATAGGGCATAAAGAAACTTGTCAGAAAAATTTCAGTAAATGCGTAAAATAAAAACAAAGTAATCAGAAACTAAAAAAGTAATTCAGAAACTAAAAAAGTAACTCAGAAACTAAAAATGTAATTCAGAATCTAAAAAAGAATAGTAATAAATATGAATCACTATTGATACAGGTGTTTTTTTCCTATGCACATTAAAAAAATATTAAACATATATTATAATATACAACGTAATTCACATTTAATGATTGAAAACTTGACAATGCAAATATTGATGCTATTATGCTCGAATGAAATTGCCATGAGCATGACCATGTGAAGAACTTACTATTTTTAAATGTCTTCATCAGTTAATTTGATACCAATTTCAATTTTGAAGTAATTTGAACAGAATTTGTTATGTATTTGAAAATTTTTTACTGCTTGAAATTCTGTGATAATTTGATGAACTTAGAAATTTCTTTTACCCTAATAAAAATGAATCTCCAATAAAATACATTGTTTCATCTACCATCTTATACATATAATGTATCTTACAAGGTTGATTCAAATTGAATATAAAAGTTATGGATAATGAATGGTATTGCGACCTTCACCATGAAAATTAAGGAAGAAAAATTTATGGAACTGGCGATTGTCTTCCACACCTTTTAAGACGTATACCTTGAAGAAACCACCAAGGTAGTAAGATGTTTCATTTATGACCAAAGTTCATCAAAACAAAAATGATGCCTCATTTTGGCTGGTCGCTTGGAAATATGGTTATAATATGAACACAATTTAATAAGTATTTGAAATTCTTTACTGCTTGAAATTCTGAGATAATTTGATAGACGTAAAAATTTCATTCCTTTTACCAAAATAAAAATGAATCTCCAATGAAATACATTGTTTCATCTACCATCTTATACAATAAGTTATAAAATGTATCTTACAAGGTTGATTCAAATTGAAAATAAAAGTTATGGATAATGAATGGTACTGCGACCTTCGCCATGAAAATTAAGGAAGAAAAATTTATGGAACTGGCGATTGTCTCCCACACCTGTCAAGACATATACCTTGAAGAAACCACCAAGGTAATAAGATGTTTCATTTATGACCAAAGTTCATCAAAACAAAAATGATGCCTCATTTTGGCCGGTCCCTTGGAAATATGGTTATAAAATCACTGCTGGTGGACCCCACAGTTCGCGCGGTCCCAAGGGCGGGACCCTAGGAATGCCAATTGGCGAGTGGCTGGGTGGCCACCGCACACCACGACCACGAAATCGTCTGCTGGACCTGAAGTGAGAAAAATGAAGAATGAGGTTAGGTATGTGTTTCGCATTTTGATCGTCTGCTGTGGCCGAGAGGGGCGGGAAGACCACATAAATAGCCTGGTCAAGGTGTTCGGCGTGATCGTCTTGCTGAAGGTGGAAGATTCTTTTTTTTTTTTCCTTCTATGGTTAACTTTCCATTTCCCGCTGTGGTATTTTTTTATTGTTATTGCAATTATGGTCTCGATGAGTGACAGTTGAGAATATAAGGTTTTGTTGATTATGGTTTTTGAAGTTTTGTTTTAGTGTGTGGTGTGGTAAGGTTTATGTCTAGTTTAGTTCTTTCTTTTATTTTTATGTATGATTTATTACAATAAGAGGATATAATTTTAAAATAAATTATTGAAATTCAAGGTAATGTGAACTTAATAGGCGATTTGTCAATGGTTTTTATTATTTAAGGCAGTTGATTCTTAAACTTTGGGATACGACTCCAAGATAACATTAAATTTTCCCAAGAAATAATTGAATAAATTATGCCATATCTGTTTAAAAAATAAATGAAGAGTATGACCATTAATTCATTTTCAAAATATACTAAAAACAATCGTGAAAATCTTTTCTATTAAGCAGTGATGTGCTTATGCGTTTTCTATAAGCATTTAATATTATCTATGAGTTAGAATAATTAATTGGTTTACATTTCTGATACTATATTAAAGGGTCTTTATTTTAACTTATTTTTGTTAAAAAAAGTTTATATTCTTAATCCAAAAGCATTTAATAATACCGATTTATTTTGTAACAATGCTCTTTTAGCCTAATGTGAGTGCCTTTTCTACTTTAGCTACTATAAAACCAAATGTGTTTTAGAGAAGCAATTTAATATTACACTGCATTTTTAAAATATGTATCTTTTTACATTAATTATATTGAATAGCTATTTTTAAATACTTAAATATTATAAATATGTTAAATAATATGTTAAATGTTATCTGTAAAAAAATGTCATTTTCATACATAAACAGAATGACAACATACTAAAAATGTAACCTAATTTTCTAAATAATTCTATTTTTTCAAATTTAGCAATTCTGATGAAAATAAATTTTGTATTGCTATTTTTATGCTGCTATCAGAAAATAAGTTGAACAAGATATGAAAGCTACTGATTATATTTGGAAACTAAATTTATACAATAACAATTTATTAATTTTTAATGGGAACATCAATTATATGAACTTATGATAAAAATACACTAATTTTATGAACAATATTGGATGTAAAATACAAATTAAGACCTCATATAAGATCAACAACTGTTATTGATTAATACAAGTACTATTCAGGGTTTCTCTAATTAATACATTCTCTCTTATTTAATAACAAGTTAAGTGTATGACGACAAGAATACATAATTATAAAATTAAAATTTAGGCATAATAATGATCAAAATATAAATCTGAATAAATTATAATTAGCAATTATTTAAATATGTCCCCCCTTTCAAATTTAGGAAGAAAATATTATGCATTTATATTATAATTAATTAATTAATTAATATTTTCATGAACACAAAAATTTTTTCCATAAGAAAAACTAATATTAATATTTAACGAAAATGAATAAAGTTTGATAAGTTACACACATTAATCATAATTAAATTTCCTACAGTTGAACATTGAAACTTTTCAGTTTATTGCAAATATAGGTCAAATATTTTTAAAACAAATTAGCACAGATAAGTTGTTATGAGAAATCGAAGAGCTTCACCAATTAACACAGATTACTATTTGTCTTTATTATGGTTTATTATTTAAATGAAACATCCTTGATTTTAGATTGAAAAATCGTTGATCTTTGATTGAATTAAAAAATTGTCTTGAATTTTGTAAGATCATTTTAATAAACACTCTATTTTATTTCTAATACATCATAACATGAATGATTTTTTTAAAAGATTGAAAGAAGCAATATTAAAAAAATTTAATTAAAAATAATTTTTAAAACTTAAAAACAAATTTAGAAACTACTAACGAGAAAATCCTTAAAATGTTTAAAGGTATGCGTTTTTTCAAATGTAAGTGGTCTTTTTTTATTTTTTAAACTATAAAATAATGACAAATATAAGAATAATTTAATTTTTGAGCATTAATTGAGCTAGAGAAATTTCTTAGTAATATTTGAGCTATTAGATCCTAAAAATTCCTCTAAAAAAGTGGCTCAAACATTAATTTTGTCTGCATTTATTTTAAAATCATCAAAAGCTGCATTTCTAATTTTGTTTTAGTTATCAAAATATCTATATTTATTGAACTAAACACACAAAGTTCTATACAAATGGTTAACTAATCAAAAATGTTTACACTACTTTGAAATTTAAAGTTTAACTTTTTAAAAGACCATAGTTTATTAAATAGGACGCTGAAATATAATATATTAATAATTGAAAACAAGTAATATAAAAAATTCCTACTTTTTTTCACTATATTGCAAAAAGTCCTTTATAAATAATTTTCATTCATTTTTTTAAGTATATCTGGCCCCATCTATTGGTAGATATGTGGAACTTAAATCTAAAAAAACCTAAAATTAATTAATTAAATTTAATTGATGAATTAATATTTGAAAAAACTGTATCAACATCCAGTGTCATCCACTACAAGTTCAAAAAAAATGTATTTGAACTTGAGTGGATGAATAAAAAGTATTTTATGAACGATTGAAAATTTGAACAAGATATATATAGGGAGAATGTGAGCTAATAGAAGGAATTGAAATAGAAACTTTACTTTTATAGATTTATGTAGCAGTTTGTTATAACTACAAACAAATTCAGATATTTACGAATTACTTTGTTTTGTGACAATAAAAACAATTATGCGTGTATTAAATAAAAAATGAATTTTAAATATTTTTTATCGTATCTTTCAATTCAATTAATTGGAATTATTTATCATTTTAATAATAAAAAACTGATGTCATAAATTTGGTACTCAAGAATTAAGAAAAAAATATTAAGTAAAAAGCTAACCATTAAAAACGATAAAAATTCCATAACTTAATTGTATTTCTAATTTATTTTCCCCCTAGTTTTATATGTTTCGTTTTATTTTGATTGTTAAATTACAAATTTAGCGACGACTAATAAAACAAAAAAAATGAAGAAATTAGTCCAGTAATAGGAGAATCATTAAGTAAGTTTTAGTATTCTATTTTTAAAGTTTTAAAAATATCAAAATAATTTTTTTTTTTTGCATTTTTCTACGTAATTTGTGTCCACGATTGAAATTATTTTAGCTATAGAAAAAGTATTTTTTGTCATTTTCGTTTAGTTTACTAACTTTAAATGCTCATTTTGCTTTTTAAGAATAATTTTTTTTTGTTAGATTGTTTCTTTGTTCAATTTTTAACACCGATTTTGTTTTTCAAATAGCTGTAAGTAATTTAAGGGCATTTCGAAAAGATATTATGGTCAAGATTTAAAAAATTAATATACAAATGATTTCTATTATTTGATAAGAAAAATTAAATGCTACTAGTATACCAACAATTTTCATTATTGTATTAAAGCGAAAATATGTATTCAAAACATCTGTAAAAATAAAAATAGTTGAGAAAGTATGACGTAATTCGAATTTACGAATTTCGATTTGAAATAAAATAAAATTCCAATTTATTCAATATTATTTTATTTTCTTTCCTCTAATGAGTAAGTCATTCATTATTAATTTTCACCGTAAATTACATGCATTATTATAAAAATTTTTAATGAGCTTTTCTATCAACTAATGTAAGTATTTTATTTTCAAATAAGTAAGTATATCAATTTCATAATCACTTTTATCATAAAATTCACTACTTACCTATTTAGTCCAGTCAGTAGATGGATTTATTTTGTAAAAGAGTGGGTAGAATATTTTTTGCGGAGGGGGAGGAGGGATTTAGTGTTTAATAGAGGATTAAATTTTCTATAATTTTTGCTATTGTAACATTTTTTAAACTATAAATAGTTACAACTTCTTGAAAATTGAAATTTTTTTTCAACCTAATAACATTTTTTATGTTTTAGAATCCAAACAATTTGCTGTTTTTCTAAATGATGTTTATATCGATTGAACTAACGAATTAATGGATTCAATAAATTAATATAGAAAAATCAACTAAGAGAACGTCAGAAAAAATTCTGAAAACCAATCCCCCACACAAATCATCTCAATATTCCCTACAATCTATCATTTGCAATGATTTTCAAAGATTTAACACCAAACCTTCCGATCACGGAGGTTAATTATCCGTCCTTTAATTCCCCACCAGACGCGATTGGAAGGATCTTAATACATTTGATTCTTTTTCTCCCGCATAGAAGTTTTTTTTTAAATAATGTTTAATTACTAAGAATTGACATGAATTAATGAATTCAATAAATTAATATAGAAAAATCAACTAAGGGAACGTCAGAAAAAATTCTGAAAACCAATCCCACACACAAATCATCTCAATATTCCTACAATCTATCATTTGCAATGATTTTCAAAGATTTAACACCAAACCTTCCGATCACGGAGGTTAATTATCCGTCCTTTAATTCCCCACCAGACGCGATTGGAAGGATCTTAATACATTTAATTCTTTTTCTCCCGCATAGAAGTTTTTTTTTTTTAAAATAATGTTTAATTACTAAGAATTGACATGAATTAATGAATTCAATAAATTAATATAGAAAAATCAACTAAGAGAACGTCAGAAAAAATTCTGAAAACCAATCCCACACACAAATCATCTCAATATTCCCTACAATCTATCATTTGCAATGATTTTCAAAGATTTAACACCAAACCTTCCGATCACGGAGGTTAATTATCCGTCCTTTAATTCCCCACCAGACGCGATTGGAAGGATCTTAATACATTTAATTCTTTTTCTCCCGCATAGAAGTTTTTTTTAAAATAATGTTTAATTACTAAGAATTGACATGAATTAATGAATTCAATAAATTAATATAGAAAAATCAACTAAGAGAACGTCAGAAAAAATTCTGAAAACCAATCCCACACACAAATCATCTCAATATTCCCTACAATCTATCATTTGCAATGATTTTCAAAGATTTAACACCAAACCTTCCGATCACGGAGGTTAATTATCCGTCCTTTAATTCCCCACCAGACGCGATTGGAAGGATCTTAATACATTTAATTCTTTTTCTCCCGCATAGAAGTTTTTTTTTTAAAATAATGTTTAATTACTAAGAATTGACATGAATTAATGAATTCAATAAATTAATATAGAAAAATCAACTAAGAGAACGTCAGAAAAAATTCTGAAAACCAATCCCACACACAAATCATCTCAATATTCCCTACAATCTATCATTTGCAATGATTTTCAAAGATTTAACACCAAACCTTCCGATCACGGAGGTTAATTATCCGTCCTTTAATTCCCCACCAGACGCGATTGGAAGGATCTTAATACATTTAATTCTTTTTCTCCCGCATAGAAGTTTTTTTTAAATAATGTTTAATTACTAAGAATTGACATGAATTAATGAATTCAATAAATTAATATAGAAAAATCAACTAAGGGAACGTCAGAAAAAATTCTGAAAACCAATCCCACACACAAATCATCTCAATATTCCCTACAATCTATCATTCGCAACGATTTTCAAAGATTGCGTATACGTTAACACCAAACCAATATAGGTTATGCAATTTATGTATAATGCAGAAAGTAATTAACAAAATTCATATTTAAAAAAAAAATTATTCACAATTTTTTTTAAATATGAATATTGTTAATTACTTTCTGTATTACACATAATTTATCAATAATAATTCATAATTTATCAATTTAAATTAAAATAAAATTTCAATTTATTCAATATAACTTGATGAATTTTTAATTTTCATTCCTCTAATGAATAAGTCATTCTTTTTTAATTTTCTCCATGTATTTTATACTTTACTAGTAGACCCGGCCACGCGTTGCTGTGGCTTTCTTGTATTCCGTTCAATTATTAGATACTATAATTGGTATTGTTATCGTTTGCTGTCGTGGTTTGATTTGTTGACATGAGGGCCCTCTCAGCACGTCTACGTCGTGCCTCACGCCTACGGGCATTGTTGAGGTTAGATTTTTTTGGTCGCATTTTACTGAAAATGATAATTGAAATACAATACAATTAAAATAAAATCGGGATATAATAATAAATGACTTAAAAAAAAATTCACAATAAAATGTAAACGATTGTTTAAGGTACACGAACACCTTCGAATGAATTTTTTTGAAATTTTTTATCTTTGTACACATTTTTGGATTGAATTATCTAAAAACTAATGATTTCACATAAAAAAAATTTCATTATTATTATTATTATTTTTTTTATTTTTTATTTTTTTTTATTTTTAATTTTTATAAGCTAAAATAAGGGTAAAAATGGCCAAAAATTGATACTGTTACAAAACATGATAACTCAAAATCAAATCAATATTTTTTAAATTTCTAAGTTTGTATTTGTTTGTACTAACATATTACAGGGAATGGACCTCTGGTAAATTTATATCTTTATTATTTATTATTTTGTGCTAGTTTAAATGCTGTCGACACAAAATTCTTTCAAAATTTGCATGTAATTCCAAGCTTAACAATTAAAATAAAAAATATTTATGTAGCTATAATCATTTCAGTGGTCTATTACCTGTAAGCATTTATGAAAAACATAAATTCAAAGTTTTGTAACATTTGGATCAAAATTACTTGTGTTATGGTGTTTCACATGAAAACAAAAAGCATAAAAATTCATTTTGAGAAAAAGCTAAAAACAACTTTTAATTAGAGATATTACTTTTAAAAATGTTGTAAATATATTAAAATGCCATTGAATTATCAAGTTCATAGTCTTATTTATTAAAAAATATAGTTTTATTTTTCCTTAAAGCTCTAAATATTTTCTGAGCTTTGTTTTGAAAAAGTTAAAATTTGCTCGACAATTTTTTTTTTTTTTACAACTTCCTCCTATTTGCAAAGGCTTTTTAATATGAAATGACCTGCATTTAAAATATTTAGCCTTTTTGCAAGTGTTTTGATTAAATATATTCAAAACCTTTGAATTTCACATAAAAATATCAACTTTAACTATTTTTTAAACAATTTATTCTTTAAAATATGGATAAATATTGCAAAAATGTGATATTGTTGGAAAACTTGATAATTCAAAAATAAATAAAACATGAATAGTTTTTTTCCTTTGCAAGTATTTTTATGCTGGGAATATCCTTATGTAGGTAATATACTATTTTGAAATTTATATCTTAATTATTTATACATTTTTGTATGCTTAAAGTTTGTCGACACAAACTTTTTTTACAAATTTACAAAAATTCTTAGTTTAAAAACTGAAATAAAAATAAGTTATGAATTTAAGTTAATTTCCATGTGCTATTCCTTTCATACATTTAAAGAAAACTTTTACATTAAGTTTCAAAGCATTTAGAACAGAAATATTAGTATTATGCAACTTGAATACAAAATGCATAAAAATTCAAATAAGAAATAATTAAAACCAACTTTTAAATGTAAATAAAAACAAATGTACATACATAAAAATGTTATTGAGCTTTAAATTCTCCTTTATTAATATAAACACTTATTTATTTGTTTTCTTTTCTTTAAATAACTTCCAATTTAAAGGTACCATTTATCAATTTTTCTTCGACAATATTCAAATCACTCAAATTCTTTGTTTTTCAAATAACAAAAGTTAAAAAAAAAAAATGTCCTTGATTTTCAACTTGCCACTATTATAATACCTTTTATAAGTTTTTAATGTTATCATTATATCAAATAATTGCAGAGTTTACTTCATTTTCACACTTTTCAAAAAATCCTTAAAATTCATCATATTTCTTTAAAATTATATTGTCTATATTATATTATCTTGCAGATCACATTTCATTTCAGAATTCTTAATCAAATAAAACACATGTTGTCAAACTTTAAGCATAGAAAAGTTCAATGTTTTGATTCAAAACTTTTCATTCCATATATTTTATTCAAATTCAAATTTAGAAAATGTGTTTTTTGTTCTTCACAAAAAGTGTTTTATTATTTTATGATGAAAGAAATCACAAAACAAATGGAAAAGTTAATGAGCTTTAAATTCTCCTTTATTAATATAAACACTTAATTAGTTGTTTTGTTTTCTTTAAATAACTTCCAACTTAAAAGTACCATTTATCAATTTTTCTTCGACAATATTTAAATCACTCAAATTTATAACTCAAATTCTTTGTTTTTCAAATAACAAAAGTTTTTTTTTTTAAATGTCCTTGATTTTCAACTTGCAACTATTATAATACCATTTATAAAATTTTAATGTTATCATTATATCAAATAATTGCAGAGTTTACTTCATTTTCACACTTTTCAAAAAATCCTTAAAATTCATCATCTTTTTTTAAAATTATATTGTCTATATTATATTTTCTTGTAGATCACATTTTATTTTAGAATTCTTAATCAAATACAACACATGTTGACAAACTTTAAGCATAGAAAAGTTCAATGTTTTGATTCACAACTTTTTATTCCATATATTTTATTCCAATTCAAATTCAAACTTAGAAAATAAAAAAAATATTGATAATCAAATCAGGTAATACTTACATACATTTGATTTATTTCGCATAAAAATAATATAAATTTCATACAATATAATTTTCACAAAATTTAAAGTAGTACATAAAACAATAATATTCAGAACATGAGAATTTTACGGTTATGTAGTATAGGCATCGAGACACGGCGCCATCTAAATATAGTCATTATATAGTTCGAAAAATGAAGCTACGAATTCCTCTAATTGCAGTATTGCAACCCTAAAGAAATTGGCGGAAAATTGGCGAAAATTCAGGGTTGCAAGATTGGCGCCTACCTCAATGCTAGATTTTAACCGATTTTGCATTTAAATACAAAAAAAATCTGAATAAAAACTATTCTATTTCTCAAGTTGGAACAAAACACACATTTAAAAAAAAAAAAGTTAAAATCGGATGGCTAGTTTCGGAGTTCATCGCGAACAAACATCGTGACACGGGAATTATATATAATAGATTATTATAAGTATTTTAAATAAGCATTTCAATCTGCTAATGTGAGTATATCAATTTCATAATCAATTTTATCATAAAATTCCCTACCTGCCTATTTAGTCCAGTCAGTAGAATGCATTTATCTTGCAAAAGATGGGATAGCATATATTTTTTGGGAGGGAGGGGAGATTTAGTATTTAATAGCAGATTAAATTTTCCATATTTTTAAACTGATGCAATGTTTTTGTAGTAAGAATAACTACAGTTTCTTAAAAATTGAAATTTTTTCTCAACTTCAAAAAAATTTTTGTTTTAGAATTCAAATAATTTGCGGTTTTTTTAAATGATGTTTACATCGAACTGCCATGAATTAATGAACTCGATAAATTAAAATAACGTCTGAATAAACTCTGATGACGAATACCACAAATATCATTTCAATATTCCCTTCAATCTATCATTTGCAACGACTTTCAAAGATTGCGTACACGTTTAACACCAAACCTTCCGATCACGGAGGTTAATTATCCTTCCTTTAATTCCCCCACCAGACAAGATTGGAAGGATCTTAATACATTTAATTCTTTTTCTCCCGCTTGCAAGTCGCTCTGCTGAAACGCAATATTGAATTAAAGCAGCCCTCGAAATCCGTTTGGCCATGTGTTTTATCCTCAGATTGCGCCAGACTGAAGCAGTAATTATGGCGGGCCAAATTGCAAGGTTTTAGTGGTGCAGCCGTACGGCCTGTCGGTAATTGTGTGCAAAGAACCTGTAATTTGGTACCCAGTCTCCAATGATTACGCTCGCTTACCTTGTCAAATGTGATGACAGCAAAGAAGGGGTATTCGTAAACAGCAGGCGTTGCTTCCATCAAATGGACGTGAGGTTCTGTCGCTGGCTGAGCTTTGTGGTAGGACACGAGGTGGGCTTGGGGGATGACGGGAGATCTGGTGGATGTTGTGTCATTGAGTTTTGGATTTGATTCGTCTCCAATTGAATCATGCCATGTTGAGGATAATCCCTTTTGAGCAAAAATAAATATTTGGTGCTTCAAATTATCAACTCGTATAAGTTTATTTTCTAAAATTAATTGTTTTTCTGGTTTTAATTTTTTTATTTATTATTCTTAATTATTACCAATAAATACCACCCCGTAACAGTTGTGATGAACTATCACTGCTGAAGTGTACTGTCCTTTCAAATGTGAGTCCAATTTGTCTTTTCATTAATTTATTTAACACAACATTACCTGACAATACACACAACTCACATATAAATATATAAAAATCTATTATGCATTATAATGTAATTTCCAAATCGGTATATATCGGTTCCAAATGAAGTCTTGCCTCATCCTATTTCAATTCCAATCTGATGTATTCCCTATCGTATAGGAAAGATACGCGTTATGGTTTCTATCATGCAGGGATTATTAAGTACTCGTAGTTCCAGTTGCAACAGTAGTATTCACTGGCTGCCGTGCAGGAGTATAAATTTTCGATTTTGGCTGGTGGTGTGCGTTATAGTAATTGCTTTAAAAAACACGTAGGCTCGTAAGAGACTATTACGGAAAATTTTGCATTGTCAGAGATTGGTTAGAATTTTCGAGAATTTCAATAATTTTGAAATGCAGGCAAATTATTGAAGAAAATCCCATCGAAAAACATTGCTTCTCCTTTTTTAATCGCTCTGTCTCTCTGACCCATAATGCCACAGGGAAACACATAACTTTGACTCAAAGGAATGATCTTACCCTTCATAGAGTGGCTTCACGAATAAATTGGAAATCTCCCCCCCCCGTCCCCCCAAACAAAATAAGACTACAATACTATTTGAACACCATTTGAAGAATTGCTGTTCCAAAGCTGAAGGTTTCTGATCTGAAACCTTTAGCTTTGGGACATTTATTTTTTTTATTACCCATATATTTTTAATATTTTATTTTTTTACCCAGGCCTCCTTACTACATACTTTTTCGCATTTTACTAACATTTTTATCATCTATATTGTATTGTATCACGCCAAGGAGGATCATACCACTCAATAATAACGTGATTAATTAAAAATATATTAAAATCCGGTATAGGTCAAATCATTAAATTTATAGGTATATTAGATTTTAAAATAAAAGAGAAAAACCAACTATCTTTCGTATTAATTGTTATTTGTGCTAATACTGTCGCCGATTTACTACCTTTTGTTATTTTATACTTCGTAGAGGGAGAGCTGGGTGCCTGATGGCCGAGTGACTAGAGCTCTGGCGCTTGCTGCCATGGTTGTTCGTAATGGTTCTGAATTCACTTTAAACCGTAGATCCCAATTTAATGTGATTGTAGAAAGTTGGCCATAGGGTGGCAACCCTACCCTTTAAAAAAAGAAAACGTTTTCTGTTTCGGAATCGTCCAATAGGCAGACGACCATGATCCAACATGGAATGTAGCACCTGAGAGATTGTTAGTTAGACGAAAAGTTGTCATAATATTTTGCATACCCTGCTATACCATATTTTTATATAATATTTATAATTTTATAATATATTTTTTATTTATATTTTTATATAATATTTATAATTTTATAATATATTTTTTTATGTATATTTTGATATAATATTTATGGTGCATTCTTTCTGTATAGTATACTTTTGGTTTCACTCATTCTTACATTAATTGTATATTATAGACATTGTAAGATATATATTGTAAGACATAGCCATTGTAAGATTCATTATACACTTGTAATTCAATAATTGAACAATTTTTCTGTTCCAATTTTAATTTTTTACATTATCTTTACCACATTAACTGTAACTGCTCAACTTACGTAAATACGAAGTAAAATATATTAAATTAAAGAAGAATGTGTTCGCAACCACCAGAATCAGAATATACCAGAATCAGAGATTAAAAAATAATATTTATTCCTAGAAAATTGTAATAGACATAAGCAAATAATTACAAATTGAATTAAAACAAAAATATTGAACTATACACGGACTATTAAAAATATTATACACAATAAAATAATTTTGAAATACAAGTTCTCAGTAAATTTCGTTGCAAGTGTCTAGAATTTCCTCTTCAAAATCTCAGAAGATTTTCAGAAGACAGAGAAAAGCATACGTTATTCTAATGAAAAAAGATCTGACCTGTAGACGTTAAGGTTTTTCTTGTTTGCGTTTATTGATTTTCAGGGTGTATTTCAAAACATATTAAATTCTTGTTTCCTATATCAAAACAACGACAAAGGCAGATAGTTGTTTTTATATAGGTGATAAATTTATAGATTTATGGATCTCACGTGTAATATATTTTTTGTGTGCAATAAAATGTATTTATGTGCATATATTTCTCTATAAGGTGAAAGTAAAATTCTACTTACTATAGATAATAACAGTTTTTATAAGTACTGAATTTATTCTGGTACAATAACATTTCTTCCAGTTCTTATAAATTTATTCAGTGTATGAGCTTTTGAACACTAAATTTGTGATTTTTATTGCAAGAACAAATCCAGCAAAAAATTAAAGTTATGTCTCAAAGTTTTCGAAGCAAAAAATCTGCTTCTGAAACTCTCTTCGTGATTTTTTGTTTGCGAAAACTCAAAGAAAAGCCTATATACATTCGTTAACAATAAATTCAATATTTTTTCCGAAACACTGGCTTCTAATATAAAATAATCATTCGATAACTACAGTATTCAGGAGCAAATATTTTGAAGTTAATCAATATTTTAGAATGAATATTTTTATATTGCTTTCATAAAATTTTTTGTTAGATTACCACTTTTATAAAGGTTCGAATCCTGTGGCATGGGTGTCTGTTAGTGGTTCGGAATCTACTTTAAACTGTAAGTCCCAATCTAATTAGCCTAAAGTGTGCACAAAATGACCGTAGAGCGACAAACTAAACCAAACCATATAGATGTACTATGTACGACTCTTATAGATGTATATATAAAGCAATTTATTTAATTATCCTACTCCTCGCAATGTTACATCTAAAAATTAATTTGCGTCAGTAATATTTTCTATAAAGCAGGAATCCTTGCAAAATACCAGTTAATTAACCACAACAATAAATTTAACGAAAGCTACAGCCAGCAGACCAGTGACCTAAGATTCTTCTGAAATTCCCTAATTCTTTAGAATAATCAAGAGAAAACAGAATCTCGCAAACGCCCGGTCTAAATATGTCCACAGGAAAAAATCACATCACTTAACAATACACAACAGCAACACTTCCATTGTGGCCTCACACCCTTGCCAGGACCTAAATTTCTAGGAACCTCCGGTAACAAAATAAAATAATAAACGCCTCATAAATATACCAACCACCATACTTAAGCGATGAACCCAAAAAAGAAACAATTATACAACTCATAACTCACAGCTATACCAGCCCATTCCTATTCAGAAAATGATTTCTGGAGCTTTTGTAGCAAGAGTTCCGAAAAAGGACTAGCATGTCCACCCACATGTTCTTGGACAAAATTTTTTTTAAATTTTTTATTATTCAGATTTTTTTTCTTTTCCTGCCATGGCAACATTATTAAAAAAAAAAAGAAAAGAAAAGAAAAAAGAAAATCGCTATATATTTTTCTCGACCTAATGGCCTAAGTATAAAAGGTGGCTACGCCCGCCTTATTATGGGCAGACCTGTATGCATTAATGTGGAAGGTGGTTACCTGAGACGTTCACTGTGGTAGTCTTTTTCTATTTTTTTTCATTATTATTAGTCTTTTGATGTGTGTAAAGGTTTATGTAATCCGTGAGAAGGTTTATTGAGCTTTTTATTGGGATTAAATGACTCTGAGCTGGGATGAAATTTCTTTATTATTATTTGCTTTTTAAATCTTGTCATTTATTAAGTAGACGTTTGGCTGACATAATTCATCTTGGGTATTTGCGAAAGAATAAGAGCAATACTTTCTTTTTTTAATCAGATGTGATTAAAAGATTATTATCTTTTTTAATATATTGCTTTAATCTCTCTTTTATTTTGTAAAAATAACACATTAAAATTGATATTTAAGATTGTAATAAAATAAAAATTCAAAAATGTCTCTGTATTTTGAAATTTTTTAAAAATGTATTCTTTGTTTACTACATTTTGTTCTGTGGCTATCTATTGTTTTGTTTCAGTGTACATTATAATATAAATAAGCATTATGCATTATTAAATATCTTTTGTTTAGAGATTTTGTCCAATGAATCTGTATACTTTGTCACTTCGTATGCTAATAGTAATCTAATAGTTTTACAATATCTAATTAATAATTTAATACCATTACAATCTTCCTTTAATAATGTTAGTACAATTGTTTTTATATAGCATTTAATTTCTTCTTCTTTTTTTCTGTATTATAAGAAATACAAATTATTCCATAAACAAAGTAGTAAAGCGATATCTGTAATTATATATGCTACTTAATATGTTTTATAAAATCATAATAATTTTGAAAATGAAGGAAATTAAATACTTAAAGTTCACAATCAGTTTGTAATGATCAAAACTTCATTATAATTTTACATATCCGAATATAAGTTAAAATACTTCGAAATATTTCACATTTTAAAAGTATGGAATATATTCGTATGACATATTAATCACACGAGATTTACTTAAGAAAAATGACACAACAGAAGCAAGTCAACCAATTATGGTGATTCAACTGAAGGAGGATTTATTAAACCTAGCATTGTTATTACACTATTAATAGTTTTGATGAAGTCCTACATATAAAAAATGTCTAACAGATTGCAGCAACTTGAACGCTACAGTTTAAATGCCTTCACACCATTGTTGTTGTGTTTATATTAGTAAAACAAATAATATAAAACTGGAAAATCAAATGCGAAATTATCATCAATGTGAAGGTAATTTACAAAGATAATTCATATTAGTAAGGACCTAATAAAAATTACCTTCCCCATAATAAAATGTGAAGGTAATTCATATTTGAAAACCCTCCATTAGGACCTACACATTTCAAGGCTCTAATGAAAAGCCAGAGATTCAACTGTGAAGTCTTTCACAAAAATCATTATATTTATATTCCTAATATTCATATAAATAGTCATTACTATAAGTTATAAACTCTAAGTCTTAGTGATATTTACATTAAAGTCTATTAAGAATGACTAGTCAAATAAATATAACCATTAATAAAAAATACACACATTAAGGAGCTAAAAAAATCTCCCTGCAAAATTTTACCTTTAAAATTTTTTCCGATGCTGCATTCGACCTCACAGCTGATTCAAAACAGGACATATTGTATGTACTGTATCGTATGATCTACTGTCCTACGGTCTTGTGGCTTGAAAGGACCTATGAATAGAAAATACTTGCGATGTTGCAAGACACTCCATGAACCTAACACCGAGATAGCAAGATATTAGCGTGCCAGAGAGCTCTTCGGTCTTTACGTCTTCTACTGTGTTTTGATGTTTTTTGTTCTTTCTTTGTGATATTTGTTTATATGCATGTACTCCCAGCCATAGGAAATAAAAAAATAATATTCTGTCTGATTCTTTTAAAATTCAAATTTATACAATAATTAGGATTAAGAACACTAATTAATTCAATTAAGGAACTCGGATTCAATTTCTAGCAATTATTGAACTTGTTAATTAGTTGTCCGTTGAGGATTAAAATTATGATTGATTGATGGAAGTGGTTCTAAATTAAGATATTTTCTCTTAATTATTCTAAAATCTGTCAACTAATACTTGATATTTGACTGATTCCAAATAGAACAAAAGTCATTGAAGAATTTCATCTTTTTTATGTCCATGATGCCCTACTATATATTTCATACAATATTTTTTATGTCCATCATATCATATATATTTTAAACCATATTTTTTATGTCGATCATATCATATATATTTTATACCATCTTTTTACGTCGATCATATCATATATATATATCACCCATATTTTTTATGTCCATCATACCATATATACATTTCATGCCATATTTTTATATCCATCACATTATGTATATGTCATACAATTTTTTATGTCCATCATACTATATATATATATATGTATATATATATATATATAACATACGATATTTTTTATGTCCATCGTACCATATATATATATATATATACACATATATCATACCATAATTTTTTTTATGTCCATCATACCGTATTCCTAACCGTTAAAAAATACAATGCATTTTAATATTCTAAGATATAAATTTAAATCACAATAAATGAAATATTCAATAAACCATCGAATGTATTCACCTTTGTTTACAAATCCCTTTTCCCAATGTCTTAAGAATCGCTCGGCAAAGCACAGCGTCTTAGGAAAATTCCACACTTTGCTAACCACAATTCGTTACGGTGCTCGATTAATTGCTGGAGCAATAACTCCGGATGTGTCCGAGGAATTTATATTATCATCACCGAACGGGCAGCAATCCAAAAGTTCCAATGACTCCCCAGTCAGACATAATTCCCGCCAAATCGTGACACTCCTCTCTGTGTGTTGTGATTTACGATCGCGATTTTAATAAATTTCTCAGCAGCGAAACCTTTGTTAAAATCTGTAATAAGTTTTCGCGCGGTTCTGTTTGGATGAGCAGCAGCACCTTTTCCTGTGGAAGTTGCTGCAGGGGGATATTGGGTCCTGAAATTTCTGGGATGTGCTTCCTCCCCTAATGTGGAATTATCTTCCCCGCGGGCGAAAACACTTTATAAATATTTGACGCTGTTTGGGTTTGGGCGGGAATGGTCGTGGAAGTGTGAACAGTTCAACAGTTGATGGGCCAAAGTGTTTGTTCTAGTGGCGTCTGTTCATTTAAACTTCGGTTTGCATGTACTCAGGTGGACATTGTTGCAGGATGGCCTGTCGAATTATTAACTGCTTGTAATAATACGCAGATAAAATGCATCCAAGAAGTTTTTTGTATTGCAAGTTAAATATCAAATTGCAATGCCCAATCAGTGAGAAAATACTATCTTTCAATAATACATTGAATAAGACTTATTAACCAAAAAGGATTTTATTCTGTATTTGTACTTGTGAAACACTATCTAATTTAATTATTTAAAAATAAGATGAATTCAATAATTTAAAAATAAGAGGAATTCAATAACTTAAAAATAAGATGAATTTTGACTGTTTGTTTCTCTGAACGCTATACCCTATTAAATACAAAAACATTCAACAACACCAATAGTTTTTACAATAGCAATTCCAAAACAATTGTAAAATTTCGAGATTCACGTGTAAAGTTTATATATATATATAAACTTGACACGTGAATCTCGAAATTCTAATAAATTTACTTTGGGATTGTTATTGTAAAATCTATTGGAGCTGTTTAATGTTTCCATTGTATTTAATAGGGTATAGCTTCCAGAGAAACACAGTCAAAATTCATATTATTTTTAAATAATTAAATTATTAAATAATAATTGATAATTAAAAATAATTAGATTAAATAATAAATAATTAAATTATATGTAAATAAATATATATAACGTTGTAAAGTTTTACGAAACATTTTACATTTTATATTTATTTACTTATAATTTTGTTTATTTATTAAAATAATAGCTTAAATGAAATAAACACATAATTAGACTAAAGAAAAAAAATCCAAACTAGGCGTAAAATCTTCTTAAATCCCTGTATTTTGCAACTGTATACTTTACTCCGAGTTATAATTTCGACAGAGAAAGGCATGCGGATGTCTCAAGATATCTTATTTCAGGAATTTGCACCTCTAATTGCATTTTCTGCTTCAAAAGGGCGAAATACCATCTCTTTAAAAGACACACCATCGTCCATTTGCACTACAATTTTAATGACTTTCCATAGAAATCCACCTTTTCCTTCAAGCAGCTCTGGTCCAAGAATCCATCCGCATCTTCCAACAAAGACCGAAACTTCCTTTTGAAGTCTCTGTGCTGTCCGCCTATACAAAACAAGTACTCGGGTGCGTCTCAATTGTTAAATAAAAGTCTTCCAGCCGGCACTGTAATCAAGAAAGTTGGAACAAGTTAGTGTTGGAATACCGTTGGAAAGGAACAGCACATACAAAGGGACGAGTATCATTTTCGTGGCAAAGTGGGATGGAACACTTGGGTTGCCCATCATGGAGCATGTGACGCACCCACCATGGAGCTTTTTGGTGGAATTTTTTAAGGGGTCAAGTGACCTGCAGAGATGTCATTCGGCATTGGGGTCCCCCACCCTTTTCAAAAGATGATGTCGCACATGTGGAATTTTGAAGGCTTTCATCTGTCTTTCAGCTTCTTTCCTGTTTTGAGCAGAGATATGATAAGATAATTTTATATTCTGAGCTTGTAAGATGAAAAAAAACAACCAAACTTCTAAGCGTAATGTCACGCTTTTGTGTTTGTGTTATCTTTATTTGTTTATAAAAAGGTATTACAACAAAATACAAACAAGGCGTAAAGTTTAATTATTTTCATTATTTGATATTCTGATGTTTCACCTCATCCTGCAGTCATGATAAACAGACCTTAATTTGGCTACTATTCGTTTTTGCCGAGTTAATTGTGTTAATCTACATTATAAATGTGCCATTGAGTTATTCTACATTATAAATGTGTACAATTATTTATATTTTGTTGGAGAAAATGTATTATAAACCTTTTAATGTGAGTTTGCACAGATATAATAGTTATGCAAATCTATATAATTGAGCATATAACAGCATAATTAGCATTTGAGATAAGCATAATTAATATTGTGCTTATCTATATTGTTGATTGATAACTTGAATACCATTATAGATATGCATATGGCTTTAAGATATGCGTAACTTTAATAAGCACATAACAGTTAAGCTTATCTATATAGTTGATTGTTATCTTGAATAACATTTTTACCATCAATCTCTATGGTTTAAGATATGTATAACTGTTATATATATATCTATATAGTTGTGCGTATAACATTGTTAGTTATGTATACCTTAAAGCCCAAGCGATTAATTTTAAAAATGTTATTCAAACCCATTATGTGTTTTTATTTCCTGCGAAATCAAAAATATTGAAAATGTTTTAATTCATATTTATTATTTAAATAAAAGTGATAATTTTTATAAAGAAATTAATGCTTTATATCAATATCAACGCTTTACAATAAAGTTTTGTAACATTACTAATAATTTTTACTATTAAATTTTTAGAGATATGAGACTGAAATTGCACAATAACATGTCAATTCCACTATTCGATAATATTGTTAATCTTTAATAATTTTTTTCCTCAAATTTATCAAAATAAATTTTATTACAATAATCTAATAATGCCTATCTAATACAACAATATGTAATATGTGTGCATATCTATATAGGCTTACACAAACAGAACCACATATTCATTGGTAGAAATCTAAATAATATACATACACAAACATATACACTGAAGTGACAAAAGTCATGGGATACCTCTTAGTATCGTGTCGGCGCTCCTTTCGCCCGGCGAAGTGCAGCAACTCGACGTGGCATGGACTCAACAAGTCGTTGGAAGTCTTCTGCAGGAATATTGAGCCATGCTGTCTCGATAGACGTCCAAAATTGTGAAAGCGTTGATGGTGCAGGATTTTGGGCACGAACAGAACTCTCGATGATGTCCCATAAATGCTCGATGGGATTCATGTCGGGCGATCTAGGTGGCCAGATCATTCGTTGGAATTGTCCAGAATGTTCTTCAAACCAATCGCGAACAGTTGTGGCCCGGTGACATGGCGCATTTTCATCCATAAAAATCCCATCGTTGTTTGGGTACATGAAGTCCATGAATGGCTGCAAGTGATCTCCAAGTAGCTGAACATAAGCATTTCCAGTCAATGTTCGGTCCAGTCGCACCAGAGGACCAAGTCCATGCCATGAAAAAACAGCCCACACCATTACGGAGCCACCACCAGCTTGAACAGTGCCTTGCTGACAGTTTGGGTCCATGGCTTCGTGGGGTCTGCGCCACACTCGAACCCTACCATCAGCTCTTACCAACTGAAATCGTGACTCATCGGACCAGGCCACGGTTTTCCATTCATCTAGGGACCAACCGATATGCTCACGTGCCCACGATAGTCGCTGCAAGCGATGTCGTTCTGTCAGTAAAGGCACTCGAGTCGGTCTTCTGCTGGAATAGCCCAAGAAAGCCAAATTTCTCCGCACAGTTCTAACAGACAAGTCCCTTGTACGTCCCACATTGATTTCTGCGGTTATTTGACGCAGTGTTGCTTGTCTGTTAGAATTTACGACTCTTTGCAGACGTCGCCGGTCTCGGTCGTTAAGTGCAGGCGGTCGACCACTGCACTGTCCATGGTGGCATGTTATGCCTGACATTTCATACTCTCGGCACACTCTTGACACAGTGGATCTGGGAATGTTGAATTCCCTAACGATTTCCGAAATGGCATGACCCATGCGTCTAGCTCCAACTAACATTCCGCGTTCAAAGTCTGTTAATTCCCGTCGTGCGGTCATCATCACGTCAAAACCTCTTCACATGAATAACTTGAACAGAAATGAAAGCTCTGCGAAAGCACTGCACATTTATACCTGTTCTACGAGAGGCTACTGCCATCTGAAAATTTGCATATTGCTATCCCATGACTTTTGTCACTTCAGTGTATATATATATATATATTATTCAGACTGTATAGCGTTATGGCAAAACAACGACTATATATATATATATATATATATAGAGAGAGAGAGAGAGAGAGTCGTTAAAACAATTTCAGTCGTTGTTTAAAACCTTTAAATAACGGTTGAAATTTCTATATTCAGTTTCTGACGTTCTTTGAAAGATATTTAATAAAAGAATCTTTTAGAGAATCTAAATTTCGTATTTATTGCAATATTTCTATTTTAAAATTAATCGAAGTATTTATTTAAAACTACATAACTTAGATAAATATATACGCATATCACACAAAAGCAAGATTTTTTTATGATCTTTTAATATAAGAAATAAAATAAATAGAGTATTCTGCTTAAAAAATAAAAATAAAACTCAATAAAAAAATTTAAAAAAAGAATAATAATAATTGTATATGTGAATTGTTGTCAGATTAATTCCAGATAGAAATGAAATAGAGAAATAATATGTACTTTTCCAATCAAATGTGGCTATGTATTTTAAACTTTAAAAAAAAAAAAAAAAGATCCTCACTCTAAAATGTTGACAAAAAAATCAAATAAAAGAAAATAAGTAGGAAAAAAAAACCTTTTTAAAAGAATAAAGAATGTACTAGAGCAAGATAAATAAAAAAAAATCGATCAAAAAGACCGCTCTTACAATATTTTAGGGGGTTTGAGGGGGGATAAAATAGAAAAGAAGAAAAAAATAGATACTATTGCATCTCGTGCATGAGACACTCTAGTGATGACAATCACAGAAAATTTCGGATTGGGCAATTTTTTCCCCCTGGGTTTTTCTACAAGACACTGGAATTCCCCTACTCCAATCCTCCTTTAATCCATCTAGATATTTTAAATCTATTTCTTTTTATCCCCCACAATTTTTTACTGTTGTTATTTCTTCCCCTTCCTCCTTGTATAGTATTTCTTTAAAGCATATTTAACAGATTTCTTTAAATTCAAATCATAGTCATATATCTTCCACTGCTAATTCACAATCTTCCTTTTTAGGGATTTTTTTTTTTTTTTGGAATGGGACAGGGGAAATTTATCATTTTTTTGGGGGGACTTTTTAATATGGTTTTTTGGAATTTCAAATCTGAATTTAATACTATCATTTATTTTAGGTTTAAAAAATTGTATGTGCCTGTGCAAATATATTTTTGCCAAAAGAAGACGATTTTTCAATCAAAAAAATATTAAAGTTAATATTGCAGCACATTGCAATCTTAAATAATATAAAACGGAGATCCTACACATATTTTTTATCATTTTATGGGGACTTTTTGAAATGGTTTTTAGGATTTCAAATCTGGATTTAATACTTTTCATTTATTTTAGGCTTAAAAAATTGTATGAACCTGTGCAAAAATTTTTTGTGCTAAAAGATGATTTTTCAATCCAAAAAATATTAAAATTAATATTGCAGCACACTACAATCTTAAATAATATAAAACGAAGACCTTTTACATATTATCATTTTGTGGGAATTAATATAGTTTTTAGGATTTCAAATCTGAATTTAATATTTTCCTTTATTTTAAGTTTAAAAAATTTTATGTCCCTGTGCAAATATTTTTTTTCTGTTAAAAGAAGACAATTTTACAATCAAATAAATATTATAATTAATATTGTAGCAAGCAACATTCATAAATAATATAAACGACGACCCTTCACATATTCTTATCATTTTCTTTTGGACCAAATATAGTTTTTAGGACTTAAAATCTAAATTTAGTACTTTCATTTATTTTAGGTTTAAAAAATTGTATATGCCAGTGAAAAATACTTTTTCTGCCTAAAGATGATGTTCTTCAATAAAAAAGTATAAAAATTAATATTATTACACACTGAAGTCTCAAAAAATATGAAACAAAAACCCTTTACATATTTTATATCAGTTATTTATTTTATATCCTTTGTTGTTTTCATAAATTATTACAACCAAAGCAATTTATATTTAAAACTACGCACATTACAATGCTTCCTGAAATGTCTGTAATTCTTAAGTAGCATGTTAGTACTAAATACCGAAAATACTATTTATTTCTCTTAGAATATATAGAATATATAGAATATATATATATATATATCAAGTACAGTCTGTTTTAGAGTATTACTTAATTTTAAATAACTTCTGAAATTTCGAAGTTGAATGAAGAAAAACTAAAGGATTATGTTCATTTTGCTCTTTTTAAGTAATAACGTAATGTGTTACAAATAAAAATATATTTATTGCGAAGAGACACAAATTAAAAAAAAATCATGCATTTGTTTTCTTTTTGAATGCAATAAATGCTTGAAAAATAAAATCCCCCTTTTCAAGCTGTACATATTTTAGCCATAAAATAAATTAAAATTTTACTAGGGATTTAAATTTGTATTTATTTAAATTATTCAGAAAGAATCTAAAAAATCTAGATAATTATTATTTTTGAAAAAATTACAAAAAATTTCAAAACGATTATGCAATTTTAAATATTATAAAAAATCATATTAAATATTAAATAATTATTTATTTCGAATTTTTCTTTCTTCTTTACTTTCAAATATATATTTTAAAAATATAGAATATATAAGTAAAGAATAATTAAAAACTATTGTTGTTTTTTCTTCACTTTATAGAAATTCTTTACTTATTATGTTATTAACATTTTATTATACATTATTTATATTATTTACAACAACATATCCACTGCATTTAAAATGATCACATTCTTATTTAAAAGAATTCTAATTCATAATTAAAAAAAAATACAAAGAATACAAAATAGGTATTCTATAAGTAAGTTACAGACTTATGTGAGCTTTTTGACTTATAAATCAATATAAGAGTGTATTTCAATGTGATCTTTTCTTAACTTAAATGTTATTCCAATAGATTCAGAAATAAAAACTGTAGCTTACCATTTAAAATTTTGCTATTATTTGTCATAAATTATTAAATAACAAAGTCAAAGCAGAGCGTAAAGTATAAAATCAATGTATTGATTTCCAAACTTAAAACTCAACACTCATGCTAGGCCCTTTCAAATAAGTATCATTACTGTTAAATTTGTCTTACTAAAGGGGAAAAAAATATAAATATATGCCTCGGGGTATGATTGTCAAAACTGAATAATATTAAAGATTGTATTTCATTTATTTGTGTTATTATTCTGCATTTTAATGTTGAAGTTAAAAATAAAAATATCTGCATTTTGAACTTGTAGTTAAATTTATCAGATTGAGATACCAGTAAAATATTCAGCTTCAGTAAGAAGTAAATTTTATGCTCTATAATCATCGGAATAACTAACATTAACTTTTAGGAAATTCTATTTTATTTAGTTTATTATTTTATCTGTGAAATTTTGTTGTTTAAAAACTTAAAGAAAAGAAAGAATAATAAATAATTTCTTATTATAAATCATTTATTACTAGCATAATTCCCATTTTCTACATTTAAACTATTAACATTGTAATTATTAAATTCAAATATATTTATATGAGCTTTTTTTTTTCGTTCAGTTTAATTTCCCGATAGTTAAAAATATAATCCTTAAAAATGTTCAACTTATTTAATTATGAAAAACTATTCTTTGAGCAATAGATGGCGCTACTAGTATTGTTAGTTTGAAGACACAGCGTTAGTGAAACTAAATGGCTTTTTTAGTGACATTTTGAGATCTCGGTTTTAGTTCATAACTTCATTAAGCTAATTTCAATATGAAAGAATGATTAAGGAAACGGTGCAATTCTAAACAGTTTGGATTTAATATATTTTCGAAAAAAATCAGCAATTAGTTTTAATGGTAATTATATAGAAGACGTTTCCTTTTATGCTTTTTACATAGATTACGAATACTGAAAGCCGAATAATACATTTATTATACTTATTATACTGCTAATCAAATGTAATGCATTGTTTATTTTTGTCATCTTAATACATCATTCGTTACCCCCCGTCTGATTTGTCATCCTTTAATGCCATAGTGGCATAAGTAATTCAGTTAACGTTACTATAGAGATATATAGACAACAGTAACTTTTAAAGTATTCTGAATATTATTATTTATAGTTATAATGAATAAATTATATTGAAATGTAACAATAACATGTATTTAATTTATTATTGCAAAACTAATTACACGATTTAGTTACTAACGATCATCAATGAGGAGCGCCAATATATTTTCAAGAACTGTTTTTTATCTGCAGTAAAATGTAAAGAATTCGTTTAAGTTATTTAAAAATAATTGGTTTTGATTTGACAAAGAAACCACTGTCAATGCTGTTTGAAAGAGCTATGCTAAAGGAAATAAAAAAAATTTAAAATTAATTTTTTAATAAAATCAAAAATTCCTCACCCATAGTAGGCATTATTAGAAAATTTTGCTAAAGTAACTAAAGTTTGTGTTTGTCAAAAAATTACTTCAATGTTGTTTTTAACTAATTTCGTATTTGCTTCAGATGTTTTAGTTTATTTATAGAAAATACGTTGACTTGCCTTTCAATATGAAAATATTAATAATTTATGAAAAAATATTTATATATCAGCAGAATGTATATATTGTAGAAGATAGAGAAAGACTTAATGTCAGTTGAATAATATCATGAATTGATAAACTTTGGAAGACAACCATTGGATGTGAAAAAAATTCAATTCCGCCTTTTAAATATGGGGGGGGGGGGTCTAAGTTTTACTACAGGAAGGTAAATCTTCGACATTTACTTATTCTAATTCTATAATTATTATTATACTTACAAAATTATTAATTTATATTCTATTATTATAATTCATTATTCTCTCAAGATTGGTTTGCCGCTCAACGGTCATTTTCTGCATACTTTAGGCTAATTAGACCAGGACCTACACTTTAAAGTGGATTACAAACCACTAACAAACATCCATGCCATCGTCAGGATACCAACCTGAAAAAACTCCATAACGCTAGCCAATTAGCCATCAGGCCACTACTCAAGAAGAACAAACCATTATTTAGGAAATGTAAATTAATCTGTAATTTAAATCAATAAATCCAAATTAATAAATCTAAATCGATAAATCCAAATTAATAAATCCAAATAAATAAATCCAAATCCAACAAGACAGATCCAAAGGTATGATAACCAGCGAATCCAACAGAAATTTATACAAAAATGATTTTCTTCAATAAGTATAGGATTATAAATATACCATTCACAAATCAAAACGTTCACGTTCAATACATTAAAAATAGTTTGTTTTTATTGTATTTGGTTTATATAAATATTTTTTTAATTACTTTTAAGTGATAAAGTTTATATTTTCTGTTCCCTTAAATTTATATATTTCTATCAATTTAAATTATAATATTCTTTTTTTTATTAAAGAAATAGGTTCATCGTGTAAAACTCGAAGTTATCCTTCTTGTAGAATTTATTGTTTACATTTTATCTATCCATTAAATCACAGGTACAGATTACAACAAGTTCAATTTTCGTATTAGAAACTCCTCCCTTTCCAAAGAACGTGTAGTATACCTCCAGTTAATTAATAAAACAATAAATAAAGTTATTGCTTACATGTCAAATCATCCACCATTTCAACAACGGTTGCCACCGCTCTCAAAAGTCTTCCATCAAAATGAAATGAGAAAGTTGATGGCCGCCTTAATAGACAATGGATCATCTGTCTACATGAATCAGATAGAATAGTGAAAAGAGGAAATCTGAGCTCGAACGAAGATTAAAAGCATCTAAGGCGCAGGTGAAAATCAGGAATTGCTGATTTGCCAAGTTCGATAAGTATTCTTTTATTTGTGCAAAGAAGTCACTAATTAAGTATTGTATTATTTCTAACCCAACTATCGAAATATTTTGTAATAAAGATAAATGATTTTCTATAATGACTCAATTTCATAGACGATTGTTAGCTTCTGAAATCGATAGAAGACTGAACTGCAAATGTTTAAAAGAGTCGATATGCGTTATCAATCTTAGTTGTTTGATTCCTGATGGATACTATTCTTTAAAAAGTTAAGAACGATTTTCGTTTTCAGTGTGTCCAATGCAATTAAGGCAAACGATAAATATCTGTTTTGTCATTTATTAATGAGTTATGTTTATTCATAAGATATTCGAATAATTTATATTGCATATTCATAGGATATTCGAATACGTGTATAAACTGTTAATAATTTGGAGCTTTAAATCGAATATGATATGATATAAAAGTTTAATTTCTCTACTATATGTTACCATACTAATTTTATCTAAGAATTAAAAGGGGCTATGTATAATTTTGATATTTTTTTTTGTTATTGTATATTGATAATTTTGATATTTGTATATGTTGATATTTGTTTTGTTATTGTATATTGATAATTTTGATATTTGTATATGTTGATATTTGTTTCGATTTGATTGATATGCAACAAAAAATAATAAGTATTACTATAAAATAATTAAATCAAACTATAAACTAAATCTAGATATATTACTCTACTCCATTAAAAATTGTTTGAATAAGTAAATCAACAATTTATTCTTTAATTTATCCACATTTGTATTCATTTATATAATATATTTTGTTTTATATGATATGAGGATAATTTCAGTAAATGTGTTAATTAGCAGAAATTTGAATAATTATAATCATCTAATTATTAACTCGAATATACAATATAAAATTGTTGTTTTGTTCTTGATTTAATTGATATGCAACAAAAAATACCAAGTATTACTATAAAATAATTAAATCAAACTATCAACCAAAATTCTTGATATATTACTCTATTCCATTAAAAATTGTTTGAGTAAATAAATCAACAATTTATTCATATTTACATTCATTTATATAATATATTTTATTTTATTCAATATATGAGGATAATTTCAGTAAATGTGTTAATTCATTGATTAGCAGAAATTTAAGAAATCTAATTGAAGAAGTCTATTAAATATTGTAATTCAATCTTCATTACTTTCAATAGCGAAATTAAATTATATCGAACTCATTTGCCCGTTATAATTAAAATGAATTATGGAAGTGATTAATTATAATCATCTAATCAATTATGCAGTATAAGGATTAACTAAAGAGTACTTCCCAAGTAGATAGTTTGGAAAATCACATTTCTGAATCAAATCTCTGCCTGTTAATGAATAAACTATTTAATTAAGTCCGATACACATGTATTAAGTTGATTATACATTTAAGACTATTAAAAGTAATTACTTAGAAGTCCTCGATTTTGATTAACTGCATAGCGAATTTGAAGGAGTCTGAGTTATCAGTCATTTTTGTCCCTGATTTCATAGCTATTAATTTACAAAGCACACACAAAAAAAAATGTATGAACATTTTTGTTTCTTCTTACTAACTATTATTTCGAAAGAATTTTAAGTTTATATAATTATTTATTTCACTGGTTACTCGCCTTTATAGACTTTTATAAAGACTTGTAAAGATTTAAAACAAGAAATATTTTTGATTTTTAATTATTTTGGAAAAAATATATGGTATTTTATTACAAATGGCTTCTTTCAAAAAAATTTTTTTATCATAGTAAAATTTCATAATTATTTAAGTGACATGTTAAAAGTCATTCATTAATAATACTTTATGTGATTTTAAATTCATTATTCTTAATACACTATATTGATTTTTTTTTAAAAAGATCTCAATGTAATGATAGTTTTATTACATATCTTTTACAAGACATGTTAAAACATTTTTCCATATTTTTGGATTATATTATATTATGGATTATATGGATTATATTTTATTGTATTTTTGGATAATATTGTATATTCTAACTTGAAATTGCATGCATACAATTCGTATTGATAGAGATTTATTTTATTTTTCCTATAACTTATTTTTATGATTTATTACTTTAAATATTTTTTTTTTTTTTTTTTTTGCAACCTTAAAGTAAGTTTTATTAAAAATAAGTTTTTTTATTAATAGATTCCTTTTTAAATATAATACAGTTTTACTACTACAATTTATCTATTTGATTTTTTCTAGCAAATTTCATACTAACCATACGACAAAAATTTAATCAAAACATAAGCTTCCATTTTCATTCATAAACACCTGTATTTCATTTCACAATCAACTCATTTTAATAAAAGATCTTTTTCGAATGCATCGCCAAATTCTTATCCAGAAATATGTACAAAATATTTTGATTAGGATTGCTTTTTCAATTATGAATGTGTATGTACATTTTGATTAAAGAAATTTCTACAAAAAATGTGCCATTGATATGTTAATCATTACAAGTATATTAATTGTCGTTATATTTACAATTACAAATAACCCTTTTTTTTTCTCTTTTGCTCATCAAGTAAACACTAATGGATCAAACAGTACAAAACTGATGAGATTGTTTAACTACTATTATTGTGGTTTTCATTGATGTACAATTATTTTCTACAAATATCCTTGATATGCATTTGGTTCTCAATTATGTATAATTATGTTTCCAGATATGTATATTAAATTAAACAATACAAAAATACAAATTATGTATAATTATGTTTCCAGATATGTATATTAAATTAAACAATACAAAAATACAAATTATATAAATTATATCACGAATAATTTTTATTTCCATTCAGTAAATCAGATAACCTCACCAACCAAACTGATCAAATTATCCAACATTATAGATTTTTTGTCAGTGATGAACTATTAGTATTTATAAATATACTCAAGTATACATCATATTTAAATGCTTGAAATTTTAAAAATTTGTTCATCCTGGAAATCACATAACTTTGCAATGCTCACAGGAAACAACGCAATCTAATGCAATCTAGCGTTTGAATGATGAATAACTAAACCTAATTCCTAAACCATTCCTCCTTACTCACCAAATTCAATGTTTGTGTATTAAATACAAGTTTAAACTGCAGCATGGCTAATATCTATTCCCTCATCAACTGAAATAATTTTAATCCACGTCATAGAATCACGTAATCAGATGTAACAGAGCCTTATTTTGAGTCATACCTTATTTTATCAATTACCGCCAATACCCTTAGTATGTACTAAGGATACCTTATACACTTAGTATATACTAAGGTACATACTATTATTCCATCTTCTAAACCCCATTCCTTTAGTGCATACTAAGGGTACCTTATACACTTAGTATATACTAAGGTACATACTATTATTCCATCTTCTAAACCCCATTCCCTTAGTACATACTAAGGGTACCTTATACACTTAGTATATACTAAGGTACATACTATTATTACATCTTCTAAACCCCATTCCTTTAGTACATACTAAGGGTACCTTATACACTTAGTATATACCAAGGGTATTGACGGTAACTTACATGAGTATACACATCATAAACATCATTTTATTAAAAATTGTATAATGAACAACTTTTATTTTCACACCACAAATAATTTAATCTTACATGTACCTTATGAACCAAAACAATTTATTTACACCATCAATGATTTTTTTCAAAAACAAATAATTAAATACTGCTAATATTTTGTACTTAATATAAAAGTACAAAATATTAGACTGTAACAAATAATGAAATACTGCTAACTAATACTAAGATTTTTTATTTAATTATTTGTTTTGTTATTTAATTATTAGCAGTATTTTATTGTTTGTTCTCACTTATTTTATATTGTTATTACTGTATAAATCAAAATTCCATCTTCTAGCCCCATTCTCATTGCATAAAACAAAAACAATTTGATTAGAGCTCTCCCAAACATGAGCTGCTTTGCAATCGGCACTCGTCCCTCGATTACCCCTTTTCGATCGCTCCCCTTTTGTCCTACTGCCATCTAAACGATAAGGGGACCCATCGGGCGGGGGTGGCAAAATCAAAAGAGCACAGACGACGCTCAAAGTTCCCCCCTGATCTCTATACTCTCCCCGGGATCAATACTGGCAACTCGGTCTCATTTGGTCCATCGGATTAAAGGTTTAGGACTTCCCCACCACCCCCTTCGTTTGCCTGTGAGAAGGTATTTTCAGGAAAGGGGGTGGGGGTGCAGCAGATTCCAGACAAAAGAAGATCGCTTGCAGGTCAACAATTGGACGATTTTCCGGTTCCTTCTTAGAAGGATTTTTCTTAAATTGCAGCTGCTCTTATCTCCTTCTTTTCGAAGCCATTCTTTTAAAAGGATGGGGAAACAAGAATCGTTTAGAAGACTTCGAGTTTGGAGTATCTGATTTCCTTTCGATCCAGACGAGCATGCAATCGCATGTGTGGATATATGTATATAAGGGCATTGGGTATATATATCTATATATATATACACAAATATTTATATATTTTGTGGGGGACTTACTTTTCTTCTTGGTTATTTGTTTCCTCATTTTTGGAAGTATTAAACAAAGTATACAATAAATACTTTTGTCGTTTATTTAGTATTGCCTCTCAACCAAGAAATCTTAATGTGCAATTGATACAAATTTAAATAATTTTGAAATTTAAAAATCTCTTATTGCTTCAAGTTATAGTTTCACGTTAGTTATTTTGGACATTCCAAAAAATTGTTGTATTTTTATATTGCTTAAGTCCTACTTTATTTCCTAAAAAGATCTCACATAATGGACAAATGTAATCGTAACAGCTTAGTTAAATCCTTTTGTAGAATAAAATTGAATAAAATTTCAATAATTTGGAAATTTCAAAATCCCTTAATGCTTCAAGTTCTAGTTTCAAGTTGGTTATTTTGGTTATTTAAAAAAAAAAGAATGTTGTAATTTTATATTGCTTAAACTCTACTTTATTTCCTAAAAGGATCAGCACATAGAACAGCAAACTGTAACTGTAACAACTTAGTTAAATACTTTTGTATGATAAAATTGATTGTTTATTTTATGATTATTTATTTGTTATAAACATCATATGAATTATTCCAGAATCAATCCGTTTAAATTTTTCCAGCATTTCTCTAAAAAAGATGGGGGTAAGATATAAGAATTGTTTATAAGACTTGGTTTTGATAGTATCCCTAAGGCTTTACACAAATATAAGTGAGTATATATGATATGCATGTGTGTAAATGTGTGTCAAATATCAAAATTCAAGTCCTGGAGGAACATAACTTTGGACTGAAATGTCTTCCTAAACTCGGAGAACACATCACTACAACTGCGAAACATATCAGGCTGGGAAGTCTTCGAAGAAGCAATCTTTGCTAGAGAATCCGCAACCTCGTTGCCTCTAATACCGACATGTGAAGGAATCCATTGGATGCGCACCTCGGCATTAACTGAAAGTATAGAAAGCCGTTTCAGGATGAAATGCCAGCCCTGTCTCCAACATTTGTCCAGTAACTTAGATGTTGAATATATATATATATATTGTTGATATTTTAGTATCTTATTTCTTCAAACCTCTTAGAAAACACATCGTATAAAAATAATCACAATTGCAAACCTCATAGCCTCATGATGATTATTTTAAACTTCAAATAAAAAAAATGTATCATCATTCATAAATTGCAAAATAACTTACAAAATGATTGTTAAAATATAGAAAAATAATAACATATAGTAAGTACATGAAAAAAAGAAGATTTCTAAAATGGTAACGAAATAAATTCTAAACAAAAATATTACTTTCAATAAAGATATAGCAGAATCACAAAATGTGCTCTTGGGTGTAGTTGCAAGGTCAGGCAAAACCGGAAGCTTAAAAATAAACATTTTTTTAAGGATATTTTGGTTATTTCAAAAATCGTCTTTTTTTTTTTTTTTCTATGCCTTATAAACTAAAACAACTTTTATGGAACATCTGAGCTGTAACAGTTTGGTTAAAACAGTTTGTGTGACAAAATTAGATTTGTTTTTGTTTTATAGTTATATAACTAATAATTTCAGAAAGGAAATTATAAACATTTCATGCCTCGAGTTGTGTTTCCAAAAGAATAAGGAAGCTAGAATAGTTTAGAAAAATTGGACACACATGATTTCCTTTCATATACAAGCATGTGTTTAAAGTATGTATATAAGGTTATCTAAACCTCATATATATATTGAACGTATTTTTGCTTCCTTCCTGGTCAAACGAGAAATTCTTTCTTTATTTTGTTATTATTATTCATGCAAAAAGATCATGCTTATCATAAACAGCAATGTTTTTAATAGTGGTACATTAGCAGGCCTCGTGTTCCAGGCTCGACCAACCTTCAGCCTTCCAACCTTCTTCTTTGTGGTGATAAAGGAAAGGGTTACCTTCCTGGAGAATTTTTAAGGGTAATGGCCCTGCATTTGCTTAATGTAAGAAAGAAAACCAGGAAAACTCCCGGCCTAACAATCGATGCGAGACACTTTTGGACATATGGAATCCATTTGTTTCTGTAAATTGTGACTGCAACAATGCCACCAGCGGATTCGAATCTCGACCCCCTGACCCTCCCCTCTAAAAACAATAACTAAAAACACACACACACATAAACAAAACAAAAAGGCTTTTTGTTGAATATCGGCGAGCCTTGTTTTCTACTTTATGCCACAAACAACCCACTGACAGGTGATAAGCGTATGAAGTTGTCTTTCGGGTGGACTTTTAAGTGTAAAAGCCGCGCATTTACATGTCCTATGGGAGAAATTTCTTAAAAGTCCCATTAGAAAGCACTACTATCTAAGCGAGATAGTTTACACACATTGCCGCAATCGTCGTCGAGTTTCCTCTTTCAGGTTTCCAGTTCTCCCATATACTAGCTGCGAACATTACAATTGGGTTGCACGCACTATATTGTTATATTACTTCCTTTATTCCACATTGACACAACAGCCCCATGTTGGTCCAAGGCCTACTAGCAGATTTCTAGACAGCAGATGCTTTTTTTTATGGGGTAGGGTTGTCAGCGATTCGCCAAACGCTCTGCTGTCATATTAGACCGGACCTACGGTTTAAAATGTATTCCGAACCTCTACAAACATCCATGATATAGCCGGGATTCGAACCCAAAATTCACTACACCGAGTACCAGAGTGCTAGTCACTCTGTCAGTATATATAAATATAAATTTTTAAGAAAAATTTCAGCTACAAAATATTAATCTATGTATTACCTATTATATATCATCTGTTATATAATCTATTATTAATCTAAATACAAAATTTAAACAATAGCTTTGCTATATCATGTATGCTATAAATCACTTAGAAAAGATAGTTACTGACATAATTATGCTTTTTGGTTTATTATTATTGTGTTCAGAAATGATACAACAAACATAATTTAATCAAAATAACATTTAACTCTACATTTGTATATTGTTACCAACATATATTCATGCAACTCATATATTGTTATTGTTAGCTCTACTTGTTCGTTTCTCTGTCTGAAATTAGAATTTTTCAATACAATTGTTTTTAAAATCAATTTCATTGCATAAAACTTTTATTTAATAATTTTTGATTTGAAAATAACGATATTTAAATATAAATAATATTTAATCAAGCATAATAATGCTATTTTGTGGGAAAAAGAAAACTATGTATGAAGTATTACTTAATATAAATTCCTAAAAATATATTTTATGCATTTAATCATTGGATGAAAAATGAGTTATAATTTTACTTGAACATCAAGTGGATACCCAATTAAAACAAAATTAGAAGGAACGATCTAACTCGCGTAATTATCACACATCAATTTTAAAGCCTTTGCTCAAATGACTTCAGTATTTATAATAAAAAAAAAATTTTATTTTAGTCAAACAACTCTTCCACATGCTTTGAATAATTTTTTCATACCATCTGAGCAATGAATTGAAAAATCAATAAATACATTTAATCTAAACGGTTTAAAGTAAGATTTAAATATTACAATCATTATATTACTATCGGATAATTACAGTTGAAGATTTACTAAAACTCTATTTTATGAATAATAAATCATAATTCAAAAGTAAAAAAAAAAAAAAAAAAACTCTATACACGCACTTTCTTTGCACGATTTACTATAAATTTTAATCGTATATTTTTTTGCATACATCAACTCATGCTAGATTTGCTATACAAATCACTTCAAAAATCTTTATTGTTTTCATTGATATTTTTAATACTATGTAAAAATGAATTGTATGTGATTAAGTTAAATATTAATCGGAAGGCAAGATTACTCAAGTTAATGATCATCAATGCTTTAAATAAACACACATTTTCGTATTATGATTATTTATAAAAAGGTTCTTATTTCTACAGTTTATTTTATCAGATATGTGCTTATAAATGGCACATAATTTTTACTTTTATTTATGTTCTGCTAAATTTCAACCCTATTAATTGTGGGATTGCGAATTATAATCCGATAATTTCTTACATTCATATTATGACTAAGCACATAAATATCATCCTTTAATTTATTTAATTGCGCATCATCTACCTGCGATTAGCCACGAGGACATGTCTTTCGGCAATAAATTGTGCCAAATAATTGCAAATTCTTATTAAGAGATCATCTGAGAAGACATTTATTGGCATCAAGTGAAATTTACTTCTTCAACCGATGAAGATTTATGCCCGAAACGATTTCTCCGGCTGATAGCAATTGAGTACCTATTTGGAACCCCCCAATTGTGGCCCTTGTATCAATGATTTCCTTCTTAAACTCGGAGCACTTCTGGAATTACACTGATACCTCTGAATTATTGCGCTATCTGCATCTAGGATCTGCAATCAGTTGACTTCATCAAGTATCCATGGCAAAGCGACTTTTTGCAGATACCATCTGTTTCGACTACACGACCAAGATATACGAGCCGATAACGCATCAGGTGCCGAAGCCAACATTTGGAGACAGATGTTTGAGCAAAATGGCAAACATCTTTTTACCTGCCGTGGAAAGGGAGCAACAAAATAAAAAAGAGCAAAAGCAAAGGCAACGAAATCCGAGATGTCTACTCTCTGGCTGTTAGGACAGGAAGCTCGCAGTGCAACTTGTTCACAAAGGGTTCTTGGGGTTTCTTTTGGAAAAAGGAAAAAAGAAAGAAAAAAGAAAGATTCTTTATTTTATTATTTTCTTTTTTTTCCTGTGTTCCTACCTTTTTTCTTTTTGCCGGTAAGGCGGCTTTTTAGGTGAGTTCTAGCTGGATGCTCTTTTTGTTGGTGTGCATCGGTTCTTGTAGAAGGGCTTGTCGTACACGAGCCATCTGTCCTGGGAAAATGTTGCACAATGGTCGCGGTGTTTTGTGGGATGCTCATGTCGACGCTTTTCTTTGTGAATGAGTTCGCCCAGTGGAATTGCTGTTATGCAGTTTGGCGATATTTCGATCAGGTCTCGCATGGAAAAGCAGCAATCTAGAAATATTTCGTATTCTTTTAAAATGTGATTTGTTTAATATTTATCAGTTAGGAAGAGAGTCCTATCATATATCAGGCATATAATTTGAATTTATCCAATGAAATCTTATTGCAGTTGAATATTAAGAATGCAAGTAAAAATAAATAAACATTAAAATAAAAATTATAAATAAAAATTATAAATAAAAATTAAATATTACAAGCATTATATTATGATAGAGTAGTAGCAGTTTAAGGTTTACTAAAACTCTATGATGAATAATAAATCATAAGCCAATATAAAAAGCTATAGACGATTTACGATCAATTGTTTTGTGTTTTTTGCATATACCAACTCATGTTAGATTTATTATATATATAGCAGTTAGCATCATTGGTTCTTGTACAAGGGCATTATAGACAGGGCATATTATTAGGCAGTATTAGCATATAAAGCTATTTTTAATAATAGCTTTATTGTCTTATCAGTAAGAGGGGGTCTGCTCAATTATAAATATAAAAATTCTTAAAATAATAGCAATTTCAGGTTATGTGATAGTTTATGTACGATAGTAAGTAAGAGTTAATTCTGTGAATTTTTTTAAAGAATATTATTACTTTTTTTTTCTTTTGCAAGAATAGTATGATGTTGTACGTGTCTTCTTTAAGCATTTTAAGTTAATAATTACTTTGATCAGTAGTTCATTATTATTATTATTGAAAATGTACTAACATTTATTTACTTTTGATCTTAATAGATCTTTAAGTGGAAAAAAAAACATTTTAAAGAAATTAAAAATTGCTATTAAATTTATAATTATTAAATAAAGGTACTGTGTCAGAATTAACCTAATTTAATTCTTCCATTATTATACAAAATTTTTCTTCTTTTTTTTTTTACAGAAAAAGTTTGTTTTCTTAATCAGCAAATCTGACAATAAATTTATTTAAATACAAAGAGTACAAACATTTAAATATGTTTTATAAATATTAGATCAATATTACGTTAGTTTATTTATTATGATACTTAAATAATATTTTGTGCCACTTTTCTAGAAAGCTTTTTTTCAAATAAATCTGTTATAAGAATCTATGATAAATGAAAAAAAAAAAAATTTAAATAATTGCTTAATGACTAATATATAAAAGATACAAAAATTTAATTTTTGTATTTTATCTTAACAAAATAGTATTTTTTCATTGAGCAAGTAAATTTCATTTATTTTCATTAAGATAAATAATTTAGAAACTTTTAATAGATGCGTATTTTTTAATAAAGACATGACATAAGCATTTTCAACAAATACATTTAATTTTAATTCGTAGATTTTTGACAGTTTCAGATGTTATTCAAAATAATTTTTATTAAACTATACTTTTTATTCTCTCAATTTATGTTTTTAATGATTGTAATATCTTTCTTCCCTTAATTTAGTTTCCTTGGAAGTGATGCGATAAACTAGTTCAGAAAAATAATTTATTTTTAATAGAAATACTGTTTTACAAGGTTATAAAATATCGCAACAGTAATTAAAGTTTGTTTGATTTAAAGCTGTGCTTTTATCACAGATATTGAATAACAAAATAGTTTTATTTAATTTTTCCAAAAGGAAATTTATCTTTTTTCCCTGATAATAGTTCATTTTAACTTACACGTTCTACATATTATTCTTTTCCTAATTTATTTTATTTAAAAATGTGTGTCATACAATAAAAAAAAATGTGTGTATTATGTATTATTATGTATTTTATTTCACTTTTTATTTCCTTTAGTAACAGCTCTTATTACGCTTCTATTAAATTTTTATCAAGAAAGAAAGAGTATTCTTTAAATTAAAACTACATAGCAATACTCTTATTATAAAAATAATTAAAACTGTCTTACATAATTGAACTGTATTATATTACTTGCTAACTATTTATATTTTTTTCAGTCTTTAAAGCAAAATTTATTACATTGTCATATTTATTTGATAATTAAAAATATTCTAGAAAAAATTTAATTATTCTATAATTAAAGAATGGTCTAATTTTCACATAAATTTTATTTATAAATTTCATTTATAATTTTCACGCGCATTTGAAAAAAAGAATCTGCTAGAAATTCATAGTATTTTTCACTAACAATTTAAAAAAAAAAAAAATTAAAGAGCAAATTGAATAAAAATTTAGTCTGTTATTTTTATTTTATTTATTAATAATTTTTCACTTGTCGAAGCAAATTTTAAATTTGATCGCCACTTTGGCGATAAATTCAACTTGGTACCTCAGCAACACTTTGGCAAATCCTCACAGCAAACCTTCACTTTACAATCTGAGGTCTGTCAAGTTACCTGCTCCTTTTATGGCCTATTATTTTCGATTCTACTTTATCATGCATTTTTTTTTCTTCTGCTTACGTCTTTTATCACCCCTACTAGTGTCAAACGACAAAAACCCGAACAAAATGCGTGAAAAGCGTTAGTTTGTCCCTTCTTTCCACAACGAATTCTAGAGAGGGGGGGAAGGAGGAATGAGATCGTTCCTTATTCCAAAAGGGGGCCACCAAAGAGTTCCCTAACAATAGGTGGTTTATGAATCAGTTCTGGAACATGACTATTTGGGATTCGCATGACCTGTCGTTTGAAGGGACAACAATTTATTCCCCACTGCACCCCAAAATCGTTTGCTTACAGAAGATTGGTAGTGCTCACCGCATCTTGGATTCTTCTCAATTCATAGAAGATTTTTATGGTCCTCGTATTCCATTCTAGGGCAAGATAGGCGAAGCGCTTCCCTTATACATAATTCCATTCTCCGCGATGTTCCGCCATTTCGCAGCCAAGCAGCTCCCCTGGAGAACTTAAATGTGATGATCGATTGTTGTAAATGGAATTACGTGTCATTGAGGATTACGCTGTGCTGCATGTTATTCGCATGAATTTGATTTTAGGCGGCTTACGGAAGTGCTTACAGCAAATAGATTTATTGACGAGGCCGTGTTCCTGTCTTGTTGTGTTTATGTCCTCGGTAGATCTTCAGCAGTGCTTTCAGATGGAGTGTATTGATGCATCTTCGTGTAATGTTTAATGAATAGAGGCGGGATGAGGGAGGATTTTAGGTATGGTGTTCGATTCTGATCCAGGTAAACATGCTTTTGTGAGAGCATAAAAATTCGCTCCATCTGGCGCACGAATATCTTTTATGAATGGAAATATTATACAGCTTTTAATTCAAATGGACTATGGTCTATTTATCCAAAAAGATTAATAGACCTCTATGAAATATAATATGATATTTTAAATAGGATGTTAAGAATTAAATCTATAAAAAGAAATTCTTGAAAATCAAGAAATATATATATATATTTTGTTCTAATGCAGCTGGCAAACACTTAGACAGCTTGGTCTTGGATGCCTTAAGGCAAGCGCTGCACAGATGTTATTCACTTTACATTACCCAGAGGGCGCGTGTAACAATGCCCCTAAATCAAGAAATATAAATTTATGAATAATTATGTTAGATTCTAATCCAGGAAAGCATGCTTTTGTAAGTGCATAAAATTCATTCCTCTGAAAATACGAATATATTCCTACGAATATATATATTTTTTATGTATACAAATATTACACAGCTTTTAACGCAAATGGACTATGGTCTATTTATTCAATAAGGTAAATAGGCCTCCACGAAATTTAACGTGATATTTAAAATAAGATATTAAGCATGAAACCTATAAAAACCCTATAGAAAATTTTGAAAATAAAGAAATATAAATGTATGAATAAATGCATAATCGAAAATAATAATATTTATTAAAAAAAAAACTTCCAAAATCTGTAAGATTATAATAATAACAATAAAGAACCCTGACTATAAACAAACCAAAGTTTTTAGCGATAATCATAGGGGAATAGTACACCACTCATCAAGCAATGCCCTCCGAAGTTTCGGTTGACAGGTGGGAGGGGGTTGACGGGCTGCAATTCGTCGGCCAAGCATATCCCACACATGCTCTATTAGATTCAAGTCCGATGAGTATGCTGGCCAATCCATACGGGTGATATCCTCCAATTGAAGGCATTTGTCTACAATGTTTGCACGGTGAGGACGGGCGTTGTCATCCATAAACAGAAATTCAGCACCCATGGCGCCCCGAAACAAACGTACATGTTGTTCCAGAATTCCATCAAGATAGATGTGGCCTGTCATCGTTACACTCTGAACATGCAGGTCAGTTCTGGAACCAAGAATAATTCCTCCCCAAACGAGCCATCCTGCACCACCGTAACGGGGTCGTTCAATGGTGTTCTCTTGGTGGTAACGGGTACCTGGCGCTCTCCATATGAAAGTCCGGCGAGAATCAGACTGCAAGCTAAACCTGGACTCGTCGGAAAACATCACACAAGACCACTGTTGCGGTGTCCACAATGCATGCTCTCTACTCCAGGTTAATCGCAGGCGACAGTGAGTTGCTGTAAGTGGAACACATCTGACAGGCCTACGAGCATATAGACCAATGTGCCCTAAGCGTCTGTACACGGTCTGTCTTGAAAGTGTCGTACCGGTAGCTGAAGAGAGCTGACGAGACAGGTCTGATGCTGTGCTCTCTGTTTTTTTTTTTTTTTTTTTTTTTTGGCTGTAACTGCTAAATACCGGTCCTCATTCGGCGTTGTAACTCGGGGGCGACCTGTGATGTAACATCTACTCACATTACCATCATCTTGGAATCGTTGCCAAAGCCTGGAGATGATACTCAGGGCGATTCCAAGTTCCTCGGATACTTCCAGCTGGGTACGTCCACATTCCAGTCGTCCGATAATTCTACCACGTAAAAAATCATCCAAATGCTTCCTTTGTGCCATAACTATGCGGTTATTGCACTGAAAGGCTTTTAAGGCGCTTGTGAACAATTTTACTTCTTTGCCACCATTCCTTATATACCCCTCTCTTACACTCTCGTCATTGTGACGTACTATCCGCGCCATCTGGTGGTTTCCTGTAATTTGCATATTCTTCTTCAATATGTGTGTGATAATTCTACAGGTGAAATTTTTATTTTAGAGTTCAATTTCTGTGTGATTCTGAATTATCCTTAATTTATGGACATGAGTGTATAATAACAACATGCATTTAAAATAAGAACCCTGACTATAAAGGAATCAAAATTTTTATCGATAATCATATGTCTATCTAGATTATTGTACAATGAATCAAGTTTCACGTTTTAAATAAAAATAATATGCATATTTGAAATATGGAAGACATTTGAAATGCTGACATTATAATAGATAGAATCCATTTAGTTAAAGTTCGAACGTTTTCCAAATCTTAACCATTTTTATTGTTTCTTCGGAACAATAAAATCATTAAAAAACCTTTCGGAAGCATAAAATCATTTCATTATAGGAAAGAATTATAATGAAATGTATGCTATTTGAACTGAAAATTATAATCATGATATGCCATTATTTTAATAGTTTCTATCTTCTTTCATATTCTTAGATATTACGTTAACGTTTCAAGGTTATGAAATAATGTTAAAAGAAAAAAAAATCCTATTCAATAATCATTATAATTTCATTCCATTCTAAACGTAAACAAGGTTAACGGAAAAACGATTAAAGGAAAAACGATTTCAATCTGTTATCAAATATAAACAAAATAATAGCAATTACAAAATATAAATAACATTAAAAATAATTCATAACTAATAGTAGAAATATTACAACCCTGATTTTATTTTTTAAGAAAAACTTATGTCAGGGTGGCTTTTCCAAGGGCAGAATGCCCTTGGGACCACCTGGATCGGTATAAAATGCTTTCAATGGTCAGCTTGTTTAATTGTTTAAATAGCAAAACACATTATTGTTTTCTCAAGTACCAAAATTACTAAGCTCTGTTAGCGTAAATATTTTTACTTGAGGTCTTTTCAGCATTTTGAATAAAAAACAAAAAATCAGACTTATTCCAATAAAAAAAAAAGTTTTATACGCCTATGCTTGAAGCACAATTTTAATTATGTGCTCTACATACAAGGCCATCCACAAACATTTATACCGATATAATAAATAAGCTCTTTTTTTTTCATCAAAGACACATGGCACCTTAACCTTGAATACCTTACTCAACCATGAAATCACAAAAGCCATTAAAAGATCCTAGAGCGCCCGTTTGACAGGTGAAACCATCAAGCCACCCACACATTAAGCCACCATCCATTCCTCCCCAAAGTTCTCTTCAAGAAGTAACAGAAAAAAAACAAATAAATAATAAAACCCATGGAAAATGACCACCGAATTAAAGTGAAGTGAATCAATAAACCCACGGGGGCTGTCCTGTGTAATCTGACAGAGGTCTTCATTAGGATGACCGCGGGACGACGTTGATTGGGCAGGTGGGACACTCCCATGCAGGGCTACACCCCTCCATGTCCCGCAAAGTGAAACCACACCCTGAGGAGTGGGTGAAGCAGTTTCAACGTGTTTCTGCCTGTGTTTCTTGACAGGGTATCTCGCCACAACATGCCAGGACTAGGGATGGTTTGATGAATGGGCTCGGTATCCAGTTGGATGAAATATCGTCTGCAAATTTAAAAATGCTCGAATTCCATTACGGCATTTTAAAAATATGAACTGTTCTAGACTGTGAAACATGCATGGGATTTGTAATTGGATACTTGATTGAGTGAAACATCATATAAATTCGAAGAAAAGGATGTTTTTAGATGTTGCTATACAGTGTGTATATGATTTTTTCCCCAAATAAACAGGCCTTTAAACTTCTAACTCATAACTGACTAATGAGCTAGCATAACTTATTCATTTTAAAATGAGATTCTTTTTGAATTGGAGTTGCTATTTTAAGTACCACTCTGTTGATCTGAGATTATTTGCCACTAAATGGAAGACGTGTAGCAGATTTTGCATTACCCAAAATGCCCTATGGAGGACTTGCAATACTTTATTCATTGAAATTGAAACGAATGCCTCCAGAGGTATCATCTGAAGAATCCATAGATTCTGCACCATAGACATGGGAATTTTTGACTTGGCGGGACTTGCTGGGTTCCGACTTGGATTCTCTTTGTTCGTAAAACTAATGCATTCTGAAACATGACTTTTCGACGAGTCAACGTGATTCCTAGTTCCACTACAATTTGAAACATTGTTAATTCAAAATTACTGTTTTCACTTTCGTAGACTATAAATCTTTTCTTCCTGATTGGTATGATATCATTTTCATCACTTGATTGTAGTTGATGAGATTTAAGTTCTATGTTGGATGAATTACAAATCAGATGAATCGATGTTAGATGAAGATCGGCGCACCTTAGTAATCTTTACAGGCATCCTCATATTGAGTTAAGCCTTTATTAATATCTCGCTGAAATAGAAGAGCTCGTTCAACATTTGGGTCATTTTATAGAAATTGATTACTTAATTTTCACACTAATTCAAGCCCTTCACGAACGAATTTTGCTCATTTTTTTGGTCCAGACTACTCTTCATCAGGATCCCTATCACGATCACTTGTTTCATTAATCATATCAACTAAATGATCCTCATCTTATTCTTTGTCCGCTATTAGTTCTACAATATCTGCCTCAGAAAAATTCCTCAAAACCTTCTTCTCCTATTGCATGAGCCATTTTCGTTATCTGACAATCTTCTTGGTCCAGTAGTAAACTAGAATTCTCACCTTAAAACTACAACTGGCCATAATTTTTTCCAGCACACGTTGAGCATTGGTTACTTAATCTCGATATATGGCACTCCAATATGCTCAACACAATCTAGGCGTGTAAATTTTTTCCAGGCACCAATAACTAGAAAAGATTCATCATTTTCTATTGCATCCTGAATGTTCTCGTGATAAGTGCATTGATAATCGAAATTATCCTTTACTCTAACGGCTTCAATGAAGAAGTTGTAGTCTTGGGTAAAAATTTCAACTTGCATATTTTCGTTTCGAGGATGGCCTGGTGCATTATCAATAAAAGATGGGTCTTAAAAAGCAATGTCATATGAGACAAATATTTTATGAAACCATTCATTGAAAAGTGTGGTAATAACCCAGGCTTTCTTATTGGTCATACAATAAACGAGAAGGTTTGTTATGTTTATTCCTTTAAATAAGCTTGGCGGTTTTTACTTGTTAATAACTAAAGGCTTCATTATATGATCGCCTGAAATGTTGCTGCAGGAAAAAACTGTTATACGATTTTTCTCTGTTTAATGATCACTAGCTGATTTGTGAGCTTCAGTCAAATAGGTGTTTTGTAGCAATTTTTCAAAAATAACTTGGACTCATCAGCATTGAAGATCTGGTCAGAAGTGTAGGAATTAACGATTTTGCCAGATATTGTTGGGCTGCATCTGGATCAGCAGATGCTTGTTCACCTTCCAATCTTAAATTATGCAATTTCTTTGTATAAAGCTTTCAAATCAACCGTGGCTTGTAAAAAAAGACAGCTTCTTTTCAATTGAAGAAGTAGATGGTAACTGATTCTCGATTTTTTCATAAATCTCCAAAGCCATATTTATAATTGTATTAGTATAAATTGGAATCCTCTTTTCAGTGATGTTTTCTAGCCATATCATTAATGCTTTTTCCATGTTTTCCATTGCAACATCTCTCACATATGAAGCTAGCTGTACTCATACTCGTAGAAGATCCAGCTACTACACATTTCCCAATGGAACCTTCATTCTTATTGTGGCTTCATTCTTGGAATAAAATTTAGAAACATCTGTTACTCTTTTGATGATCTAAAATTTTAATATTGCTTTCTAAAGATATAACTTTCCTTACATTTGTTTTAAAAAAATTTTTTGGCTATGATAAAACCTCTAAAATTGTAATAAAATTATAAAAATTGTACAAAAATTATAATTGCTTTTCACTGACCAGTAAATATGAAAGTAAAAAAAAAATGCCACTAAAAAAATACAATGGTGCACACCTTTCTGCTGTTAAAATGCACTAAATTACATGAATAGAAAGTTTGTTTGTACATACAAAATAGGAAATTCCCATTTTTAAAATGTACTTGCAAAATTGGAAATATCCTTTTTTAAATTGGAATAAATGGACTTGAGAATAGAATTGAATTAAAAAAAATAACTAGAAATACAAGCAACAACGTTACCAAGTGAATGGAATTAAAAAATAACTGCAGAAATTCTTTTTAAAACCCGTATTTTAAAAACCGTTTAAAAGTGAAATCGTATAAAAAAAGTACATCGTAAATCGGGTGATAAGTGTATTTGGATTCTACATTGATATTTGAAATTATTTTAATTCACAGGGATGCAGTAGGATTGTAATTGGGTTCTGGATTGTATTAAGTAACCTGTGTAGAGTATCTAATTTTGAAAAAAAGGATGTTTAAAGCTCAAGTTATACTAGATTACCTTTTATACGGAAATTTTAGGGAAAGACAAAGGGACAAAATGCCAAAAAAATAGAGTAATAGGCTATAATAATTAACATATACATAAAAGATCTAGAAAAGAATTCAATAAAACATGATATTGTATTAAATTTTGCTTACTGTTTAAAATACATTTCAAATTACATAAAACATGCTCTTAAGTTAGAATTACATATAGGAAGTTGTGTTTATAAAATATAATTTTAATTATACATCTAATTGGATAAGGAATTCATTGTCAGATAATTTGAATCTGTCACATTAAAATATATATGAATCCCATAGCTATAAGAACCCATAAAAACCTATAAATAATAACTACAATTTAACACTTTGTTGTAATTGGCATTATGCACGAAGTTCAAAAACTTTAATTTTAAGTTTTGATATTTCACAAAACATAAAGCATAAAATCTTTCATTAGTCATTCAATTACTTTTTATAATGTTATATGGTTTTTATTGATTTAATACATTCCATTGTAAGCTAACATTGTAACTTCCATATTTGATTTAGAAAAATTAGGAAAGTAGCGAATTGTAATTTACGCTTGCTACAACATTCAACTCTTTGACAAAGAAAGGTTATTTAGCGTATCACCCAGAATTGTATTAAATTTAACTCAGTTAATAACAACTCTTATACTTGCGACTGCGTTATTTTAACTTCACATAAATTTTGCATATACACTTTAAGGCATTTTTAGTGAACATTTATATCGTTTGATAGTTACTATTTTTTTACTGTTTGTGACTTTTTTGTGTTTTATTATTTTAAATTGCTTTTGCATGATTAAATTATAAGTACAAATTACAGTGAACATTTTGCGTATAAGGTCGCTCCAAACGCTTAAGAATGATAAATTGCAATAATACAAATAAGATATGATATTAGATTATATGCATATTTTTTTAAATTCTAATTCATCCATTTTATTAAATGTTTTCCTCAACAAAACTTGTTGAAATAAAAAATGTTAACTAAAAGTGAACAATAATAAATGTTCTTTATTTGTAATATAATAAGACATTTGGAGAAAAAAATTTCTTCTAGAAGAGTGTTATTTTTAACCGAGAATATATTTCACAGAAACAAATAATATAAAAAAAATATTTAAGTCAATTCCTACTTTTTTTTCACTATATTGCAGAAAGTCCTTTATAAATAAAGTTGAAATTTTCCTCTTACATCTGGCGCCGTCTATTGGTAGATACATGTAACTTAAATATAAAAAAAACTTAAATGAATTAATTAAATTTAATTAATGAATTAATATTTGAAAAAACTGTATTAACATCAAGTATCATCTACTACAAGTTCAAAAAATGTATTTGAAGTTGAGTGAATGAATAAAAAGTATTTTATGAACGATTGAAAATTTGAACAAGATATTTATAGGGAGAGTGTGAGCTAATAGTAGGAATTGAAAAAATCAATAGGTTATCGATGGATCGACAGATTGATTTGCTATGCATAAATTTCTGTTTACCATCTTTTCAGAAGTGCATTTAAAAAAAAGTTAATAATATTTAATTATAAAATATCATATCTTCATAAAAAAAATTGTCTTATCAATCTATTTTTAAAGAATTTCTATACTTTTTTTAATAATTATAAATAAACCTTTTATTTTATTTAATTAACAACATATTCATTGTGATCTCTAACAAGAAACCTTTTTAAAAATGATATATCTTTTAATATAAAAATTTAAGAAAAGAAATTAATTCAAAATGTGCTATTTCTAATTATTTTATTTCACTATATAAAAGTAGAAAAATTAAGATTCTTCTGATGAAAAAAAATGGTAATAATTATACAATTGTTGGATACAAAATATATATATATAACACAAAAATGCAATATTTCTCTTGGTGGGTCTCTCAAAAAATATATTTTATGCTAAAATTTCTATTAATGATATTGGCTGTATAGTATTTCATGTACGTAACATAACCACACATTAAGTAATTAAAAAATTAAGGTACTCTTCATTAGATTTTATGGTTAAAATTTACCATTCATTTATAGCAGCATTAACGATTAACACTATTAAAGAAAATTAACACTCTTTTCATTAACACTACCTTCCAATATGAATAGCATACAAAATATTTGAAAGCAATGCAAAAGAAAACAGTTGGGAACAATAAAAAAAATAGTAACAATTTCAGATACAAAAGTGAATACTTATAGATGAAAAAGAATATAAAAGAAATATTCTTATACCAATTTTTGTTTGCATAATTGCAGATATTATTTTGAATTGTTGTTTTGAATATACAAAAACATACGATAATATCAACAACATAAAAAACTAATAAAATAATAACTGCTCTTAAAGAGAAATAAACAGGAAAGGAAGTAAAATACCGAAACTATTTTGTCTGTAATAACATTATTTCGGCGATGATAATATACACATTTCCTGCTTAACTGTTAATTATTTCAGTTATTAAAACCCTAAATAGAATATTCGTGTCTCATTCATGCAAAACAAATCTCATAAACCTAAATTACAGCCTAATGAAAGGCCTTTTATGATACCACTTTATAAATACCCAACGGAAACGTCATGAAATTGTCATAAAATTAATTTCTCCCCCGAAAACAACTTTCAACCATTCCATTACCTATTCTATTATTCAGAATTAGAGGCGGGAAGATTCGCCACTTCAACTGAACAACTTAACCGAAACAAAAGAAAAATAACACCTGCAATTAAAAAAATAAACTAGTAGAGTTTTACATTTTCAATCCTTAATGATAAGTTCTTTCTTTCTTATTATTATTATTATTTTTTTTTTTTTTGCTGTACAAAACTAAACAGAATATGCAAATGACTTGATCTAAATTTTTCAAACTGGTGCATCAACCGCGTCCAAAATCGCTTTTACTCTTCTAGAAAACAAATTAGCAGTATTGAAAGGCAATCGATTAAAAGGCAATTCGATGGTAATGAATGAATAAAAAAAACGTTAAAGGCAAGGAAACTTTAAAGAGGCTAATTAAAGTAATTGGTCGTAGAACGTTCGCTGCGAATCGAATCAAAATGGCTTCCAAACCACCTTTGAACGGTCGTTTAAAGTTTTATTAGCAATTCGGCTCGGACGAGAGACAGAAAAGTTGTTGCTGTTGTTTTATAGGGTGTCTTTCGTTAAACTACTGTTTTTGTCTTGGGCCCAGGAGACCTGCAAGTCTAATTTATGTCTGATGTCTGGCCCCCAATTTGTGTATTAATAGTCCCTAGAGTAGAATTATGGTGTGCATTAGTTTATTTTAAGTCCTTTTATAAGCATTATGGAAATAACGAAGTTCTTTTTTTTCGTCGCTTTTATTATATATTTGGCTTTATAACTGGTAGCTTCCGGCTAATAAGTTGAACAAGCTTTCGGAAAATTCTTGGACATTCGATTCTATGAGAGCAGTTATCGTGTAGTTTATGTATGCTCTGGTGTTGGGTTATTGTTTGCTGGAGAGATTTTTGTAAGAAGCTTGCCAAATTGGCCTTTTTGCTCTGTTTTGTTTCTGTTAAAGTTCCCAACTGAAAAAAAAAAACATGTTAATTCTCAAACTACATTTAAAATAGTGAAACTTAAATAGAAGAGGGATTTTAAATATTTTCAAATTAAAAATCTAAAAGGATTGCAGATTATTTGTACAAGAAAATGTATTTTTTCAAAACTTTGTATGTTTTAAGACAAAGTAAAAACGTAAAGTATTTTCACTTTTATAAATTTGATGTTTATAGTTAGTCTAATGCAAATTGAAATAACAAAAGGCAAATTAAAAATGGACATATTACTAAAAATGCAACTTTAATTTTATAAATTTTTATAACAATAAAAATATAAAGAAATCGAAAAAAAGTGAATAATCCTTTTTTTTCCTTTATAAAAACGGAAGCTTTTATCTCGATTTTCATTTACTTTCAAAAAAAGAAAAGTTATGTAAAAATATTTATTTTATAACTCTAAATAAAAATGCACTAATTAAATTTATAGTTAATTAATTCAAAAATTAGTTCAACATTAAAAAAAAAGCAGCTTCATATATGCTAAAAGGACATCTACGAAATATTTTTTATTATAAAATTCATAATAAGACACAAAAAATAATAATAATATTCAAAACAAAAGCAGCAAAAAAGTAATAACAAAAGCAGTTTCATATATATTAAAAGGATATCTACGAAATATTTTGTTATAAAATTCATAACAATACACGAGTAAATAATAGCAAAATGTTTTGACATCGATATAACATCTGCTAAGCATTCTTTCTGGTGGCACGTTTTTTTTTTTTCAAAGAGATTTATAATTTTGTAAAATAATAACTCCCCATTTTTTCTTTCATGGAAAATTTCTTAAATAATTATTGCAAGCAACCTCATCCAACTGTCAGACTTTTCCCATTTAGTTGGGTGGAAAAGACATTTTTACAATACAAAGTGTTTTGAAAAGAACAGATTATGACGCATGTTCCTAACCTTTGCAACCCAAAGAATCACACATCCATTTTAACAATGTATAACCGTGAAAATAGCTATCTGGTGTACGCCCGATCGTATTAGCAAGTGTCTTCTTTTTTTCGTTCGAACGTTCTTTCGAAGAGCAATATGTCATATTAGCTTTACTATTATTTTTGGTTCTTCTTTCATATAATCACAGTTTATTGCGTTCGAACACTTTGGGAATGAGTCTCAGGGGGTGTGACTGCTAAATAGAATAACGTGAAATTTTAACTGTATAGTTAGATAAGTATCTTCTCTATTAATTGAGATATATATTTATAGCCCATTAAATAAATCATAATGATTTATAAGCAATTATACAGATTTTGAAACTGAAATGATTTGTTCCCAAGTTGTGTTGTTTATGGTCGATAAAATTTACTAGCACTCAATGCTGGCTGATGTTAAAAGAATTAGACAAGCCCTTGCAATTAGAAGGCTTCAAAGAAACATGAGATATTTTATTCATGATTCCTTAGATATATTATTAGAGAAGACAAAACACTTTTTTGTGTGAAAGTATTATTAATTTAACTTTTAACTACTCTATCTTATTAATGGTAATGTATTTTTATTTATATTTAATAATTTATTTATTACAATTCACGCCATATAATCTTCATGTTATTATATTATAGAACTATAAATATACTCAATGCTTCAATGGTGTAGTTTATTTTAAATTGCCTTATATTTATTTTAATTACAGAGCAAAATAAACATAATTTACTAAAAATCCTCTAACAACTAAAGTAGTCTTTCAGTTAAAATATTTTTAAAGTGTTCGTATAAAAATCTTACAAGACATTACAAAAATAATAGCATAATGTTTTTTTTCTACCTTAATTTAACATAGTTCAGTTAGTAGGGAAACATTTTACTTTACTATATTTAACTACATTTACTTTATTATATTTAAGCAACCTTAATCATTTTTAGACTAATATTTTTTACTAATTTTTTTGTCTGCGTAAAACGAGAACTTTTTGATTTTGTTGAGCAACTACTCTTAAATTACTAGATATATTTCTATGAAATTTGCTACAGAATTATCCGAAGTGTAAAGAGAAACTGCAGACAGTAGAATAAACTGTAGTTTCATGAAATTTGTTTCAACAAATAATATTTTATAATAATATAAATTCACGCAAGGATTAAAGTTAAGTACTTTGAAATTTGATTTAGCTACCCGTTAGTTGACACATTGTAAACTTTATTTTTTAACTAATCTTTATTTTTTGTCTATTTTACGATTCTCTTATTTCTTCAAAAAATAAATGGAAAAATAATTTCCGTTAACTTGAGTATGTATTTTAATTTGTATTTCATGGAAATAAGTCTATAGTTAATAAAAATATACGACGAAATGCGTGTTCAATATCAACAAAAAAAACCAAGTTTAAAAGAAACATTAGAAATGTCAAAGAAATGGATAACAATAAAATATGAATAATTAAAAGGAAAATAATTATTCTAAATAATTTTTATAAAAACAAATTAGTATAATTTTTAAATAAAATTAAAAAATCCCAAATTTTTTGTATGGCTTTACACATTATATGATACAACAAGATTTTAAAGATGCTAATCTATGATGATACTCAGATGTGATACTAATACAATAAATATATTAATGATACTACATTAATGATGATACAAAAACATATTAATTATATAAAAATTATATATTAATATTATGTTAGAAACAACTATTAAGTTATTTTCCAGTTTTCTTCAATTTTACAATAAAAAAATGAAACTATAATTTGAAAATTACTTTTGTTTTTTGCATCAGAATTTTCAAACTAGAATGACTAAATATTCAAACTATTTTGTGATTTAAATATTTCCCATTTAAACATTTGCTTATTTTTAGTTTGTTTGGTATTCAACAAACAGAAGAAAAAAAGTCATTACTTAATATATTTGAATAACAAACATAATAAAGTCCGTCGGAATTGTTTAAAAGCTTCCCTTCATTTGCAAGAACTTCGATTCAATTCAGCGAGTCTGTCAAACCTTGGACATGCTTATTAACATGTGAGCATTTTAACAATGGCGTAAACGGCTTCTTTACTGATGACCCTGTCAAGTCCTAAGAGCAGTAAAGAATTCTTCTCATTAGTGTTTCTTTTCACAACAAATCATCGGAGTTGTTTTTACTCCTTTTTCCATGACATAATAATTGTTTACTCCTTAACTCACTGGGGTTAACACCTGCGTTTTAACCGAACATCTGCGGAATTATTTTGTCTCCTGGAACGTTAGGGTGTTAGCGATTGTTGTTAGACTTTGATTTATAGAATTCGAAATTTAGTTCCTAACAAGAACCAAATGGAGGAAAAGTGGTTCGAGGGTTATTGTGAATTTACTGAATTTTCGAAATAAAAATTAAATGCTTATTCATTTAGCCTCCTAGACTGTCAGAATATTAGTAGTTTTTTTTATTAATGTTGATATGTGGAATTTAAAATGAGGGTTTTAAAACAAAATAAAAATTTTAATTTTTAAAGAACATTAAAAATTTATCCGTAGAAAAAAGGATAAATTGATTAAATTAAAAAAAAAAATGTTTTTCGAAATAAAATTAAAACCGGAATTTTTTCGTCTCCTTTATCTCAGGATTAATAGTAATTGTTTTTTTTCTTTTGTTGTAGTTGATGAACATCAGTGGACCTAGTATTGAATAATCAGATGAATATCAGTGGTACTTGATTAATCAGTTGATGAATATCAGTGGTCCTCGAATAATCAGTTGATGAATATCAGTGGTCCTCGAATAATCAGTTGATGAATGTCAGTGGTTCTGATGTTGAATAATCAGTTGATAAATATCAGCGTTTCTTGAGTTGAATAATCAGTTGATGAATATCAGTGTTTCTTGTATTGAATAATCAGTTGATGACTATCACTGGTTCTCGTGTTGAATAATCAGTTGATGAATATCAGTGTTCCTCGTGTTGAAAAATCAGTTGATGAATATCAGTGGTCTTGTATCTTTCATCTCCATCAGTAGATTGTTCGTGATATACGTAAATAAATCACGAACAGTCTACTGATGTAGATGAAGGATTGCTATAATTTTCTATGAAACCTTTAAGAGGTAAATTCATAGTTGCATATCATATTTGCATGTCTTATGCAAAAGAAAAAGTTCCCTACAAACAGCCTATCTGCTGATACAAAACGCACACATTGCCACAATCTTCATTGAATTTCTTTGTTTCTGAAAATAGTGATTACAAAGTAACAAACTATCAAAATAAGCTCTAATGTACGATAACTGCACAAGTTATATCTGAACCCCGAGTTGCGTGTTATTAATTGTTTGACACTTACGTAAGTTTTGTCGTAGGAATAGTTGTAATTTTTTTTTTACTTTTATTATAGTTGATGGATATCAGTGGCTCTCGTGTTTTACTTATGCATATCACGAACAGCCTACTGATGTAGATGAAGGATTGCCATTTTTTTCTAGGAGACCTTTAAGAAGTAACTGTCTCATAGTTGCATGTCTTATGCAAAGGGAAAAATCTCAATACAAACAGCCTATATGCTGATACAAAATGCATATATTCCCACAATCGTCATCGAATCTCTTTGTTACTGAAATCAGTGATTACAAAGTAACAACCTTTCAAAATAAGCCCTACTATATCTGATATATCTGAAGCCCGAGTTAAGTGTTAGTAATTGTTTGACTTGATTTAAGGAATCAAAAATATGACTTGGGAAAAAAAAGTAAAACATCATATCATGTAGAAATTAATTTAATCGTTTTCTTGCTATTATAAGCTATATCTCGAACTATATTAGTAACTGAAATTTCGAAATGCGATTATTAATCTTTATCATCAGGAATGCTTTACTAATAAGATGGATCAATGGTAATTTATTTTGTATATCAAGAATACATTATTAATTAATGATCATCTTCTCGTGCTGAAGCCTTGTATACTAGTGATGAATTGATGCCTTACAACTAGTGACAACTCTTTCGCTGCTATGAATGACTAATATGAAATGGTAATTTGTTTTAAACATTAAGATTTTTATGCCGTGTTTTATGTATTTTAGAAAGTTCTATTTTCTATGAAATACATACATATATATTAAAACTTTAATTTTATTTAAATTTTAATCCATTATTTTTTATTTTTTATTTTTAAAAATTTTTCTTATTTTTATGATAGAACTTCTGCCTGCTTCATCTATTAAAGAATCTCTGCTCAAAAGGTAATAAGGAGCTAAACATTATTGTTTTGCAAATTTTTGCTTATTTGCCATGGTGCATATATATTATTTAAAAAATAGATTGTAAATTTTTGTTGAACCATTCTGCTTAAAATTTTTCACTAAATTAGCATACTTCATGCCCGAACTCCCATGCCATACAGTTTTACTAAAGTAAAATCAATATTAGAGAAGGTTTTTCGCTGTACCTATCTTAAAACACATTAATCAAATTTAGAAAGCATATCGATGCTTTACATCAATAACTCCTCGAGAATCTTTCGATTTTCTGTAAATCTGTAAGTCTGTCAATTTACAAAATATTATTAATCTGAAGGGAAAAAAACTCTTTATAGAATGTCAATGCTATCCTGGACACATGTTTAAATAACTAGTGTGGAGCATTCGGGAAAAAAGAATGAATCAATCACCACTGATAAATCATTTATCACAGTGCCGTAATCAATGTAAAACAGAGCGCTGAATTAATATGTAAGTGGCCCCTTTTCGAAATGCATCACTTAAAAAAGCATTCCCAGTGAGATAACACAACTCGGATTCATATATCAAAAGCAGAAAACATGTTACCGCTTTCTTCAGATGCATAACACTGATGTTATCCTTTGCAAGAAATCGTGGTCTCTACGAAATTCGAATTCGTTGAGCTCTCTCAGTCCAATATTTCTGAATGTCACAACTACATTTACTATCATTTTTCTTCACTTTTCTCTGCAGTGTGTGTGTGGTTTTTTTTTCTATCTCTGTTTCTCTGCAACTCCGACTTCATTTGTCTTCTGGGTTGTTGATGACTCTGCTTTCGAATTCTATATTTTATCTATTTTCGAATCGAGAGAGAAAAATGAGTTTTCTCCACGAAACGTGCTCTACATCTGATTGCGACCCGGCAACTCTGTCAGCATGTGCTGAAAGGTGAAGTATAAAAAGAAGTAGCACCACAACTACTACAGAGTCGTGCAGGACGGTTGAGGTTATATGTTAATTTGCAAGTTGTGTTTGTTCACTGAGAAAAAGTTGGCACATTGCTCAGACGATTGGAATCTCAGCGAACAGCAACTACTGAGGATTACACATATAGAAATATTTGATTATGAATGGAAAATACCATTGATTATGAATGGAAAAAATACAAAACACGTTTAAAAAAGATCACTTTTTATAAATTCTGAAGGACAAGCCTGATGAAATCATGCTTGCTTAGTAGTAGAGAGTACATCTTAGTACTATCTGAGTACTACTGCTAATACATCTTAGTACTATCTGAGTACTACTGCTAATACATCTTAGTACTATCAGAATACTATTGTCTTTGTACGTCTTAGTACCATCTGTGTACTACATCTTAGTATTATCTGAGTACTATTGCTATTACATCTTAGTACTATATGAGTACTATTGCTATTATGAGTATTTCAGTATCAACTTTCATAGATTTTTGTGTGAGAGTTAATCATAATTAAAACTCCTGCAAATGGGGTAATTAGTAGTAGTAGTAGTAGTATAAAAAGAAGTAGCACCACAACTTCTGAGTCGTGCAGGACGGTTGAGGTTATATGTTAATTTGCAAGTTGTGTTTGTTCACTGAGAAAAAGTTGGCACATTGCTCAGACGATTGGAATCTTAGCGAATAGCAGCTACTGAGGATTACATTTATTACAATACCGTTGATTGTGAATAGAAAATATACGAAACGCGTTTGAAAAAGATCACTTTTTATAAATTTTGAAGGACAAGCCTTATGAAATCATGTTTGCTTACATCTTAGTACTATCTGAGTACTATTGCTAATACAATTTAGTACTATCTGAGTATTATTGCTAGTACAACTTAGTACCATCAGAGGACTATTGCTATTGCATCTTAGTATCGTCTGAGTACTATTGCTATTACATCTTAGTACTATATGAGTACTATTGCTATTGCATCTTAGTACTATCTCAGTACTATTGCTAATACATCTTAGTACTATCTTAGAGTACTTTGTATCAAATACTCATAATTATTTTAGTATCAACTTTCATAGGTTTTTGTGTGATAGAGAGTGAATCATAATTAAAACTCCTTCAAATGTGGTAATTAATAGTAGTAATAGTATAAAAAGAAATATCATCACTACAGAATCGTGTAGAACGATTGAGGTTATATTTTAATTCGCAAGTTATGTTTGTTCACTGAGATAAGTTGGCACATTGCTCAGACTATTGGAATCTCAGCGAACAACAACTACTGAACAAATAGATTACACATTTAGAAATATTATTGCAATACGATTGATTATGAATGTAAAATATACGAAACACATATGAAAAGAAGGACAAACCTGATGAAATCATGATTGTGCACAATTTGAATACTATTGCTAGTATATCTTAGTACTATCTGAGTACTATTGTTAATACAAGTGTTTAACTAATTAGAAAAATATATCATGATGTGATGCATACATAAAGTGTTATGATATACTTTAAGTAACAGAATATTCATACATTCAAAAGCAATAAAAAAATTTACATCCTATCATCCCTTGATTTGAAATGAATTGTGACTTTTAGAACATAAAATATTTTAATTAGACATTGATAGAAGACTCTTGGCTGCACCCTTTGTTAAAACGTTAAGGACGGTCAAAATAAAGTGATCGTTCTTATTCAAATTACCATCAGTTCTTGTTGCTTAATAAGTATTACTTGCAGTTAAACCAGTCATCCATTACAATCTACAAATAGTTGACAATTTCTGTCATTATTGGTTGATCTTGATGTCCAGTGGACTGTAATCTTTAATTTAAAATATGAATAAGTGACAACCAAATTAGCTCTCCACTTTGAACCGTCCCCATAATTCCAAAATCTATTTTCTACTAATATGAATATATTTTTTCAAGCAAAAGAAATCCTCATATTTGTATACTAAATTTTGACAGCAAGTACTGTGCCTTTAAGGAGTTTTTCTTTTATTAGGAACAATATTATTTTTCGTGTAGAATTATTAAAACAATAATTTACTAAATCTTCCTTGGATTACTGAATCCATGATAGAAAATGAGATGATTGAAAAATATATCTCAGAAATTATCGATACTTTACACAAACCAAAGTACTTAAATATTGGGAAGTATGTATTTAAAACCATAACTATCATATGCATAACTTTTTAGGTACAAATTTATAATATAATATTTATTTTATTTAAGAATATTTCTTTTTAAAATTCCAGAGGTTTGCAAAATAGATGAATTATTAGTGAAATTCTGATATCATCACAAAATAATTATATGTATTATATCTTCTTAATTTAATTTCAATAGTGTAAACATTTTGCTGTGTTAATAGCACACTTAGAAGGAAATATATTTTTTTACATAACATAAATAATTATTTTATAGACAAATTACACAAATATGAATGACAATACAAAATAATATAGTTACATAGTAAATTAAATAACTTATTTTTCTATCTATGCAATACTACATATTATATGTATCAACATAAAATTGTTATATTTAGGAGATCATCGGTTTAGAACATATTTTTTATTTCAATAATGTTTAATTAATTTCACACTAAATGAAATACTGTTATTGATTGTTGTTGATAGTAAATCCATATGCTAATTAAAGTTGTAGTTGATATTAAATCCCTACGTTAATTAAAATACATTTGTAATTTTAGCCCACATTCAATCAATATTTGGTCTTTGAATATCTCCTTTATAAGTTTTTTCTATTGTATACGTAGATGAAACTTATTATATATGTATATATATATATATATATATATATATATACATAAAAGTCAGTAAATAATTTAAGCAACATTCATATAGAAAATCAGTCATAAATATTTTCATGATTGTTTTTTTGTGTTATGATATTTTATTTTATTTTTGAAAAAATACATTTTTATTAAGTAATATTGCTTTGAAATTTACATTTATAAAATATATGACTTCAAAGCAAATTTCTAGTATAATAATATATTTTAACAGCCAAATATTAATTAAAATCTAAACTAATAAGATAACATCTTTTCGAATTAATTGCATAAGTTTAAAAATTATTAAACATATTTTTTACTCAGATTATACAATTATACACAATAAAATGTCACAACTATAACAAATGGCAAGAAACTTGTAATAAGCGCTGTGTTTTTTTCAAAAATACCCTAACAAACCAAAATTACAAAAATAGACACAGTCGCTGTTAAACAATACATAGAAATCTGGTTTATACCATCTATAAAAATAAATATTTCACTGGACTTTTGTTGCAAATACTTTATAATACGGGTATCCTTCTTACAATTCTACACAAATGGTGTTTCTAGCAACTGCACCAGGTGTGTTATGAAAGAATGTCACCTTTTTCCTCCATAAGAAATCTTGTGTCCCAGAAAAAAGAAGAAAAGAATGTTGAAAAGATTGAATCAGCAATGAACTGTATAAACTGGAGGATACGTTGGTTTTATTCAATATAAATCATCGTTCTTTGAAACCGGAAAACAAATTATGACAACATTGCTAAATTTCAACGTCGCTTTTATGGTAAGCCACTTTTAATAAATTTTTCTCTTAGGCCACTTTTTTTTTTTTGCTACATTTTTCCCCCACCCCAAAACATTTTTCTTTTTAGAAACTTTCCTGCTATTCGCTACTTATATTCTTTTCCTTTGCTTCAGGGGTTTTTGGAGTTGGCGAACTTTTATAACTCGCCATGATGAACCTCTTTAGGCTCTTTTCTCTTTCGTTTTCTGCCTGTAATAAATGTAGTTCATGGTGAGAAATTTCTTTTAAATATTGGTCTCTGTATCTTTAAATGTGACAATTAAAAGAAATAGAAGTTGAGTAAGTTAGAAAAAAACTTGCATTCGTCTTGTAGAGTAAAACTGTGTGGTTTAACGTGTTTAAAAGAGCATGGAAATTTAAAAACTTGAATTAAACTTATTTTTGAAAATAAGCACAAAAAAAGTTTTTTTTTTTCTTTTCTACAACATTGTGAAGATAAAAATAATTTTAAATATATCTTAAAATAAAAGTCACTGTCTTATATACTTTTCACTATATCTATTCATGATGTGGAGAAAAAAAGTTTTAATCTAAACTATTTATGTGCTCTTAAAAAAAAAGATGATTTGCCTAACTAACTTTTACTTATGTCCTTCGTTGCATGACATCTCTAATGCAACGTTGTCATAATTATAGTTTCATCTTTTATATATACACTGGCATTCTAAATTAAAGTAAAATTGTAATTTTAAAGAGAACAGCATTGAAAATATTTAAAGGGTTTAGTTACTATCAATACAATAAACAACCAGCTCAGTATAAAAGTGATTTATATGGAAATATCTGAAACAAGACTTTTTTTTTCTTTGTTTGATTAACTCTAAAAGCGTGTGTTTTGAGTTTTTTTAAACTATAATTTATTTTTTACTTTTTAGTTTGATTAATTCTAAAAGCGTGTTTTTTAGTGTTTTTAAACTATAATATTTAAATGAGTTCCCGGTACGGAGGACTAGAACTATAGTTCAGACAATAATTTGATTGTGAGTAAAACAAAGGCTAATTGCGAATATGTCGAGCCAGCCAGGATTCGAACAGGGAATCTCCTGATAAAATGCCACTTGTGCTACTGTCCCACCTAGGTTTGAATGTCTTGGGTGCTTTCATTCTTCATGGGTTAAATTGCTCTTCATAAGTTAAAATAAAATCACTAATCTTAGCGATCCTAATCATGATGAGATAATTAACTTATCAAAACATTTTACTGTCGTCGGTCCTTGATAAGTCTACAACGTTTAAATTAAATCTGATCGCTTAAAGTAGGGCAAAATCGAGTCTAAAGAGTCAATTATAAACAAACATACAGGTGAAACTAATAAAAGCGTATTAAAAAGGATAGCAGTGATCGGCCAAACTGAGAACCCAATAGTAACCTATATATAATCCAACAAGTTGTCTATTGACTGGTATCATACTTATTGATACTAGTCAATAGACAACATTTCCCAGCATCTACGTATTGCAATGGGTCAATAAGTGTTACGATTCACTGTGCTCAGAGGCTTTCATAAATGTTGGCTATTAGTCCTTGGACTAATAGCCAACATTTATGAAAGCCTGAACCTTTGACAATTACCCATCGGCAGAACCGATAGACAAGAGACTACACAGAGGATAAGAAAGAGGTAAGGAAAAGAAAGATTGGACATCTCATCAAAAACCCTCGTTCTCTTGAAATACGAGATTTTCAGTGACACAACAATTCTTAACACCAGTTGATATGGAAAGAGGTAATATTCAATTAGCATCAGGAAATGAAGGTAATTCAGGAGGTTTGTCGGATACATATTATGATGAAATGGGATGTCTAAATTTTCAACAGCTTACTGTTATAGGTGATTACTATTGTCAACAAGTGATTCTTCCGTTTGGGCTTCTGTTAAGTAGTACCATTGGTATATATTTCGTTTTAATGTACTTTACCGCCAAGGGTTTTGGGATTTATGCTATTCGGGAGATTCTAGAAAGGGAAGATATTATTATGTATTAAGCAGCGTGCTCTCATGATTTAAATCCTATAGCACATGTGTGGGTTACTTTGGGGTGACACCTTTCAGCACGATTATATCCACCGGAAACACCTAACAGAAAGCAAAATATTGCAGAATGGGCACTCTTACCTCAATAGCTGTTGGACAAACTAAATGTTGAGTATGGAGAGACGATTCGAAACAATAATTGCAGTTGAGGGAGGTCACATTCATTACTGCTTGTTGTTCTCCCTTTTGAGTAGACAAGTATTTGTACAAGTATTTTTCGATACTTTTTCTTCCCAGGCTATTTCTGGCAGAATTATAAACAATATACCTATCATTAAATTTTATATATTTTGCTGACATCAATATGCAGACGATTTCAACTGAAAAACTCTTCGGTAATTCTTGCTAAATTAACAACAAGTCTTTATATCCGTTTTACATATGATGGATTATTAGTTGCACTTCAACAATTTGCTTGATTACTTTCAGAAAATATATTATTTATAAAAACTTTTCATGATTATTTAGTTAATACATCCTGTCAGAAAAGGCCAATTTATGAAATTTAACTATAAAAAAATCTGAAACCGCAGGTCTTTTTCTTTGTATATTGCATATCGATATCAAAGTAAGCATTTCACGTTGACAGTTGAACTACTTTGAAAATGGTTAATGGATTTTCTCCCTATCAACTGGTGGGAGTTACCCCAAAAAGTCTTCCTAGAAAGCACGTATCTGCCAAATGGGTTGTTCATGGAATAAAAAGCACTAATTAAAAGAAAGGAAGTAACATAAGTTTCTTTAAACAAAATAATTTAATATATAAAAATAATAAATAATAATATATTTATAAAAAAATTGAAAACCACTACCAAATTTCAATTTATCATGTGTGAGTATACGATGCTGGACGAATGCATAGAGTATACTAATGCTGAATAACCAAGAAATTTATAAAACAATTGGTCAGAATATTACAAGAACTAACAAACTGAATTGTCACAGGAATATACCAAAGTTTGATAAACCCTAGAACATCATGAAGCAATTGTTCGAAATATGAGAAGCATAACCAAATTCAATAATCATGGGAATATACAAACATTATATTGTTGCTATTCGGTTATACTTTTATTCTATTATACTGTTATATAGTTATTCAGTTATACAATTATACTAATATTCGTATACTGCTGCTGTTATACTGTTGTTATAATGTTGTTAGACTGTTAAAGTATTTTTATACTGTTGCTAGACTGTTATACTGTTTCTATACTGCTGCTATTATATACTCTTATACTGTTGCTATATACCATTCATGTACCGTTGATATATACTATTTGTATGATGTTACTATATACTATCCTTATATTGTTGCTGCATACTATACGTATACTGTTCCTATTTGTTGCTACGCATTATATGGAGTTTTAATTTCTCCGGATCATTTTGTAATGACATCCCGGTCCCCTAAGCCAGGAAAACTTTGTGTGTGCACATGATAATAATAAAATGTAGGGATTATTTTTTTGTCTTTAGTATATATTCGATATATAGATATATTTAGTATAGTATATTTTTCGATGTTTCTCATATTTTACATGCAGCTTCAAATTAGTTTTTTCCAAAAACATTTCTTTGCAATTTTTTACAAAACAAACTCAACCGTAACGAATCATTAATGAACTTTATTACTATCCTTAAGTACAAAAAAGAATAAGTTCTGAAAATTTTTATTGACATATTTTCGAAGTTACTCATTCTCACACAGGCACGAAACATTACTAAAGCGTTAAAAATCCACGGTTAGCACCTGTGTTAAAACTTCTGCCTGGGAAAAACCCTCTAACTGTGCACGAAAATATTTCTGAAACCCTAGTGCTTTAAAAGAAAGTAAGTACATCATTATATATTTACAACAGTTTAAAGCGTGCGAGAAACGATTAGAACTCTTGATAGCTATCATGACCTTTAAACCACTCCCATCAGCTTAAAACTCTACCTAACGTTCAGTTTTGTATTCCGACTCACCGGTCGAATTGCAACATTTCTCATGTGTAGTCACAGGCAGAAATAAATCGACATAAAATGAACCATGGTTCAGAATTTAGAGCCGTAAAAATGTCGGCGACTCTGACATTGATAGTCCTAAGGACTAATGTTAAGTTATAGCTGAAGATGGTTCCTTTTTTTGTTCTTTGAATGTTTCATTTTTATTTCCTTCTGTCTTCTTTTTTGTGTGCTTTCTTAACAGCAGATGAAGTTTTAGAACTTATGGTTCGTTGATCGAGAGTTATTTCGGCAGATGGTTGTAGTTATTTTACTGTACTGCAGGTTTTCGTTCTGTGACAGTTATTTTTGTTACATAGTGGTTTTAAATGCTGGGAGGAATGTGAATACTTTTTTTTATGTAATATATGAAAGTAGAGAATGACAACCATGGTAGACATTGCAAAGATATTTTTTTACTGCGTTAAACCTACTTAGTTACTGTGTATAGTTTGTAGCATTTATCATACGCCAATGCTCGTTTTTCATATAAAGTAATAACATAATTTTTTTAAATCGGTTGAATTTTTAGCTATATTGTTTGCAGAAGACTAATTATTGAAAAGGTTTTGTAATTTATATGCACATTTAAATAAATTAACGGGCTTAAAAAATTAAAACATTCTCATTAATTAAAAAGAAATTTTGAATGCTAATAATAAAGGGAAAGCCATGACAATGAAATTGGTGTATTAAAAATTGTAATTATTTCAACAATTTAAAGTAATGTATGCTATTCTGGTGAATTTTTATTCAAAATTGTTCGAATACTTTAGTATTCGAAAATAGTATACTAAAGAATTACTTTAGTATTATAAAATAATAAATATATATTATATGTATAAAAAGTAGTACAAACATTAAATAATTTTTTAACTGTACGTCTCAAAACAGAACAATTTTCTTCTTAAATTTTCACTAATTTCTTATCTTCATATTTGCTAAAAAATTATTAATTTGTATTATTTGTAATAAATTTGTAATTTGTATATTATTTGTAATTACAATAGAATTTTAATTTATTTCTTAAATAGTAATAAAGGTTGCAGAAAAGTGTTTTTTTTAAAAATAAGGCAAGTATTTTTTTTAAATTATTTATCAGACTTTTAAAAAAAATTTTAATCTTATTTTGAATTAATAAAACGTTTTCTTAATACATTTCATCAAATAAATAAATTAAAAATAAATTTTTTTATCTCATTTTGTTAATTATACAAAGACTTAGTTTTAATATATTAATAATAAACTAGTATGATCTTGCAATTAAAATGGACGATTTATCATCTTTGAAATAATCAAATGGCAGTCAATCGAAATTCGTAAAAAGATGTTGAAAATTTAAAAAAAAAAACATATATAAAAAAAATACAAATATTTTATGAGTAATACTCCATGCATCAAGCTTAAGTTTGCAGACAAAATCATTATATCATGAATTAATTCATTTCATGATTTAAATTTAAAAGGAATCAAATAAATCTAAAAATAACTACTAATTCATCAAATATATATGCATCTCCCTTCTATATATTGCAAATAAAAGAATTTTCTTACACTCATTCCCACATTACAGGCAAAGCCATGATTTTCACTAGAATAAATCCTAGTTCTCTGCATTGTGGATTCGGATCATTAAAATAAGCTTGCTCGGCGAACAGTCTTCGAATTAATGAGAAAAAAAAAGTATAAAAAGTTGGCTTCAAAAATTTGCGTGCGAATTGTGAAAGCTATACGTATATTTATACCTTCGTTACAGTCACGTGGTCCATTAATAATCCCACCTAAAAAATTTCTTTCTACTTCTTCTTCTATTTTTTTTTTTAACTTTGAGACACGCGTGCGTTTTATAGTTTGATTATTTTGAACAGAATAAAAATGGCGGCCTTTCATCTAGTGCGTTTTGGCGTTCTAGTGCTTTTCCCAAGTAGAATTAAAAGGTTTCTTTATGGCTTTAAAAACGATAAAAAGTTTTGAGGGTGATTTTTTTTCCCTTTTCTTTTTTTTCCATTGTTGACATGCTTTAAGATAATAAAGGTATCAAACCCGCAATAAAATATGAATTATTTACCTCTAAAATAATTTATTTTGGAATGCTTCTTCTTCTCACGCTGTTAATAATTTTTTCTTCATTTTCAGAATTAGAAAAAATACCTCAGCTGGTGAAGGAATTGTACGGAAATTTCATTATAAATACGTAAAATAAATTTATATTTATTATTATTTTTAATTAAAAGAGAGAGAAAATTGAGAAAAGTGTTTTAATTTAGACCTTAGAATTTTAATCTTTATGGTACAAAGATGATGTAAAGAAAAAAATGTTTCTATTAATCTTTTCAAAACTATATACATTTATCTTCAATGATATATCTACATCAATCAAAAATCTTTTTATAATTGTGATGTTTGTAAAATATTAACATTTGCGACACTGTCGATTAGTGTGTCAAAGTATCGGTTTGATAACGGTTCGTATCGTTGAAGCACGTTTTTAGAAAGATTCGTAACAGAAAAAAAAAAAAATTTGTAATTCGTATCATTTATGAACTCGAAATTTATTGGATATGTAGTTCAACATTTCTAATTTTATTTAGTAATTACAAGTATGAATATCTTTAAAATGAATGTTTCATAAACCGATGAAATGATTCGTATCATTTTTACGAATCATATGCATTCGATCTAAAAAGAAACGATCACACTTTCCATTGATTTAAGGAACAAAATAAAATTATAGATTTCATTACTTTTTATTGTTTATTATATATTTTTTCTTTTGTGTTTCCTTTTATTTTGTTTATTCCACTTACATTTGTTGAAAATATTATTTTACTTTTTCTTTAATTTATTATATTATTTATTATATTATATATCTCTTTCACTTAGGGCTTATGTTGCCTACGTAAAATTTAACATGATAAATCCGGTTCATAGAAAAAACTGATTTTTTTTATTTGTCACTCTACCGTTATTTTTTGAAAACTACCGTTATTTTTTAGACCGGGGACCTGCAGTTTAACGTGGATCCCGAACCACTAACAAACATCCATGCCACCGCCAAGATTTGAACCGGAAGCCTGTGGTACCAATGGCCAGAGCGCTAGCCAATTTGCCATCAGACCATTGAAAAATGTGAAGATTGTGAATTGCTCTGTTGTCTCTGGCAATATTTTTTTTTCCAAGTTCTTATGTCATCAAATTGGTGCTAACAATAACAGTCTTTTCAATGGCGTAACTTGTTAAATGCTGAATTTAAACTTCCTATGTCTATACGAATGACAGGCACGATAGATTCTGTAAGCCAGAAAGCTTTTCCTTTGGGCCCTAGGGGGTGGAAAGAAGGGCGTGGCCGCAACAGACGACATCATTGAGGTCTTTTTTAGACAAAAGAGAAATGCAATGAAACAAAACAGTTTGTTGATATTACTATAACTGGCATGCCAATGGCTAATTGCGAGTTCAACTTAATTAAACAACAATTTATGTATTTATCCTTCCTCTTTTATTTCTTTTCTGTGTTGTTTGTTTTGCGTAATCAGGTGTCTTCTTTTAACCTAGTAATGGAATTCATTTAAAAAAAAAATCACATTTATTCGTATCTAATAATAACTCTCGGTGAAAGGTTGAGGGAATCATCATCTACAGGAAGTCGACGGCTGCTGAAAATTGCTTCAATTTAGGATTCATTTAATCCATAACACAGAGTGAACTTTTTCTTTCGGAGGTGAAAGTCGTTTCACCACTCATTCCTCTTTAAAAGACTCTTAACTTAACCTGAAGAAGCACAGGACGTTTTACCAAATCTCCTTCCATAAGCTAAATGATGCCGCTGTGACCTCAGCGATGCCTCAACTTGATGAAAGGCATTAAGCACTTTTCTGTAGTGAGTATAGTGTTGGGTTTTTTTTTCCCACAAAGGACATTGACGAAAAGAGAACATTGAAAATATTCAGCAGTACATTACGTTGTCCAAAATCTGCTCTTCAAATGTTCGTTAAAGGTTAAAGAACTACTTAACTTTCACTTGTGTGTGTGTTGACTTAATCCTTTTTCTTATTTCTATTCTTAGTTTCTGTTATTTTAGCGGATTCGTATTTGTGTAAAAAAGATGTTCTGATATATTAAGTTTTGAGCATTTAATTAAAGTTATATATTAATTTAAATTTTTTATCTATGAACCTGGTGTTGTCCCAGTATGAGGTACGTAACATCAATAAAAATGCACTGGCATGGGAAAAGTGTACAAATGTCTGTTTCAGAAAAGTCCTAAAATGAAAAAATTCTAAAAGTCATGCGCGGCCTGATGGCCAATTAGCTAGTTCTCTGGCCTTTGGTACCACATGCTTCAGGTGTGAATATTGATAGTGGCATGAATGTTTGTTAGTGGTTTGGAATCCACGTTAAACTATAGGTCCGTCGAATTAGCCTAAAGTGTGCAAAAAATGATCGTAGAGCGGTAAACCAAATCAAAAGAACCATGCAGAACTCATTATTTTAATTCATACTGTTGCATATCACTAATGTGACGTAAATAGAAACGTATGGGAATAAAATGCAGTTGATTTGAGTTTAAAAGAATATTAATTGAATATTGTATATGGAAATTTAGTTAATAGAAAACTGTCAATAGCTTACGACCCTTGTTAAAGATTTTAATATTGCTGTGTATGAATTTGATTGATGTTCCTGCAATTCGGTAACTATAATATGGACGCTGTAGAAGGATCTGATGTTGGCATATTCTTGTGACAATATAATGATTCATGTTCTTGCAATATAGTGACTAACATTTGCTTCATAATTTATGAAAAAATATGAACTATTTCTACCAAAAAGGGAAACCAATTACTATTGTTATACGTATTTTTTAAAACTTTTTATGATTTATTACATTATGAAAAAATATATATAATTAACATATAACCCGGACCATATAACGAAACATAATCTAGATCTCCATAATGAACATGTAACAATATTTATTACAGTCCAGTGAAACGAGCATATTTACATGTAAAAAACTAAAATTCAAAAAAATATTTCATTTTTTTCTGATACGATTAATTTTGTTCCCAAAAATCAGAAAAAGAAGGAAAATAAATTTTAATATATTCAATCCTTAATAGCTTACTAATCGAACCTCAATTCTTTTCCTTTATGGAGAAATTTTGAATTGAAATCGGTGATAAATCATAAATTTTAGTAAACTTCGATCTTTTTCTTCATTAGCACAACATCCCCATGGTGGGCCAAGACCGTCTGCCTACTGGCAGATTCCGAGACAGGAGATGTTTAAACTTCGATCTAGAAATTCAATATTATTGGACAAAAAGATTAATTGGCTGAACAGATTCTATGACACATAATTTATTTTCAAAACGAAGAAGTTGTAGAGAAGAACAGAAAAAAAAAAAAAAAGATTGTATAAACCTTCAAAAGAGAAATGAAGTTTGCTTGTTGTACCAATGACAATGTTAATATATATTTTGTTTACGTTAGCTAATATTTAAAAGTATTTAAAATTGATAAAGTATATATTTTTGATATATATATATATATATATATATATATATATATATATTAATTATTTCATGCACCAGTGTGTTTTTCTTAAATTTGTAACATTTTTAATAGCATACGTAATAGTTAATATTTTATCAATACTTACCAATTTAAACATTTTTAACCTTCCTAAAAAAAATTAAGGGGTATTGTAATAGAATCCTTATTAAGTCAAGTATTGTATAGTATACAATGGGAATCAATAAAAATATACAGCATCAGAAAGTGCTTCTATACAGTAATCAGGTAGCTGTATTATGTTTTATCTACGTTTATCTGAAGAAAATTATAGCATCCCTTAGTAATTGATTTAAATTATTGAGTATGTAAAACAAATTAGTTTTTTGCAACCAAACTGAAAATGATATTAATAATTGAAGTAAATAATGAAAAACAGCTTTCTACCTAAATGAAAACAATTTCTAATGATATAAAATACTGTTTCATGTCATAAATTTAAGCGAAACATGCTCATATTATAAGGAAGAGTTTAAATTTAAAATGCACCACATATTTTATTCCGGCCCATAATAAAGAAATTTTTGCCATTACCATTAACCAACAACAAAAAAAAATATTATTTCATTTTAAAACTGAATAATATATTACAAAAATTCTCCTTAAAAATAAGTAGCAGCGTCTTTGAGCATAACTTTAGATCACCAGCAAAAAAGAATAAAGATTTACGAAGGATGCTTATGGTCATGAGTTCGTTTTACAAGCAGACGTCCATCGATCGTAAAACAAAATATATCTATCAAACGTGACGAAAACAGCGAGCCCTAACATTAAAACTTGGCTAAACTGCATAAAATATGGACATGATCTCACTCAAGTTTATTAATTCTGAAACTAAAACAGCCTAGTTAGACCACTGGGACCCAAGTTATTTGCTTTATATTTATAGGCGATCATGTTCTTCAATGCCTTATGGGAATAACTAATAATAGTGTGTGCGTGCCAATGTTTGAATCTTCAGAACATGGTATCGACTGGTCTCCATAGATTAACCTATTTTTCTCTATACAATAATTTTTTTTACAAGAACTTCTAAATTTAATTCACTATTTTTCATCGTTTTTGGTGCGGTGGCATCATAATGGACGCTACGGTGATATAGGTATGGGGAGTACCTATAACTTTTAAGATGGTGTTCTGGAAACGATTCGTCCCAAATTAGGAAAGTGGTAAAAAGCAAAGGCGTTGCTGAAAGGAAGATTAATTGTCTACCACACCTTCATTTAGCATGCATGGGGTTTTAAATAAAAGACTCGTACAGAAGAAGATTGTTATTAAGAGGTGAGTGATGTTATAATTGAGTCGTTTCTTTTGATAGTTCATGATCGGCAGCTTTTAGATGAAGAAAAACCAATCTTTGCAATTCGATAAATTGTTTGCAAACTCAAGGATAACTTTCCAGAATGACACTCCTAGAGTGAAATAATCAATTCCAAATTATTCTTAAGAATCTTCATTATTTTCTAAAAATTGTTATGAAAATGTAATTAATTGCGTGTTTTTTATTTTATTTTTGCTTTACTACTGAGCCCAAAAAGTAAGACCAATTATTATTATTATTTTTTTTTAATTTATACATAAAATAAAATATTATAATTATATTATATATAAAAATATTTATTCTTCCGAATTTATTTCATCGCCTTCAAAGCAATCCCCGCCGGACACGATGCACTTATGCCAACTTTTATTCCAATCCTCAATGCATGTTAAAAAGTCATCGGCAGGAATTGCCTTCAAAACGAGCGGCAATTCACGTTGAATCTCTTCAATCTACTCAAAACGGTGTCCCCGGAGTTCTCTTTTGAGTTTAGGGAATAACCACGGTGTGAATACGGTGGTTGTGGAACGATATGGGTTTCATTTTTGGCGAAAAAGTCGCGACGAATTAATGCAGTGTGAGCTGGCGCATTCAATCAATTCATTCCACCATTCGCTACCAATCGAGAGTTGACGCGTTTGAGGCCCAAAATGGAAGTGACCGATCCTTTTGAAATTCCGATATCATCAGAAAGGTCTCTAAGTGTAAATCGGCGGTTTGCAAACACCAAATCTTGGTCTCTAATTGTAAACCGACGGTTTGCAAGCACCAAATCTTTAATTTTTCTGGCGTGAGCTGCGTCGGTTGAGGTTGATGGTCGACCAGAGGGTTCTTCTTCTTCAACGCGTTCTCAGCCTTCTTTGAACAGTTTATATCTCCCAGAATAGTCAGAAATTACATGGTTTGAATACGGTGGTTGTGGAACGATATGAGTTTCATTTTTGGCGAAAAAGTCACGAAGAATAAATGCAGTGTGATCTGGCGCATTCAGAGTTTTCGGTACCAATCGAGATTTGACGCGTTTGAGGCCCAAAATAGAATTGGCCGAGGCTTTTGAAATTCCAACATCATGAGCAAGATGTCTAAATGCAAATCGACGGTTTGCGAGCACCAAATCTTTAATTTTTTGGACGTGAGCTGCGTCGGTTGAAGTTGATGGTCGACCAGAGGGCTCTTCGTCTTCAACGCCTTCTTTGAACTGCCTTCTTTGAACTGTTTATACCTCTTCTAAACATTCCTTTTCGATATAGGAATGCTCACCGAATGCCTTCTGCAACATTCTATACATTTTTGCAAACAAAATGTAATGCAAGTTCTTTACTCAATTAATTCAGACATTTCAAAAATCGCCGGAATCAGTTTTAGCGTCTCACGAAGTCAAGCGTAACTCAAACACGTATGTAAATTTTGACGTCAAATTTCACACAGATGTCACGGACAGTTGCCAGCATCCTAAAAAGGAAAAGAATTGAAATTCCATAAGACCCGGGAATTTTAAATTGAAAATTGGTCTTACTTTTTGGACATAGTAGTAGACCAATTTGGGATCTTGGCAACAAGAATTGGCGAAATGTTTTACTATAGATTTCTCTCGAAGTTGCTTGAAAATAATCAATTGGCAATTATCTTGGCATGCGCCTTACGGAAAGTATTTACGAGAAGAATTATGCCCATCCCTCGAACCTTAAGAAGAATTATAAAAAGTCTTGCGGTTGGGCTTTCATTAAGTGAATTTGCAGTATTTATCGCTGAGATTTTATCAGCAAATGGTTTACGAATATTTCACTGCTTGTCTTGCTTCTTTTTGTTTAATTGTTTAGATTTCAATAAAACTGCTTCTTTTTAAAACGAATTATGTGTTATTTTACTGAAAAATTTCTTTCACCTTTGAATTCCGAATTTAATTTATTACGACACGATAATATTTCTGTATTTACAGATTAATGATTTTGTCTAATGCATGTTAACAGAAAATGTTATAATAACCGATGAATTCGCACCTTTAAAGTTGAAAAAATAAATGTTCGATGAACCAAATTCGGACGTAAGAAAATGTTTTAAGTGTAACATTATTTGCCTTGTTGTTTATTTATTTTATATTGTTGTTTATTTTATTTCTGGTAATCTAGATAACAACGAATTTATCTTATGTATTACTATAAAATTTTAAGAAGTTACTTATTTATATAATGTGGAAATGTTTTGACTTTGTCACATAATTCTTTATACTTTGTCACATAATTCTTTATACTTTGTCACAACTGTATTCTGTAAATTAACGTAATAATAATTTAATGAAAATTGATTAAATTATCACTTTCTTTAAAATTTGCTATGACATTGACAATTGATACCCGACTCCATCCAGGTGCAACATGCGTAGCTTACGCGTTGGAAAACTGGGGTTCGAAACCAGTGGCCGCATTGCTGTCACATCTTTCAGTAACGAAAGACGTGGTGGAGACTCGGTGGCGATTGTGGTATGTAACGCAGGCTGCTGGTGAGAGTTTTCTGTTCGACTCATGGCCCAGTTACAAAGTGCGCTACTAGCACGCAGGAGAGTTGGGTTTCGAATCCAGTGGTGGACGCATTGCTGTAGTCACGACTTTCAGAATTGAGGAGCCTCGGTGGCGATTGGTATGTAATGCATCTATAGTCAGGCTGCTGGTGGGAGATTTCAGTATTTTCATCCCACACTCAAATGCGGGGCAGTTACTCCTAAAAAGTACACTCGGGATACATTGTCCACCCGTCGGTGGGCTGTTCGGAGATATATAAGGGCTACATGAGTCCTATCGATGCTACACAATTTAAAATTATAGTTACATAAATTAAAAAAAAATTAATTAAATCAATGTAAACTAAATATTAAAAGGTTGAAAAAAGTTTAGAAATTATAATTTTTCCGTCGGTCATTTAAATTTGATTGGTATGAGGAATTTATTGAAAAAATATTGATCTCATAGGAAAAATATCAAGTCTAATTAGGAGACCATTTTATTAACTCTGTCCTACGATTGATTTTGCATACACATGTGACTGTGATTGACTTACATTAAATTTCAATTATCGGTTTTTAATCCAAAATCAAACCGACTCTATGGATTTTTATTTGATATTTTCGATGTGCTAAGCAGTCGTTGGTTATAAGCCATATCTTAATGGTGAACATCAACACGAGACTAAAATTCTGTTGATTGTAGGAATTAATTATTTATTTAATTCCAATAACACAATTCAACTCAAGACTTTATGATTTGCAACCAAAATAAGCCAATAATTCCGTATTTTGTAAATAAGTTACCCTAGAATTTACTTTCTTTACAGTTTGCAGAATGTAACAACCTAACTAACTCCCCGGCACTACAGTATATGTTGGACCATGAGCTCCTTAACAATACAACTCCAAAATCGTCTATATCAAACTTTAGTTTTACAGTTTGTGATCTCTAGGTTCTTCAGATCCTTTACCACTTCATCAAACCATCTCTTTTTTGGCCTTTCCTTTTTAAATTCCTTTTATTAGCTCACACTCTCCCTATATATATCTTCTTCAAATTTTCAATCGTTAATAAAAACTTTTTATTAATCCACACAAGTTCAAATACATTTTTTTAACTTGTAGTGGATGACACTTGATGTTAATACAGTTTTTCAAATATTAATTCATTAATTAAATTTAATGAATTAATCTTACTTTTTTTTTTAGATTTAATTTGCATATATCTACCAATAGAAGGCGCCAGATAAATTTTAAAAAAATGAATGAAAATTATTTATAAAGGAATTTCTGGAATATAGTGGAAAAAAAATAGGAATTGTCCTTAATTTTTTTTTATATTACTTGTTTCATCGGCCCTGACACTGCCCCTTGAAAATCTTTGTCTCTATTATCGCCCATTCTCTCTCTGTGTCCTAGCCATTGAATTCTCTTTGACTTTAACAAGTGGGCGGAAAAGTTACTAGTATTTAGATCCATTTTTTTTAGCCCAAACCTTCAAAAGACACGTGTATAAATTTGACAGCTGTTGCACTATTAGTATGTGAGTTATAGCATTTTTAGTGAAGCAACTTTTGTTAGTTTGAAAAAATGGATAAAAAGGAATTTCGTATGTTAATAAAGCATTGCTTTTTGGCCAAAAAAAATGCTATTGAAGCCAAGGCTTGGCTTGATAAACATCATTCGGACTTTGCACCAGGAAAATCAACCGTAGAGAAGTGGTTTGCTAAATTTAAACGAGGCGAAATGAGCACCGAGAACGATGCACGCAGTGGACGCCCCAAAGAGACAGTTACCGACGAAAACATCAAAAAAGTCCACAAAATAATTTCTGATAGCCGTAAATTGAAGTTGATTGATATAGCTGAAACCCTAAAGATATCAAAGGAAAGTGTTGGACATATCGTGAATGAATATTTGGATATGCGAAAGCTCTGTTCAAAGTGGGTGCCGCGCGAGCTCACAATCGACCAAAAACAACAACGAATTGATGATTCTAAGCAGTGATTGGAGCTGTTCAATCGTAATAAATCCGAATTTTTGCGTCGGTATGTGACAATGGATCAAACATGGCTTCATCATTTCACACCGGAGTCCAATCGACAGTCAGCCGAGTGGACTGCACGTGATGAACACTAAAAATGCTATAACTTCACTAAAAATGCTATAACTCACATACTAACAGTGCAACAGCTGTCAAATTTATACACGTGTCTTTTGAAGGTTAGGGCTAACTAAAATTCATATAGATTTAATACTAGTAGCGCCCTCTATGTGTTAGCTTATGAACGTTTCAGCCCACCTGTTTTATAATTTGTGATATACTTTTATCCAAATAATAATGTAATACCTCCTCTAAGCATTTCGTGTTTTTCATTGAAAGTTTAGGTCTTTGACCGATAAATAACTGTTGTAGTTAGTAATTTTTTAGCAATGTTTTTTTACAAGGTTGAGTTGTTAGCCCATTGCTCAAACTCCTCAGAGGACATTCCTCCGAGAATGCAATAATCAATTTTAATATAAAATATTTAGAAAAGATAAAGGTGTTTGAAAAGAATTTTCCAAAAGAGATTTAGGATTTCGATTAGCAATTACTAAATGTTTCGTCTTCATATGTAATTTCAACAATTCTGATTTATCTATTATACAAGCTGAACAATGGAGTTGTTTCAGCCAATACATTTTAACAAGTAATATAAAAAAAAAATTTTTAATCAATTCTTACTTTTTTTTTCACTATATTGGAGAAAGTCCTTTATAAATAATTTTCATTCATTTTATTACGTTTATCTGACGCCATCTATTGGTATATATATGTAACTTAAATCTAAAAAAAAATAAAAGTAATTAATTAAATTTAATTACTGAATTAATATTTGAAAAAACTGTATTAACATCAAATGTCATTCACTACAAGTTCAAAAAAAGGTATTTAAACTTGAGTGGATGAATAAAAAGTATTTTATGAACGATTGAAAATTTGAACAAGATATATATAGGGAGAGTGTGAGCTAATAGAACGAATTGAAATAAAAATAATAACTAAAATATTAAGAACATATTAATATCTCTTTTAGAAATTTCTATATTTTCGTAAAAAATATCTTGAAGAATAAATAAGTTAATGTTAAAGTTAAGTTCGCTCTTATTGTAAATATTTTCTAAGACACTGTTATTTATAATAATTCTGTATTAAAATAAAACGTTTTCGGGAGTAAAGCCGCTTTTTAATATCCTGAGCGAAATAAAGGGAAATAAACAAAGAATTTTTTTTATTTAGGGATTATTTATGGGGAAAAAGATCGGTTTACTGCTAATAAAGATAATTTGATGCATATTCATGACCTTTTTACCGTAATTTGTTAAATGGTTTGCAGTTTGTTAACGATTAGTGTTGTTAAATTGTTTGTTAGTTAACAGAATATCTTGCAAAAATTCGTTTTTATTTATTATTTTTTGTATGTCTAAATCTAAATTATAAGATTATAAATTACTTTTGAAATGACGCAAAATGAAAAAAGAAAAATGGAGGCGCAAGTTTTTATTTTAGTTAAGAATCAGTTTGCATTTAAAGGAATGTAAATTATTAAATAAAATAAACTAATATGAATTATTTAATAAACTAATATGAGTTATTTTATTATTCATTTTCGTATTATTTATCATTCCTTTTTTTACAATGATAGCAAACTTTAATTTTCTTGTGTTTATACATTTAATTAAATCTCTTTAAGTACTTCTTTTCGATTAGAATAAAGTATTAAGTAACATAGCAATAAAATATATATTTTTGAGTAGCTTATCAGTAAACAGTATGTAAAGCTAGAATGAAGATAGTAGATAGGAAAAACTTTTTAGCACTTTATCTATTGCGTAACTTAATTCTTCGAAATTTTATTGTGTGAGATAAAAGAAACTGTTGCAACGGCAATCATTTTAGCTTTGAATTCCAAGCAAGAAGTTGATACTTTTTGAAAAACCATGGCGTATGAGACCACAAAAGAAAATGAAGCATTCATTTTCAACTGGAGAGTTGAAAACTACAGTCTTTGTCCTCAAAAAAGACAAGTTCCTCTAGAAAGTCCATCTTTTATTATGGGCATATTGGATAAAACTAAATGGCATATATCTCTATATCCGAAAGGAAAATCTGATGATTTTATTGTATGTGATCTGCATCGAGAAAATGACACAGGTACTGGAAGTGTATCAATCAATACGCAATTTTCATTTCTTCTCGCTGATGGTATAACGAAATATGAATTCAAAATTGAAAGTAATTCGTACACCAAACAACTATCTACTTCTCACAGATTGATGGACAGATCAAAACTTCTTGCGAAAAAACACGTACTTCTGCCAAGAGATGTTTTAACTATTCAGTGCCGTATGTGGAAAAAGGATACCCAAGTTACAACTATTGTACCAACTGCAGCTGTTAAAACTCTTACGGCTTGTTTGTATGGTGAGAAAGAAGCAGCCAACGTGAAGCTTCCAGATGTTATGTGTATAACTGCAGAAACTGAAATCATGAACTTGAAGAAGAAACTTTATCCATATCTTAATGAGTGTTCAGCAAAAACACGTATGGGAAATGAAGAGATCTCTTTCGTGTGGCCAATCAAGAACTTCAGTTCTTTAAAGGTGAACCAGAGCTTTTCTGTCCCTTTGGTACCAGCTTCCAAGAAAACTCCACCTCTGACATTGGCTGTTACTTTAACCAGTGACGATAATGTACAGATCAACATTCACAAAATTGTTGAAAAAGAAACCGGAGAAATTTTTATGATTTGCAGAATGGCACTCATGGAAATTAATGGCAGAGAGCATATTGTTTCAGAAAAAGAACATTATTTCAACTCACCGACTACGAATGAAGAGTGGAACTTCCCACCTTTCTTCAAGAAAACTGAAATCATGGAGGTAAAGAATGTATGCTTGCCCAATGATATCTTGTCATTATCTTTCCTTTTCACCATTTCCACTGGCATCGAGATATCTATAATTGACGAATGTAATTTTGTGTCTCTCGCATGTGAGAAGTCCACAAATATCAGTGACATAGGCAGCCTGACGGAAGACATAAAAGCTTTTTACATGGACAGAAAACTCTTCGACGTACGACTGAAAGTGGGAGAACAGACTCTTCTTGCTCACAGAGCAGTCCTCTCTTCAAGGTCTCCTGTCTTCCGAGCCATGTTCGAACACGACACAAAAGAAAAAATCAAGAATGAGATTGATATTACAGATATCGATTTCAAAACTTTAGACCGAATGCTAACTTTCATGTACACTGATGATACTGAATTTCAGAGCACAAGCAATGCAATCAAATTGTACGCTGTTGCTGACAAATATCAAATAGAATCTTTAAGAAGAAAGTGTTCTTTATTTTTGACCTCAAAAGTTAATTCCAGAAATGTTTATTCCATACTGGTTTTATCAAATTTGCACCAAGATAAAGATTTGAAAAAATCCGCAGAAGAACTTCTCTTCAAGCCTCCTTACGATGCTTTGTTTTCTGCTGAATTTGAAGCTTTTATGAAAAGCAACATCGAATTAGCACGGGAAACTCTTCACAATTGGATCAACGGGATAAAATCGGAAATGGCTTTAGAATTTTGAACATTTATACATGAGTAGTTATAAAATATATTTGTTAACTTTAGCTTTTTGATCTTTCTTGATTTAAATAATGTTGCATAAATGTAAGTATCAATTATTAGACTTAATATTTTGCTTTAGTCGAAATGTAAACGAATCGAATGTATTAATAATTAGTTTTAATGCTTCTATCAATTCATAATTTTAATGTTTGCTTAAGTATGTTCAGTAATCATTTGCCAATAATTATTTTGATATCTATTCAGAATTCAATTAGTAATTTGGCATAGCGTTTTGAGAATATCTTTTTAAAATGTTGTTTACAATTTTGGTATTAGTTCATATAATAAAAGCAATATTTATTATATGAACTAATATCAAAGCTATATTAATATATATTGAACTATATATATTAATATAGTTCAATATATTAATATATATAGTTATCAAAGTTATCAATCATGTAATAAGTTATCAATTATTAGCTTTAATATATTGCTTTAAATATTTAGTCATAATATTATGTATTTATGACTAAATATTATTATGTATTTATGACATATTATTATTATGACTAAGTATTTGATATCTATTCAGAATTCAATTATCAATTTGCTATAGCGTTTAGAGTATATCTTTTTAAATGTAGTTCATAATTTTGATACTAGTTCATATGATAAAAAAATTTTATTATATGAACTAATATCAAAGTTATATTAATATATAATTATATTGAACTATATCAAAGTTATCAGTTATGTAATAAGTTATTAATTATTAACTAATATTTAAATGTTTAGTCATAAAATTATGTATTAATAATTAGTTTGAATGCTTTGACTATATATATGTTGTTTATAATTTTGATATTAGTTCATGTAATATAAATAATATTTTATTATATGAATTAATATCAAAGTTATATTAATACATATCAAAGTTATATTATTATATAATTATATTGAACTATATCAAAGTTATAAGTCATGCAATAAGTTATCAAGCATTAGCTTTAATAATTTGATTTAAATGTTTAATCATTAAATCACATGTATTAATAATTATTTTTAATGCTTCTACCAATTCATGATTTAAATGTTTTGCTTAAGTATGCTAAGTAATCAGGTATCATTTATTATTTTCATATCTATTCAGAATTCAATCATTAATTTGCCGTAGCGTTTTGACAATATCTTTTTTAATGTTGTTTATAATTTTGATACTAGTTTATATAATAAAATATTATAAGTCCTCAGTCATGTAATAAGTTTAATATTTAGTATTTTGCTTTAAATGTTTAGATATAAAATTATGTGCTAATAATTAGTTTTAATGCTTCGACAAATTCTTGATTTAAATGTTTTACTTAAGTATGTCAAGCAATCAAGCATCATTTATTATTTTGATATCTATTCAGAATTCAATTATTAAATTGCAGTAGCATTTTGTGAACATTTAAATGTTGCTTATAATTTTGATATTAGTTTATATAATAAAATATTATAAGTATAAGTCCTGTAATAAGTTATCAATAATTAGTTTTAATGCTTTGACCATATATATGTTGTTTATAATTTTGATATTAGTTCATATAATATAAATAATATTTTATTATATGCATTAATATCAAAGTTATATTAATACATATCAAAGTTATATTAATATATAATTATATTGAACTACATCAAAGTTATAAGTCGTGTAATAAGTTATCAAACATTAGCTTTAATAATTTGATTTAAATGTTTAATCATTAAATCACATGTATTAATAATTAGTTTTAATGCTTCTACCAATTCATAATTTAAATGTTTTGCTTAAATATGTCAAGTAATCTGGCACCAATAATTATTTTCATATCTATTCAGAATTCAATCATTAATTTGTCGTAGCGTTTTGAGAATATCTTTTTTAAATGTTGCTTATAATTTTGATACTAGTTTATATAATAAAGTATTATAAGTCCTCAGTCATGTAATAAGTTTAATATTTAGTATTTTGATTTAAATGTTTAGATATAAAATTATGTGCTAATAATTAGTTTTAATGCTTCGACAAATTCTTGATTTAAATGTTTTACTTAAGTATGTCAAGCAATCAAGCATCATTTATTATTTTGATATCTATTCAGAATTCAATTATTAAATTGCAGTAGCATTTTGTGAATATCTTTTTCAAATGTTACTTATAATTTTGATACTAGTTCACATAATAAAATATTATAAGTATCAGTCATATAATAAGTTATCAATTATTAGCTTTAATATATTGCTTTAAATGATTAGTCATAAAATTATGTATTAATAAGTAGTTTTAAATATTTGACCATATATATGTTGTTTATAATTTTTATACTAGTTCATGTAATATAAATAATATTTTATTATTCGAATTAATATCAAAGTTATATTAATACATATCAAAGTTATATTATTATATAATTATATTGAACTACATTAAAGTTATAAGTCATGTAACAAGTTATCAATTTTTATCAATTGCATTGCTTTAAATTTTTAGTCATGAAATTATGTATTAATAATTAGTTTGAATGCTTTGACTTCATGATTGGAATGTTTGTTTAAATATATTAAGTAATCATTCATAAATTATTATTTTGATATCTGTTCAGAATGCAATTATTAATTTGTCGTAGCGTATGAGAATATCTTTTTTAAATGTTGTTTATAATTTTAATAATAATTTACATAATAAAATATTAATTGCAGTATTTTGAACATTTCTTGTTTAAATTACTTTACATAGCTATAATTCATGTAATAAGATTTAATTATGATGTTATAATTATGTGAACTTGAAACAAAATTATTTATGAAAAATATATTTTATATATTAAAAACTATATGAATAAAAATTAATTAAAAAATATTATCAACTGACGACAAACTTTAAATTTCATCTGAAAATGTAATTCTTATTTCGTTATCGTAAACGAAACCAGGTTATCATACTGTTGGTTTTAGATAGCCGGTTCCGCTTTTGAACAGCGAGTATATACTTTTTATTTTTTGATTTTTCACTCAACAAAAAGTTAAAGTTGCTACCATGACCATAAATTATCACATTTTACTGATAACTATCATAGATATGCAAAAAGATTGAATTGTTAAAAGGGATAAGAAGTACGTTAATTATTGTCCGTACGTGTAACGAAGAGAATTAAAATAAAATTTTAAATATGCTATTTTTTTGTTATCAAGGACACCCAAAAACTGGGTAAGGAAACTGCAATTACATCGAATAAATAGTTTATATGTTTTAGTTACATTAGGAGTATCTTATATTGTAGTATGACAGGTGGGCTGAAAACAGGTGGGTTGTTTCCGTTATTGAAAAATAAAAGATAATCTTTTTTAATATTTAATTCAATACAATATTTATTCAATGATTTCAATAATTAATTTTAGTATTAAATTAAGAATAACATTTGATGACACCAAATTTGTCAATACAAAATTGTAATTTACATTTACATGAAATTCTTTCAAATTATTTAATTCATCTAAATTTGTGTAATAAATTATTGACAAAAATATTTGAAAAATTTAAATTTCGGAATGACATTCAATCGAATTAATTTATGATAATTATTACTGTATCTACTTCTTTTTTGATGTTTTTCTTTATATACTTAACGCTAAATTTGTATTTTTTTTATTCTACTTTTGTACAATTAAACTTAAAATGCATAACAGATTAAATTTTTTAAATTGTGTTTATTTTATTTTCATAAAAATATAAAATGCTGGTTTGCAATCAGATTGTATAATAATTCTAGAACATTTTTCTGTTGAATATTTTTTCATTCCTAATTCTGTAATTGATCTTTATTGATCATTTTTTTAATAACTCTCTCCATGTAGAATATTTTATTTACTGAATTTAGTAACTCTAAAACATAAAATTTGAGTTTGTAATGTTGTGAGTTGTGCAGCTGGATTTTAACTGGGTGTGATTGGGTTGAGAAATCACAACTTCATTTACATATGCACAAATAGCACACACGTACAATTAACTACAGGCAATATTTAACACATTTAAGGACATATAACTCTAGATTCGTTGTGGAGGGATTCCACTTTTAATCCGATCCTAATAAATCACTATTATTGGTGATTTTTCATGTAATTTTTTGCCATCTTAAGCAACCTGCAAAGATTAAACTAAGCACTTAAATAATTTCGGTATTTTAAGGAAGTCTACGGATTAATATGAATTTTTTTAACAGACTTACGTTTTTTTTTTTCTTACCTTACTTAGTTGACAGCAACATCTACCAGGTGGGCTGAAAGGTTCATAGGCTAGCATAGCATATTCTTTTTTTTTTTCATAGAATTTGATTTTAGTATTCAATATAGTTCCCTTCGAGGGCGATACAACGATTATAGCGGTCATACAATTTTTCGATACCATTTTTATAGTACGATTTGTCTTTAGCCTCAAAGTAGGCTTCAGTTTCGGCGATTTCCTCTTCATCGGCGCGAAATTTCTGTCCAGCGAGCATCCTCTTGAGGTCTGAGAACAGGAAAAAGTCGCTGGGGGCCAGATCTGGAGAATACGGTGGATACGGAAGCAATTCAAAGCCCAATGCATGCAATGATGTTTTCGTTGGTAACAGCTTCGTCCACGTGCATCGTCCTCGGTGCTCATTTCGCCTCGTTTAAATTTAGCAAACCACTTCTCTACGGTTGATTTTCCTGGGGCAAACTCCGAATAATGTTTATCAAGCTAAGCCTTGGCTTCAATAGTATTTTTTTTCGCCCATAAGCAATGCTTTATTAACACATGAAATCCCTTTTTATCCAATTTTTTAAACTAACAAAAGTTGCTTCACTAAAAATGCTATAACTCACATACTAATAGTGCAACAGCTATCAAATTTATACACGTGTCTTTTGAAGGTTAGAGCTAACTAAAAATCATATGGATTTAATACTAGTAGCGCCATCTATGTGTCAGCTTATGAACTTTTCAGCCAACCTGTTAGAACAAGTCCAAGAATCCGTGTGGACTCATGGAAGGAAGGAAAGAGGGGAGCTTCTGTTGTGGCGGAACACCCGTAGGTAGAAGTCTGACTTGGATCCAAGGAGGAGAAAGAAGAAGAGAAATGTCTTCCAGGAGGACTTTTAGGGGGAACTAAATCTCAGTTGCGCATTGTATGGGAGAAAACCCGGAAATTCCCACCAGGTATTCCTACGAACGACGCAAGGTGCTGAACATCACAAACGCCTTCGAGCTCCTCGTTTTTTGAACCAGTGTTCACAACAATACCAACAGCGGATTGAACCTCCGTCATAATGCTCACCCAATGGCGCGCGTTGCCACTGAGTCACAAATCGGGCATAGACTTGTGTATACTTACACACCTGATACTCACGAATAATAAAGAAAAAGATTTTGGAGGAATTTGTGGATTTTTTGTTTCTTTATGCGAGGAATTGTAGGGGCAATTATTTCATTTTTATGTCCTTGGGAAAAGACCCGAAAAACTCTCATCAGGTAACTTGTCTTAAACAAACTGGTTTGGATAGCGTTCATAAGCGGCGCTCAAAGCTCACGTATTCAAGTGTAAACGCGGCTTATACATGGAAGAGCACTATAAATCTGTAACTGAAAAATCTTTTCCTTTGGTTATAGAAAGTTATAAGCAATTAGACACACCCTTTAGGAGTTCTTTCCAAATGTGGCGGAAAATATAAATATAGCGTGCACCATGATGTATGTTGTAATGCTGAATATGCCGCCATTGTAGTCCGAAGGACTTCAGTTTGGTTTGGTTTGTCGCTTTACAGTCCTTTCATGCACACTTTAGACTAATTAGATCGAGACCTACAGTTTAACGGGGATTTCGAACCACCAATAAATATATATGCCACCGCCAGGATTCGAACCTGAAACTGTGGTACCAACGCCCAGAGCGCCAAAGTACTCCAAATCAAAATAATAGCAATATAGAAGAACAACAATAAGGTGGTTATTGTTTAAATACTTTTGCACGAGAGGTCATAAATTTGAGCATCGTTGTATAACAATAAATATTATTAAAAATTATATCATAAAATGAAAATCCTTTCAAATAAATAAAGATTTCAAAGCTCGTAAAAATCTCGTATCTCAGAGCTAACAGTGGGCTGACATGTTCGTAAGCTGACACATAGATGGCGCTACTAGTATTAAACCATATAATTTTTAGTTAGCTCTAACCTTCAAAAGACACGTGTATAAATTTGACAGCTGTGGCACTATTAGTATGTAAGTTATAGCATTTTTAGTGAAGCAACTTTTGTTGAAGCAAGGCTTGGCTGGAT